>VXAD01010042.1:1141801-1371841 GCA_013399195.1 Dicrurus megarhynchus | reverse complement strand
CGTCCCGCCGGGGTGAGAGCGGGGCCGGCCGGGTCCCGCCTCCTGCCCGCGGGGAGCCCTGCGCTCGGCAGCGCCGGGCTGGGAGCGGGGCCGGCGCCTCAGCGCACCCGGGCAGGTGCTCGGGCTGAGCGGGGAGTACAGCCGAAGAGTGCTCAGGGAAAAGGGTGGAATCCGCCGTTCCGCTCTGCAGGGAATGCGCCTTGCCCAAGGACATCACGAGGACCTGGTGCTGTGGTGCTTTCCAGGTTGCTCCGGCTTGGAGCCTTACTCCTCTCTGTCTCTGGGAGCGATCCGTGCGTCTGGTTGGAGACGGACGTCAAATAAAGCTGTTGGCTGTTTTTTAAGCTTTGCTTGTGGCTGAAGTGGGGGGAAAAAAACCCCACCCCGTGAGCCTCCTGGCTCTGGTAAAGTGCCTGAGGAAATAATCTTTCTTTTTACAGGCAAACAGTCTTGTAAAGTCTTTGTAACAAAGTGAACGGGTACTGATGGGGAGATACTTAGTTTTAAACAGACACCGAACAAGCTACCTATAAATAACTACAAATATGAAAGTTTGGCTTGTATAATGTTGTTTTCATGGTTACCGACCATTCTAATTTCTGCAAGACTGTATCATAAGAAATAACACTATTTCTGATAGCCCAACAAGGTTATGTTCCACCCAGCAGGAATGTAGGTGGGGAGATTCTCTGTATTCCCCTCCGTGCAATGAAAATCCAAACTTTGTGGTCAGTGGTAGGAAAGGAAATGAAAGCTTTTCTTTCAATAACTGAAAGCATTGTTTTCATAAAAGGAACTAACCTAACAATTTCTTCTTCTGAGTTGCTTGTCTTTAAATTAGATTGTTTTACTGCACTTGGGTGTATTAATTGAGCATATGCAAAATAAGTCTTAGCACTGGGTGCAGAAGGATAGTGGCCAAAGTCAGTAGTAGCTCAAGAAAATACTTCAGAAGGGATTAAGAAATTGTTCCTTATACAGACTGACTGCAGATTGGTGTCTAAGGGGATATCGGTAGTTTTACATTTCTCTGCTATGTGGTAAGAACATTCATATGTTACCAGAAGGAGTTTAGCTGCAGTTCACAGGAACTGCAGTTAGCAAGAGCAAGCAAGAATCTTCTTGCTCTTAGACCAGGAGAGTTCATTTTGTATTTTGTAAATGTTTTTTTCGTTGCTGTTAGTTAGCAGCAACCTTGGTTGCCTTGAATAAGATACATTTAGAATAAACAGTTTTGTATTGTCCAGTCTTACTCGAGATGGGGAAAAAATGGCTGAAACCTGCTGTGCTTTGACAGTGTCTCCCTTTTAATAATGAAGTAGTGAGATCAGTAGAAGAAAAGGCCACATGTGGGGAACTGCCTCACGCCTTTACTGTCCGAGTGCTGATCGCCTTGTTTCATTCCTGCCAACGGGAATCCTGTGCTGGGCAGTGCAGCTCTGGTTAATTCATTTGTGATAGTTAACACAAGGTAATAATAGCTCAATGCATCCATGCAGCAAGAACAGAACTTTTTTTGGCTTCTAGTCCTCCAGTAGTCCTTTTACAGGCAAGTGGTGGTCTGTTGTTTCACAGCCTGTTTGTCAGGCTGTATTATTTTTCTGGAAACTGAGAGGGGACAAGGGACAGGAGCTGAAATTCCTGCTTCTTAATGTTTTATGTTAAAACTAGGTGACTACTTATGGAGTTGGGATTGTTTTAGGTAGAGATTGGTTTGGTTTTTTTCTGTCTGCATGTGTTTTTTCTTTATTATTTTAACCAGGGTGCTAGGGATAGCGTGTGTCTCATGGTCTGTTATCTTGTGTGTCAATGGGCATGGTATAAATTGTTTGATCCAGGTGGCTTGCCAAATGCATCTCAGGACTTGGCTTGGTGCATGAATAAGCATTTCTCTTTTTCCTTAAATTTGTACTGCTGGGTGAACAATCCAGCCTAGGATGAAGGTAGTGAGTCTGAAGCAGTATTTAGGAATCACATCTCCAGTCTGATGTAGGTCGTCTTGTCTTCTCCCTCTAAAACTTCTAAAGAAAGAGGTCTGGAAGAGGAGGCTTTTTGCCTTATGGAGCTGTATATTTGCCTTATGGAGCAGCTTTAGGAGAAGAGTAGCTTCTCTTTCAGCTTGTTTTATAAAAGTGCTAAAAGTGCTGCCTTGTGCTCCGAGTGCCTGCTCTCCTTCAGGACCTGAAGAAGAAAGTTGGTTATTTGCATGTGGAGCTAAAATGAAAGCTGGCAGTGAAGCACAGTAGTTTGAGGGCGTGGGTTCAATCGCTGTCTGCTTTCCTGCCCAGCAGTGAAAGCTCATTTTATAGGCATATTCCTATCTTCACATTCAATTTTTTATCTTTAGCTTCTCAGTTTTTTAGATGCCACTTGTTTTGTTCCTCTCACCTCCCCTTCCCCCCATACAGTAGATGGCAAAATTAAATCAATCTGAGCTGGTGGCAAAGACCAAGAAATAACAGGATACGTGAGTTTTTCCCTTTCTTTGCACAGTTGTGTTTCTGCACTTTATTTTAATGGTATTTTAATGGCTTTTGTGCTTTGTCAGTCAGTAGAGGTGTAGAGCTAAGTGAAGCATGTTCAATTCCAGCTATTCAGTCTCTGAAATGTTGTGTGTGCTTCTCGCAGCATTGAAAATGACATTACTTGCTCGGAAAAACTTAGCTGTCAGTCTTTGGAGCTGGCTTTTAGAAACTTTCCAAGTTCATCTGTCTGCTTAAACAAGTCTGCATGAATATCCAGAGTTAAAAAATAGGTGTTTTTTTCTGGAAGCTGCATAAGACTGTGTCTTTTTCTTAAAGACTGTAGATTCTGTATGTAGACACCGGGAAGGACAATCTGCTTATGGTCTGTATGGTCCTAAAGCTGTTTTGTGATGTGCAGGTGATAACTTCCACTTACAAAGTTCTCTTACTGTGTTTGTTTTGCCTCTGCAGTTTGTCCTGGTTTTCTGTGTAGATTAGATCTTTATGTGGCCTCTTTCATTGCTATTCATACCTCCTTTTTAACCAGCTGCATTCCTTGGTTTTCTGGGTCCCCTGAACAAATGAACTATAAAAGGGCTTGGGGCAGTGTTCTGAAATGTCACAGCTCTTGTGTTGTCTGGATTGTGCCATTTGGAAGGATTAAATCCTTGTTGTAATTTGATATGGTCAAAGTGGTCATCAAGAGAGTAGTGGGGATTAGGGAAGAGATGGAAGCGAGAATGACTGGGCAGTAAACTGCAAGTGGATGAGTGTTTCCTTTAGAGAACCCTTCTGAAACCAGTAAGCCTACAATTTTACATTGCATAGCAAAGCTTTGTGGATCATGGCCTTTCAGAATTCACTCTGGGAGTTGGGGATTTTCAAAGGCAACTGTAAATCGTGCAAAAAGATTTAGTTTTCTTAGTTTGGAAAGGCAATATGTTTATATTATGTAGAACATGTTTTCATAAAATCTAAACATAGCGTAAACAGTTGTAGATTACAGATTCTGTATCAGGTTTGAGAGCTTGCAGGTTAGGTTTAGTTGTAAGTTTTGAGAAATATAGAGCTCATTACTCTCATTTACCCTAGTGTCAAAAGTACCTATGTGTGGGGAGCAGGAGCGACAGAAATAACTTGTCTGTGGCAGAGCTGTCATGCAGGAACTGTAGGTTCTGATAGATCTGTTCCCCTGCAGCACAGAGATCAATTTATGTCTTCCTGAGGTAGTCTTTTTTTGCCTATGGTCCTCTTCTTGCGGGGAGGTTTTGGCACAGCCAGAAAAAAGAAAGCTGCCACAGCCAGGGCGCTGGTATGTCAGGGGGCTATGAATAGACTAGGATGTGTTCTAAGTTGCTAAATTGGAACCTCACCCCAGCTTCCAGGGCAAGGTTGGAAGCCATGAGATCTCTACAGACATGAATGCCTGAGGGATCAATAGTGGGATCAGAGGCTGTGGTGTTTGCCTGCTGCTCACAGTGGTGGCAGAGGGGTTGTGCTCAGCACAGGGGGTGTGTTTGTCACCCAGAGACACCAGCGGGGGTACCACTTAGGGACTTGATAACAGCACCTTGGGGCGTGGTGTGCAGGGGTCTGTCCTGGTGTACACAAAAGGTGATAAGCAAGATACCTGCTTACACCTGAGGAAGAGCAGGCGTACAGCACAGTTACAGGTTGTGTCTAGTTCTTAGAAAGGTTCTGTCTAGAAGCCGTTGCCGGCGTGGCATTTAATGATGACTGTTGGCAATATATTGTTGAGGTGGTCAGTAAACCAGCTCTAAATCCTTGTTTTGTCTTTGATCTATAGAGGTGGGTATTTAGAGGACTCTTAGGGATAGGCTGTGTGCTGTAAGGATCAGTGGACTATGGAGAGCACTGGGATTCTGTTCCTGACCCCATGCCTGACAAGTGGTGTAAGTTTTGGTAGAGCACTTATTCTCTTCCCTCTAAAATAGACAACTGTGATCTCAGTCCCCTTTCCTTACCTTTTTGAGAGTTATAAGTGAAGAGGGGTGTGTGTTTAAATGCAAGAGGAAGAGCTGCTATTTTTCTTAAGACTTTTGCTTTAAGTAGTGGTGTATTTGAGTCTAAAGGAATCTGCGCTTGTTTGTGAGGCATAGCACTTTATCGGTTTCCAGTTCCTAAATTGGACTTGTTGTGCTTTTGGAAAGTCAAAACTTCCAATAAAAACAATTGCATCATGACAGCTTATGCAAAAAAAAAATAGCTGCAAATTGATCATCTCCCTCATTTATACTTTATATTCTGATTCAGAGTACAAGACCAGTGGAGAGCTCTTTTGATTCCTGTGCAGAACTGTGCATCAGGCGGGGACTGGCTCCCTGTGCATCACAGGGAGCTGAGCTTTGGTGGTCTCTTCTGCTCTAACTGCTGAAGTGACTGAGAGAATAGAGGTGCTCTGCAGACTTGGGGGAGGTGTTTGTAATGTTCAGATTTTGTTTGAGGCTCAGTGTTTGGATATGATCAGTGAAGAGCTTTAGTGTGACCTTTTTATAAATACTGCTAGGTTGAGTTATTCCATGTGGATGTGGGGGATTTGGCTTCTAAAGTAAAGCTGTGTGTTGCTGTTGATGGGGTGACTTGGAACTAGTGAACTGTGCTTATGTGTAAACTTTCCATAAACTTAAATAAAGGTTTCATCTTGTAGTCTTGTTTCTTAAGTACATGCTTCAAATATTGCATGTGCCAGAATCTCATATTAATCTGTGTGTTTAGAGGTCATGCTCCACTTTGATTTTAATGTACTTTTGTCCTTGTTGCTGAGTGGATGATCTACATGCATGGGAAGTAACGTTAATCCAGAGTTTATCAGAATTATTCATGTGATTAAAGTTATACTTGAGGCTTTTGAGCTATGTAGAGGATCCAGTGCAATCCACTTGTAAGCATGGCCCACTGTGTAAATAAAAAGAAAACCCTTTTTTTCCTTGTCCTCTTATTCTTTCTCTCTTTCCTCTTGGAGGTAATACAAAGATTGTGTGTTTAGTATAAATACAACTCCAGATTGAAATCCATGCCAATGGCCCAAAACCTTCTGCCTTGCAAATGAGATAAACAGATTTTTTTTATTGTTATTATTTTGGGCCCCCACCTGCAGAGACTTAATTCTCAGGAGCAGACAGAGATCACATTCTTGGGGAAAAGTGAACAAGCAGTGACCTTAAAATCAGAGCAACTGAGTTGGATCTACCTCAGTGTAACAGCAAACATGTGCCCAGGACAGGATTTGTTAGGGTATTGTGTCAAGGTGTATCAGAAGTGCCCTGTAATGAGGCCTGTAACGTGCTCTCTTAATTGTGGTAAGTCCTAATTGTGGGTAAATTATTTCTAGATCTGTGTAGTTTATTTCCATCTGTGGGTAGAAAGATGCTGTGTTAATTCCAGGCATGTGGGCTGTGACTATGCTTTTGCATGTCCCCAGACATTGTCCAGAAAGAAGTAAACTGGGTTGTTGGTCCAGAGCATTCACTGTGCATGGATGTATCTGTGCCTAAAATAAAGCGGGCTGTGCTTACTTTTAAAATGTCCAAGCATTCTTTTCACTCTTATGTGTGTGCAGCCATTTATGGGGAAAATCTGGGTTTGAACTAGCTGTCATTTGCCAAAAATGAGTGCTAAGCCTTCTGAATTTTGGTGGAAAAAGGTATTTGTCTGCCAAGCAGCCCATTTTTATCAGTGTGTGTACTGCTATTGTAGTGATTAGGGAGCAAACTAGTTCCGCCTGCCCTTCAAAGGTGTTTGTTTTAAATGGCATTGGCAAACTGCTTTGTGTAAGGGTGGTTGTAAAGCAGCTTTCAGAGACTTTATGAATTCAGCTTAAGGGGGCTTGAGTGCAAAGCCATGGGGCAGGATCAAGTATAGGGGTCCTTAGTTCTGTTATAGGTCACGTCTTTAAAGACATTTCTTTTGGAGCTGCAATGTGTAGGAGTTACGGGGAGGGGGGAAGAATGAAGGATAAGCAAGGTGGATTTTCAGTTTGATTTAAAGGATGATGGCAACTTCTTCCTTTTAAAATGCTGGTTTTGTGCCCTGCATGGTTAAAATTTGGGTCAGCTGCAACCCAAGGAATCCAGCTAATGAAAATACATCTAGGCAGGGACCTGACAATCTGGTATCAAAGGAACTGGTGGGGAGGTGTGCGATGGAACTGAAAAAGGCCATGAATGAAGGGATCACATGAAAGGGTTGGTATGGCAACAAACATAAAAAGAAATGAAAAAAATCTGTAAAAGAACAGTTACAGAGCATTTTAATGAATAATAGTTATATTGAACTTAGTCTACTGTTGGTTTGTGGCCATGGAACAGTGTCCTGAGTATCTGGCCCTTTGCATCTTGTTTGTGGTGTTTATTATTTTTATTTCAGTGTACTCTTGCCACACTTGCTCTGATGGTGTGGGTGGTTATAACACTGAAGCCAGGGATTTAGTCCTTGTTTAGATACAACTAAGATAACAGTGATTGTAATAAATGATAATGGAGAGAGGGAAGATGTAGAGGTTGCTTTCTCTTCCTGAAATGTGATATCTAATTATCTACCTTACTACCTCTCCAAATTAATATTATTCATTTTTGTTTCATTTATTTAAAATAAAAGTTGAAGATAAAGAAGGCATTTAAAACTGCAGACCTGAGAGGGGGCATATGGGCTGCTGTAAAACTGCTCTGGTTTTGTTTGGGTTTTTTTTCACTGTTTTTTCTTTGGTTGGTTATTTTGTGTCATGTTGTTTTGTTTTCTAAATTATTCAGCAGTGTTTGGATGTTTGGCATTGTATTGATAGTAGAAGTAGTTCCCATAAACTGAAAAAGGCTGTGTTGTCATGCACAGAAAACTTCCAGAAATGTTTCTGCTATTTGTCTGTATGATTAGAAATCTTATGCTTAAACTTGGTCTGTCCTGAGTAAGACTTTTCACTGTACAAGCATCTGGAAAAAAGCTCGTGGAGTCAGAAGCAGGTCTGTGTGTCTGTAGGAGCACATATTAGCACATGGAAAAGAAAGGGAATGAATGGAAGGATGTGTTTTTAAAGCAGGACAAATACGTGATTTCTCCTCTGTTGCTTGTAGTGAGGCTGTTGGTTTCTGTTTTGACCTCTGATACGCTGCATGTCTTGCTACATGTGCTTAAACCTTCAGTCCAATAACCTGAAATGTTGAAAAGGGGAGGGAACACTTGGCAGTCAGTCACTCTAGAGAATGGTGGCTTGTGAGGCTGAGGGTTGTTGCACACAGGAGCATCCCAGGCATTGGTTTAGTTTTGCTGTTACAACAGGGCTCTGAATCAAGTGGCATCTACCCTGTAGAAGCCCCTGTGCCTGCTGCGCAGACCTTGCCTGGTGTCCGAGGATGGCTCGGCTCGAGCTTCCTCGTGCTGGAAGGTGTTGGGGGTTTTCCACGGGTTCGTTCAACTGTGAGAAGCTTACTAAGCCATGTCTGTGACCCTGCCTATTTTTGGAAAAGGGCTCACGATCAGCACTTGTCAGCCCTCTTCAATCCAGGTTAGAGGCACTCTGACAGCTTCTGTAGACACGACTGACTTGTCCATGCTTGGTGCTAGCAGTGCCCCACTTCTCTAGAGCTAGATAAAGAATCCTCAGGGAGCAAGTCAAGTGTGATATAGACTTTGTACGCTTGGACTAATTCCATTTGGAACCACTCCCTAAATCTCTTTCTGATAGAGCTTGCTTATACTGTATTTATTGATTTAGTAGGGTATGAATAGAACTTGTCTTAGGGGGAAAGAATGCTTTGCCTGCTGTCTGTGCTGGGTATTAACACAAGTGTAGATGTTGGGTACAGTACCAGCTTTCTCGGAAGTGTGTGCTCTCTCTCTCTCAGTTTTTGTGTCTCTTGTCCTTGCTTGTGCTTATTGCTTTTTCGTTGAAGAAAAAGAGGTAATTTTCCTAATGCTTGGTTATTTTTTTGTGTGTAGTCTTTTACCTTCTTGATTATCTAGCATATGTTTTATTTAGAACAGCCTGTCCTTTGGCAGGATGGGCTTGTGAGATGCTTCTGAGCTAACAAACCACTTACCTGGTACCTAGGTGGTACCTTGCTGTGCAGAGCAAGTGGGGCTGATACCATGGAAGTCAGAAGGATATGGGTAAGAGTGTGCCCAGTCCAGTGTCTTGTAGCCAAATCTGTGCAGGGCAATAGGTCCTCTTTGCTTGTTGATATATTTAGCAGTGGAGGGTTGAATGAGTGTTGTGCAATGTATGTTTTCTACTTGTGGCTGCATTAGCTTCCCTGAAATTTTGTTTGGAGATTTATTTCTTTTAAAAAATGCACATTTAGCATATCGTAACTGTCACTTCATGACAAGGTCTTTGGCTGGTTTTGGGTGAAAGGAGTGTATAGTTTTACTACTGTTGATTAGTAAGAATACATGTTAAAAGTGGATTTTTTTTGTGTGTGTGTGTCTGTGTTGTCTAAATCTGTATTGGCTTACCTTTGGTTGCCCTTCTTGGGATGGAGGAAATGAACTTTTTTTGCACTCAAGCTTTCCTTGCTGCTAATACTTGTGATCACAAAAGCACTTATTTCTTAATAGTGGCAACCTTTGAATGGTCTCATTTCAGCTGGGACAGTACAGGGTTGTTGGCTGGTTTCTTTGCCTGATTTGAATTGCAGGGACAGCCTGCAAATAAATGCTTTGAGTGAGATCCATGTGGAAATTTCCAGTGTGAAGATGTAGGGGTAGAAAAACACTTCCTGTTGACAGAGTAGATTTCCGTACCTGACAGGCAACTTTTGAGTTTAGAAGTGCATTATACAAGGTTAAAACAAATCATAGTGATTAAACTCTGAGAGATGCAGGAGTAACACTTCTTAGATGTCTAGAGCATATGGGTAGGTCTTGTAATGAGAACCACAGAATAATGACCTAGGTGGGCTTGGTTTTTATTTTTACAGCTAATCTGTCATGCCCAGATTCATTGTAAGTACTCAACTGTCCTTTTAACAGTGTGCTTGCAACATGTAAGTGTAACACGTCCTGGCTGCAGTGCTTGTTCCTGATTCTGATCACTGATAAAACAGTGGTTAAACAAATATCCCAGTAACTGGGCTTTATCCTGCATCTGCATAATAATGTCCCTCTGAAGTTCTGCTGTAGCAATCTGTGCATTTCATGTGTGATCGCAGCAAAATTGTGTACTTACACAGAAATTTAGCTCTAGCAGTCCATTCTTCTCCTTCGTGACTGGTACATGTTTGAGACAGGGGTTGTGTTTCCTGAGAAGGTAACCGGATCCAGTTGCTTGTGGTCTGCAGCTGGGTGTAATGCCATGTATGCTGTTGACTCAGGACCCCTTGTACCACATCAGTGTATTAACATTTATATTTGAGTACCATGTGCATGTTGACAGGTTATCTTCTGAAAATGAACTGATACCTGTGTACCTACCTAGGAAATAACTTAGATATGTGGCCTTAGGCTAGTGCTCCATACCTACTGCAGTCAGGACACTTTTTTTCTCTCCAGATCATTACAGAGAATGCTGTATAGGCAAAAAGTTGGACCTTAGTCAGCATCTTGTTCCAACTGCATGCCTCTGTCTTCTGTGTCAGTAAAGATGGGAACATATGCAACTGAGCCAGTCCTGGCACTGCGACCCTGTCTGTGCTTTAGAGGTGTAGAAGATGAGTGAAATAAGCAGGTGAAAAATCTCCCCTGCAAAATGGTTTTGCACCCCAGCCACTGGATTTCTTTCACATGAACCACAGTGATGTAGGAGAGGCAGTGTCCTGAGCCTGAGCTTGGATCTAGGCTGAGCCAAAGGAGTTGATGGAAATTACTCTTGTCAGACACACTCTGTCCTGCATCCTGCAGAGCCCACTTTGTATTTGAAGACACTGAAATTGCAAGGGCTGTTACAAATCTGAGATGGAGCTCCTTGAGAAGGAAGCGGGACTAAGTCAAAAATTCAGCATTGTAGTGCAGCATTTTGCAAATGCTGTGATAGGCAGCTGTTGTGAGCATGCTTAAGTTTCCAATTAAAAGTAGCAGAGTGAGCTACAAGTTGGGGATGGAGCAGACTACTTTGGAGGATGGATGAAGCTTAATCATTGGTATGGGAGTAAAGAAATTCGGCCATGTAAAATGAGCAGGCACAGCTCCAGGGCAGGAATGGAATGTGACAGTGAACTTCATCAGTGCTATCAGGACCTGAGAACATGTTCCAGGGCCTCATAAAAATTAAAGGCCAAATGCTAATGTTTTTAATCCAGTTTTAACATCTGGAAGGCATCAAGACTGTCTTTGCAGTGTTACTGACATTTACCTGTCTTTGCTTGCCCTGGTCATTGGTAACTTGGATATTTGTGGGGAGTCCTGGAAAGTAATCCTAACTCATGAAAACAAGGACAGTTCCCTTTTCCTGCTAAGGTCAGCTAAGTAGCTGTCACTCAGGCTGGCCTGAGTGCTCTCTGGGCTGCAGACAAGTTCCCACGGTGGCTGCTTGCCAAAACAGGATGCAATTTCCCAGGGATGTGCTATGGACTCTCAGGTGATGTGAAACCTGTTGCAAACTTGTTCTTGACACCTTGTCTCCCTGCCCCCTCTCCCTTTTTATCTTTCAGCCCAGAAAGACATCAGTCATGGCGGGTGATGCCATCATGGTCATGAGGGGCTTGACCAAGCTCAGTAAAGCGATCCTGGAAACCCAGGCAGGACAGCTTCGGCAGGTGCTCCTCGGGGGAGATGCAGTTACCATTGCAAAGACTCTCCAGGCCACTGCTGAGGAACAGTTCAGTTCTGTCTTGGGGAAAGTGCAGGTAAGCAAAGCTCTTTGTGCACAGTCTCGTCTGATGTTTTGCTTTTTCTCCAGGTACTTTTTTGGTTTTGTTGTGCGAGTGTCTGGGAACTCGCATCTTGAACGAGAGCCTAGTTCTGAAGTGCGGGATTGATAATAACAATAATGTTGCAATGCTCTGGGAATTCTTTGGAATCTGTGGTGTGTGGAAGGTGCTTGGACAGGAATGGGAGGGGAATGTTACTGCGGAGTGTTTCTGTTTCCATTACCAAGTGTTTAAGACATGCTGGATAAGAAAAGTGCTCTGTTTGTTTCATCTTGTCAAAGATCAAGCTCTTGCTAAGATTGGTCAGCAGCTTTGTTATTTAGAGTGTCCTTTAAACTTCAGGCATTGATTTACCTCTCCTTGACTAAATGAAGGAGCTCTTTTAGAGTGCATTGGATTTATCTCAGTGCTGCTTCCTTTCTTGGCAGAATTGGTGCACATGATATTTTTCAGAGTGGCTCAGGGTCAGGTGTTTGCATGTTCACCACTTACAGCCCAGGCTGGATTTTCAGAACTGGCTTTCAAATGAGGAACATAAGGAAAGCCAGACAGCAGCTTCTCTCATCGGAGATGGGGATGGATTTATAAGAGCTTCACATTTGCTGTGCTGCCATCTTTTGAAAGAAAGGGGCTTGTCTGTAGTTCTCTCTTATCATCCTTTAGAAAGAGTGTGTAGCTCAGATGATCATTTTTGAAGCAGAAACTAATGAATGAGATTTTAATGGTTTTTATGCAATGAGCTTAGACTGTCATGGCAATCTATAGCTTCAGTCCTAGAATGTGGGCCTGCGTTTTCTTGGTTCTGTTTCAGCTTGCAGTAGAACTAACTTGTGTGTTTGCTTATGGGGATATTGCTTTGTCTTGTCATTGTCCTCCTCTTGCACCCAAGAAAGATAATATTCTCCTGTTTCTGGCCATGTTTCTCTGCACAAGAGAAGCCCAATGAGCACAACTGCAGAACGCTTGCCCTGCATTCTGTAAATGGGTTGCAAGAGAAGCTGCTGCCAAAGCTCAGTAAGAAATCTAAATGTACAGCATCTTCTGTTTTGAAGAGAGATCATTTACATTAAGTGACAGGGTTTTAGCTGTCTGTCATGTTTCTAAAAATTTAAGTATGGAAGTAAGGAGGCCTTCTTGCTTGAAATCATTGGTTAGTATTGTGGGCCACAGTCCCCATCTGTAAACATTTCTCCTCTCCTCCCCTGCTGTGATGTTGAGGTTCAGAATAGCATGAGACCTGCTGAATAACAGGAAAGACCATGTTCTGGTTTTTTTCTCTAAGGAAGGGAAATTTAATTAGTGTTTAGAAAAGAGCCTGAAATATGCTGCCTGCTTGCCTGACCGCAGCAGGATTTAAAATCCTGTTGACTGCCTGCAATAGTCATCAGTTATTTTATGATATTGCCACTGCTGAGATAGGTAACTAGTATATGTCAAGGAATAAGTGAACAGGAGATAGTGCTCTGCTGTTGACTCTTATTTATTTATTTTTTGATTGAAAAGTGTTAAGAAATATCTGGACTTTGTGGGGCAGCTTTTGCAAGGTTAGGACAGAAAAGAGAAAAGCGTCAGGAGAAGCTTGCCTGGAGTGTTGCTGTGCCCGATGCTGTTATCCTTGCTCCAGGCACAGAATTTTATTTATTTTGGGATGACAACACATAGTCTAGTGGTTGAATAATGGAATGTGTTTTGCAGTTGGTGGTGTCATGGCTGTGAAAGGCTGAGCTTTCTCTTCCTGTAAGTAGGTATCTGGTGTTGCTTCAGGTGGCTTTGGGCTTGGAAGTGCTCATGTTGTGTGAGTGGGGACAGGATGGGAGGAGGGAAAACTGAATGTTACAAAGTTTAGATTTTTGTTATTCCTCCTAAGTATATCTTACATGATCTCGCAGCTCCCATCACCTGTTGTTTCTGAGCAGTGCATTGCTTCTAGGGAACTCCATATTTAGTGACCCTCTCTGGCAGCATATGTAAAAACAAGGTGTCTCCAGTTAGGGATATTTGAGAACCTGTTAAAGAATTTGTCCCATCAGTGGAGTTAAAAGGTTGCCAGGGATTCCAAGCATCCTTATTGTCTCATACTGTGAATGTCTGCAGTGGAGAGTCTCTAAATCTCTACAGCTCCTTGCTGTGGAGACATGACACCTAGCTGCATGCTCATCTCTGAGGACCACGGGTGGGTAGGGAGCAAGGTTTAAGATCTTTTCTTAAAGTATTTCCATTATTGCTTGCAGGAACTAGGCAAACAGCAGGAGAACTTCACTGACCTCGGTGAGGATTTTGGGAAAGACTATGACTTCTCAGCCCGAGAGGCATCAGATGCATCAATGGACTTCTCCACTGCCCCTGGCAAGCCTCAGGAACACAGTGCTGAAGGCCCTGCTTACTCCTACACAACAAATGGACCTTTTAGAAATGTTGATGAGACTGGAGATTCTGGCATGGGTCAGAAGCCTTTCCCTCCCAAAATGGATGCAAGGCTGTTTGGAGGCATTAGGGACGCTGGAAATCCTTTTGCTACTGCCTTTGGACAAAATAGGGCTTTTCACCAAGACCATTCCTCTGTTGGTGGATTAACAGCTGAAGATATTGATAAAGCCAGACAGGCCAAAACAGGTTCAGGGCAGAAACCCTACAAACAGATGGTATGTTGTTTTAATTAAGGATTCTCAGTGCTGTGGTTTCTATACTGGATTGTCCTTACTCACCTTCTCCTCTGTTTCTCTCATTTCTTCCTCTTCTGCTATTCTCTTTTTGGGAGGCAAAAGAGGGAAGTGGCAGTGCTCATTACCCCTGTGGTATTTGTTCTGGCAATAGCTTTTCAGTCTCTCTTTTCACACTTGCTCCCTCTGTCAGATAATCTGATGTGAGCGGATGTTTAAAAAGTGTACATAGGCTTAGACTTGGACCTAAGCTCCTCACAGTGGAGGCTGTGGCTTCCTGTGTGGCATCTTGTTGTTGTAGAGGTGGAGGCAATGTTGCCCTGAGTGTAATTAGACTGGAGAGCAGCATAGCTCACTCTTGTTGCTTTAGTGCTTCATGCCCTTGTGTGAGAGTGCAGAACCCACAGCAGAACTCACAGTGCAGATACTTGTCATCTGCTCTGACCTTGTGCCTCTTTCCCCACGTCCAGTATCAGATGCCACTGTGGGCTCGCTCACTCAGGATATTGCTTTGGTGAAACTGAATACTTAGCGGCTCCTGCTGCTGTGCGTGGAGGAACTGTCTACAGTCCTGTGAATCTGATGACCCTCCATGAGTTCTAATTCCATGTGTGGAAGGGAGTTTGGATTAGCATTGAGCATCTTCTCCAAGTTCAAAATACAAGGGCTGCTGAGCTGAAAGTGAAAAGGAGGTTTCCAAATGTGGTTATCAGCTCTTCTGTCTTTCCCACCCTCTTGTCCTCTGCTCAGTGTGTGTTTCGGTTCGTGGTGTGTCCATTCTGCACTGTATTCCCTTGAAAATCTCCCAACAGATACAAGGCTCGGGTTCAAAGAAAGCTTTCTGCAGCATGGAGTTGTTCAGGTGCTCTGAGTTGTGCTCTGACTTTGCAGGTGTCTGACCATGTGCCCAGTTAATCTGTGGATCTTGTTTTGTTTTTTCCCTCTCTCTCCACCGCAGCTCAGTGAGCGGGCCCGGGAGAGGAAGGTTCCAGTCACCAGGATCGGCCGACTCGCCAACTTCGGAGGTCAGTTTGTACTCCCACGTTTGCCACGGCACTCGGAGTGCTGGTTAATGGCTGGCTCTGACAGGGCTCCTGCTCTGTAGCACTGGCTGGTTCCATTTGCCACTTCAGCTTGCTAATAGGAAAGTGCTTTCCCACAAACAGCTTGGTTAGCTCAGAGCTTGATTTGGGCTTTTTCATTGCTCTTAAGAGTTTGGGGCAGATGATTTGGGGGTGCACAGTAGAGCTGCACATCTTCATGGTGACACATACCATGTGGGCTGTGCTGTTTTAATGGAGAGTGAGGTGCAGGTTGTTCCCCAGCCTGTACAAATACCCTGGTCCTGCACATGTGATTGCACTTGGAGGAAACTCCCCCAGTCCTTACTATGTGCTGTTACTGTCAAGCAGGGACAGCTGGAGCAGCTGTTATTTCAAGTAATCTTTTCCCAACCTTACCCTTGCTACTTCTCTGAACAGTGTTTAAATATAAAACATGTCTTTGTGGTATTCCTTTTTGAGTATGGGGAGATGATAACAGTCAAGGTTTGATTTACTTAGCCATTGCTTGTAGACCAGGAAGGATGTAAATTCTGAGCATATAAGATCAAGCTAGCTGAAACCTAAATGAATTTTACATGCAGAGTGGGACTTACTATGTCAAAAAGCAACTAAATATCTTAAGTAATATTGACAGATGATGCTTATTTAATGTCTTGTATCCAAAGCCATCAAGGGACTTAATATGTTCCTGAGGAAAAAGGGATCACAGTATTGCAGGTGGAGAGATGAACACAGCTAGTGCTACTTAGGTAATCATTAGGTGAGGAGTCTGTCTTTTGCTGTGGTTGTGTTTTCTTGTGACTGTAGTGTTTTGAGATGATAGTGGGCCTATCTAGGTTGTGAACAGTCTCCTGTGGCTCTTGTGATTCTCTTCCACAAAATTTGATAGAGAAGCACACGTACAAAGTAGACATCTTTGTGTTACAGATCCCAGAAGAAAGAAAAATAGCCTGTCAAATGTAGTTCAAATCAACTATTATATAAAAAAACAATTATTCTTTCTCTGTGTGTCCTTTTGTTGGACTAATATGCACACTAGGAGGAGTTGGGGCAGGGGCTGATCCTATGCAGTGCAGGAATAAACAGCAAGTGAGTTTTGTGATAAGTTTTTCATGCTTGTCAGATCTCTTTAACCCTGTAGTCTGTTGCAGGCACTCTGGCTTCACAACATGCTTAGTATTCCTTAAGGGGAAGCAGGGTTCATGATCTGCTTTTTGGAATAACATCACTTTAAAACTCACTGGGCTATTCTCTTAAGCTCTAGTAGCACACAGGTCTCCATTCTAATCTAGCCTTGAATTTTATGAGAAGTGTCACAGCACTTTTCGCTGTCATCTTCTGAGTTCATCTGTTGCTGCCTGCTGGCAGCTGGTGGATGTGAAGGGGCAGATGACCAAATTTTCCGTGAACTTTGGGTTCCAGTGCTGTTGCTTTATGTTCCAGCTTTTGGCACCCAAGGCTGTTGTGTGAGGGAAGGCTGACTCATGCTTCTAGGGGAGGTATAACCTGTCTTCTCCTAACCTCAAGGTAAAAACCAAAACAAAGAGCCCCATCAGACCAAAACCACTAAGGGAGAGTAGGAAAGAAAGATTGTTTATAAGCAGCATCTCCAGACATGTCTCTGTGTATCATTTATTTTTTTTTGGTCTTGCTCTTCTCTTCCAGTTGTCTGCTTTATATGACTAAAATGGCTGGCAAGACAGAGTGCTTGCTTTCAGAGTGCTTCGGGGGGAAAATTGTGTTGCAGAAATGGTGCTCAGATTCTCTAGTCTCTGCAATCTCTTGTTAGCATTCATTGCTTATCTTTCCCTCTGAATTTTAATTTGCAACAGCAAAGAGAAACAGTACTGTCAGTACAGTGGCTTAGCAAACAACAGATGTGGTCTATAGGTAGTTTATTTCAGTTTAAGATATCCTTTGGTAATATTTTGGGACTTTTGAGAAGGGCCTGTGGTAGCAGGACAAGGAATAATGGCTTTAAACTGACAGAGGGCAGGCTTAGATTAGTTGTTAGGAAGAAATCCTTTATTCAGGGGGTGGTGAAGCACTGGCACAGGCTGCCTAGAGAAGTTGGGGATGTCCCATCTCTGGAAGTGTTCAAGGCCACATTGGATGAGGGAGGATGGGGAAATATTGCAGGAAATACCACCGTTAACCTGTGGAATATTAGTGACCCAGCTATGTCCTTGCTTCCTAGGACATTCAAATGATTAGAATCAAACAAGGAATGGCAGAGGTGGGGGGTGATTATTTCCTGCTCTACCACCTGGCTCTTTACATTGCCTTAAAAATAATTAAGGGCAGGAGGCTGCTCCATATCCGTGAGGGAATGTAGCTTAAAGCAAGTAAGCTTTTTGTGCAGGAGTTCTCTTGTGTGCTTTGGGATGCCATCTTCATTTGAAGACCCCAAGAAATCATTCTGGGAAATAAAGTGGTTGGGGTGGATTCTTCTCCTACAATCTCCACACCAGTCAAACTAGCATTTGATTCTGACTTTTGTTTTAACACTCTTTTTTTGGATAAAACCCACTTTCCCCCTTTATTTCCATATTAGAACAGTATTATTTTAGGTTTGGATAAGATGGAAAGATTGTTGAGTAGGTCAAAAACAGAGTTCATGTAACTATTCCTGGGGTTCAGATAGCTAAATTCCCATGCTATTGGCATGATCCCATTCCTCCTCCTGTCTTTGCATGTTTTCTTTTGTCCCCTCCAGTGTTATAGGGAGTGTTCAGCTGTGCCATGATGTCAGGACACGGTGGTGGGTGATGGATAAATTAGCAACAGGAGGCAAAATTACTTGGACTGCTGAGTTTGCCTGGCTTCTCACCTCTTCTGGGGGCAAAGAACGTTTTACTGGAAAGATTGAAGATCATGTTTTCCAACACTTGTGTGTAATACTGAGCTAATAGTTTTCTGTGATCAGCACAAGATCCTCTACTGAACTTCTTTGTCCTTTATAGGTATTTTTGCATGCTTCTTGCAGCAGTAATAGTGACTGCTGGTAGGTGTATTTATAGTACTAAATAGCATCCTTGATTTTTATTTATTTTTTCTTCTCAGGATTGTAATTGACTAAACAGATTTTTCTGCAGTTTTTTTGTTCCATGCTTGTTTTGTAGCCTGATGGGTCATCAGTTCCACCCACACAGTTCTTGATTTTTTTCTTTATTTCCATTCTCCCTTCCTTGCCTTATTTGACTTTTCTAAGCTGTTCCTGTCTCCCTTGATCATATTCCTGGTTTCTAAGTTCATTTTTTTAATGATATAATAAGGTCCTTTTACAGTAAAGAAGATTCAGGAAGCATGTGGTGAAGTCTAGATTTAATGTGATTTTAACAATTTTGAAGACAAAAAAGCAAAAACCTAGTCTATTGAGGTATGTTAGTAAAGCATATACAGGCCTGACAGCTGCAGGATTCAGATTGTCACATGAGTGACAAGTGAGTGTATTGGGTTTGCTTGAAAAGGGTTTGGCTGCAAGGTGGCTTCTGTGAGAAGCTGCCAGGAGCTTCCCCTGTGTCCAGCTCCAAGATGGCTCCAAGCCAAGGCCATCAGCGATGGTGGCAGTGCCCTGGGATAGGAGTTAAGAAGGGGAGAAAACTTGCACAACTGCAGCTGGAGAGAGGAGTGAGAGAAACAGCCCTGCAGACACCAAGGTCAGGGAAGAAGGAGGTGGAGAAGGCGCTCCAGATGCTGGAGCTGAGATTCTCTGGCAGCCTGTGGTGAAGGCTGTGATGAGGCAGCTGTGCCCCTGCAGCCCATGGAGGACCCCCAGGGTGGAAGAGGTGGATGCTTGAAGAAAGCTGTGACATTGTGGGAAACCCACCCTGGAGCAGGGTCCTGGCAGGGCCTGTGGACAGAGGAGCCCACGCTGGAGCAGATTTGCTGGCAGGATTTGTGACCCTGCAGTGGGCCCATGCTGGAGCAGCCTGTTCCTGAAGGATTGCACCCTGTGGAAGGGACCCATGCTGGGGCAGTTTGTGAACTGCAGCCCATGGAAAGGACTCACATTGGAGAAGTTTGTGGAGAACTGTTTCCTGTGGGAGCAACCCCATGCTGGAGCAGGGGAAGAGCGTGAGGAGTCCCCTCCCTGAGGAGGAAGGAGCGGCAGAAATAACGTGTGTTGAACTGACTGTAACCACTGTCCCCTTCCCCTGTGTTGCTGTGGAGGGGAAGGAGGTAGAGAATTCAGGAGTGAAGTTAAACCCAGGAAGAATGGAGGAGCAGGAGGAATGTCTTTTATGATTTAGTATTAATTTCTCATTATCCTATTCTGATTTGATTAGTAATAAATTAAACTAATTTCCCCAAGTTGAGTCTGTTTTGCCTGTGATGGTGATTGCTGAGTGATCTCCCTGTCCTTACCTTGATCCATGAGCCTTTCATTATATTTTTCTCTGCCCTGCCCAGCTGAGGAGCTTGCAATGTGTGGTGATTGTGGTGTTTTATGTGACCAAAACCAGGGTGGAGGCTGCTCCAGGGGAGGGTCTTGCCCACCCCTGTGCTCGGCAGGCTAAGCAGAGTGATAACAGCCCATTCAGCTCCTGTTGGTTTTGTTGTGTCAGTTGCTGAGCCAGAGGATTCTCCTGAACAACACTGGTTCCAGGTCATCTCTTGATGGGCTTGATTTGAAGTGTCCTGGATGCTGCAGATGCCTGGAAAATATCTTAAAGAGGCATTCTGCTGGTGTAGAACCAAGTGGCTTTTCCCAAGGCTGAAATAATCTGCAAAATGCAGGAGAATGGCTTTGTAGAGGTGCTTAGTGATATTATTTCTCAAGGTGCTGAACCATGGCTGTTGAGCAATGCTGAGAACTGTTCCAAAATGATTAATCTTGGAGGAAGTACACATCTTGCAGACAAGGAAAGTGAAGGATATAAGGAGTGACCTGTGCAAGTAGATTAGTGGCCCAGAGGAGGAGAGTGCTTTTGTAGCTCTGCAGGTTCTTCAGAGGGGTGATTTGTTCCTGGTAACAGGTGAACAGCAGCAGCTAAGCCCTGTATAGCTGCTTACTCATTTCCTCCCACTGCAGGAAGGAATAGGAAAGAGCAAAAACTTCGAAAAAACTTGGAAGTGGAGATAAAGACAGTTTAGGGCGGGAAGCAAAGAAAAGTCCATGTTCAAGCAAAGCAGCAAGAAGAGTTCATTCATGACTCCCTACTGGAAGGCAGATGTCCAGCTACTTCCTGGGAAGCAGGACCTCAGCATCTGTAGTGGTTACTTGGGAAGGCAAACACCTTAACCCCAAACATCCACTGTTTTTTTTCAAGCTTGGCTGCTAAGCAGCACCAAACACTGTGATTATAGTTTGAAGATGCTTTTGAAGCCTTTGTTTAAATTTCAGGTCTTTAAAGCTTAGCAGCTGTTTAACCATGCACACGTTTTTGCCTGACTTTAGTTTATTTAAAACTGTTGTTGACTGGTGATGTGAGTTGATTTTTTTTTTGGAAATTGGACAGAGTGGAGCAGTGAGGAAACTGTAAGAGCACCTGTTGAAAAAGAAGCTCTTTTTCTAGTGCAGTCTACAATATCAGTACAGATGCTCAGCTGGGCGCATCCATGAGAGGAAAGGTGCAAAACACATTCATGTGTAGTCTGATCTTGCCCAAGCTGTTTTTAAACAAGCTATAACCTCTCCAGCTTTATTCTGAAAGATAAGAGTAGGATCTGCTTCCTAGTCTTTCATTTACCTTAGAAGTGGTTTGTCTTAATGATGAAGAGATTAGAAACTTCAGATATGTTTTATTTTATGTCCTGGCAGTAAATATCATAGTTTTTAATTTTAGACATCGAGCATAGAGCCTTTAGAAGATGATGTGATGTTTTTAATTTGAAACCAATTACTGCCAGTCAGTTCAGTCTAGCTCTGATAATGACCAAGCTGATTTATGGTGGGGAGCATTGTTTTGGAGGTGGTGAGAGTGGGATCAAGGCCAACAGAAATGTTCTGTGAGTGGTATTTAGTCTAGAAAATCACATTTTGTTGATGAGATATATCTTTATTGGCTTCCTGTCTGACTCTTGGTATTGCCGGCTCCAAGTTACTGTCTTGCATGTGGGATCTGATTGGAAATGATCGTGTATCAGCATTTTAACAGGTGTTGTTTATGCTTTGTTTGAAAAGCTTTTTTGCTTGTTTTCTGTGAAGCCTAGGGGTATTTTTCTCACTTTGTTTAGCTAATAAAACCTCTGGATTTTTGGTGCAAAATAATTGCTCATTGGTGATGCATGGTTTGGCACAATTGAAGGGTCTGCACAGGTTAACCACTAACGTGAGACTTCCTTAGGCTTCAAATTGTCATTTCAGTGTTGCAACTCCATAGGAAAACTTGCAGGAAATATAGAAAAATTAAAAAAAAACCCAAACCCAAACAAAACTCAAACACCATCCCACAAAAATCCCACTAAACCAACAAAAAAACCCAAAACCCCAACTACCTGTAACATCACTGATGCCTCTTGTGCTTCACCTTATGCAGGATTCTCTGGCCCAGTGCATGTAGTCTGTAAGACTGAAAGTGGAGCTGTTTGTGAAGCAGATAAACTATACAAGCTTGAAATTGTACTGGAAGAGGTGGGGTTGTAATTACCTGGTGGGGGAGAGGAAGAACTACAGTGCAGGATGAGGGTCACCTTGTTTGTGGCCAGGCTTTCTCACTTGAGTCTACAAAACTTGTGCATGTGGTTCTTCCTGCACACGTGCAAAATGCCACGTGCTGGACAGCTCTGCTTCCTTCATTGTGCTGACTTTGTTCCCTGGTTGTTTTACCTGGGAAGTTTTCCAGTAGTGCCTTGAGGAAGGCTTGGGGTGCTTATAAAACAGGTGCACCCAGCACTGTCAGCAGTGTGGGAGTACAGCACGGCAGGATACACCACTGCTGAGGAGATGTGGAGCCAGCACCATCTGTTCTGGTTGCCCATGTCATTTATTATCCAGAAAAATAAATATTTTGATATTGGGAAGGCAGTGAGACCTTTGGTAGTACGGATTGCTGCATGATTAGATCTGTGCCTCATTTAATCTTTGGTGGCTTTGCTCTGGTTAGTGGAGGCAGATGGTGCTGCCTTTGTAGTCGTAGCTTAACCTGTGGCTGTGAGACAGCACCCTGGAATTCACTGCTTGCCAGGGTGATAGTTCATGTGGATTGCTGCTGTTTTGTCTCCTGGTCTTACTGTTGCTGTGTGGGATTACTCCTCTGCCCAGCTCCTCGGGACTGCAGGTTACAACACTGCTGGTGTAAGGTGAGCCTCGGGCAAAATGTGTTTCTGTTCATCAACAGTCAATGAGCACATGGAAGGAAGAGATAGCTAATGAGCATAATTAAATTTATGGCTTAGACAGTGGGGTTGCAAAACCTTACACTCCACTGGCAGTGGCTTCATCCTAAATACGGTTTTTCCTCCTGCTGTGGTGGGGGGTGAGAGGGATTCTGTTCCTTCCTGAGAATTGTACTTTAAGAACCATGTATGTGAGAGTTTTGGTGTCTTTTTTTCCTCTTCTTTTAAACTCTGTGTTTTCAGTCTAGAGAAGGACATCAGCCAGAGCACAGAGCTCTGAGTAACACTTGTGACATGCTTTATAAAAGCCAGATGTCCCAGACTGGCCTAGCCTATGATTCCTGGCTGGCATGCTGGGCTGAAGAAGTACAGGAGAAAACTCTTCAGTGTCAAGTGAAGATGACTCCCTTGCAAACCCCACGATGTTCTAATAGAGCTGTTGTGCATTTGAATGTGTGGCTTAAAGTTAGTTACCAAAAATGCCTCTGTATGTGGCTTGAAAGTTTTTTTTTTCATTCTGACTTGAGTCTTTTTCTTCTTATTTTAAAGGACTAGCTGTTGGTCTTGGCATTGGGGCTTTGGCAGAAGTGGCAAAGAAGAGCCTTAGACCTGAGGAACGCAGTGGTAAGCCCTTTCAATTTCTTTCTGTTTTCTTTTTTTTCCTCCTCTTTATTTTATCCCCAGTTTACCTGCATTTCCAAGATTTGTATTCTTTTGAAGGCTGGATGGTGAAACAGAATAACAGGAGGATATGGGTAGTTCTTGTATTTCAATATAATCCTTCATCTCCTGGCTCTTCTCCCATCTCCCTACGCCACAGCCTCACTACATAGTCAGAGGAATATTCCAGAGAATGTCTGTGTGCCAGTGCAGTTTGTACAGCTTTACTTTTCCATAACCAACCCTGAGGCTGAATCCTATCCCTGTGCCCATTCTTGGATTGTCTTAACTTAACAATTATTTTTAAACTGTTCAGTGAAACCATGTATTTCTATCAGTACAGAAATTTTAGATGAGCCTGTGTGTCTGAAAATTTTGTTAGTGGTTGTAGTCTGTTTGAAATTAAAGGATGTTCTGCCTAGGAGGAACTTGGAGGATGATTGTTGTCTTGTAAGAGAGACAAAGCACTTTATGCAATTCAAATTAAATGGCAATTATCTATTTCCAAGATCTGTCTTTCACTGCCTTCTAAAGGATCCTCATAACATGCAAAAGGCTGTGCTGTGCAAATCGACCTGATCCTCCTTCCTTCCCAGCTTATTTGAAGCTGGAAGTAAAATGTTCCTAAGTTGTACCTGATCATGTCATGGTGGCTTTCTTCTAGGCCTATGTGTTGGTAATATATGGTGGGTTGTGTGTGGGTCAGTGGTTTAGAGCACAGAAATACATGGTGTTCTTCTTCAGAAACCATGAGATTTATTCTAAAGTTTATGGTTCCATTCATTTGTTTGTTATCCAGGAAAAGCTTTGGTGGGATACTGCAAAATGTCAAGGTCTGTGACAGTTGCTGCAGGCTGTTTGGTCTTCAGCTGGTCTCTCTGGTTTGGCTGGTATGGCTGTGTGTTTAGGTTACTTCCAGTGACTGGAGGGAGCTGATGAAAGGTTGAAGTAGTTGTAGCTAGAAATAAAAATGAAGTGAAATCATTCCTGGTTCGGAAGCATTACTTTGAGATAATGACAGCTGCTGGGTCCTTGTAACTTTACTCTGTGGCTGGTAGTATTCTACTACAAAACCAGTTTCTGTCTTCACCCTGGTCATCTTTGTGGGTGGAAGAAGGATGGAAACTGAACCTCTGTTTCAGTCTGGAGGTATGGGAGTGGCTGGAAAATGAAGACATTTGGAGGGGGGAAAAACACTAAAAAAACTAAGCAACTGAGCAAAAAAATCCCAACCAAAAGAAATTCCCAAACCCTAAAACAACACTGCAGAATGTGAAACATTCCCATTAGTGGGAACTAGGGGTTGTGGATGACCCAGGACTCTGCTTGTACTTGGAATACCAAGATGCAAATATTAACAGCAACGCAGAGCAGCCCAGCAGAAAAAAAGGATCCTTGGCAAAGAGTTCTTGTATCTCTCTAAGACCCGAGCTATGTGAGGATGGGTGGGTTTCTTTGCTTTGATTTAAAAACATGCATCCAGGCAAACACAGCCCATCCTGTAGAGAATCCTTGAAGGGTTTTTGCTTTCAGCACCTGGGATGTTTGACAGGTTGTTGATACCTGTTGGAAGCTGATGATTTGTGTTGCTTGTGACAGAGGCGGAATTGCACAACTCTTGGTATTTCTCTGCTTGCCAGAGTATTTTCTAATTGGGCACACCCCAAGTGAAAACATGAGTTTGCAGAGCTGAGAAGTTTGATGGAATAACATGAGCTTTGTTCCTCTCTCTTACAGCATGAGAAGGATTATTATTTTTTTTTATTTAGAAGGCAGCAGACACTTTCTCCTTGCAATAAAGCAATTGCACCTCTAAACTTTTTTCTTCTTGCTGGGGAAACTACTATTTTTCTGTGTCAGAAGCCTGCTCTACAGTCTTGAATCCTGCTTTGGGAAGAGGGATTTTCTTGAACAAACCTTGATTAAAAAACAAGGCAATGAGAACTGCCAACTTCAGTGCTAGGCAGGGAATTAGA
Organism: Dicrurus megarhynchus; assembly: GCA_013399195.1. Taxonomy (NCBI): domain Eukaryota; kingdom Metazoa; phylum Chordata; class Aves; order Passeriformes; family Dicruridae; genus Dicrurus; species Dicrurus megarhynchus. Next base: position 1,346,916 of record VXAD01010042.1, on the reverse strand, counting down.
AAATGACCTGGCTTTTATTTTTAGGTGTTTGTTTGTCTTTCCTTGTTGCTTCCCCTCTTGCTGTCAAGCCTGCTTAGATAAGATCTTGGAGCAGTGTTTGTGCTGTAAAGGAGAATAATATCAATACTGGAACTGAGAACGGGCCAAGAGCAGCAAGTGTGGAGGTGAGGCAAAAGTGAAAGACTTCCAGCCTTCGAACTCTTCTGGAGCTTCTCAGGCCAAAGACACAGGAAGGTTTCCAGGTGACTCAGCTACAGCCTCTGGCTAGTGTCCTTGGATGTGTGTTTTCCACTGTATTTCAGAGTGGTGGGTAAGGCTCCATGAATGAGAGCTCTCTCCATGGGCTCTGCTCCTGCAGAAATGCACAGCAGAGGATACTGACACAGTGGGAGTCCAGGATTCCATTTTCTTACGGTTCTTCTGACAGTACCAGCCTGAGCTGTTCTTGGGGCAAATCTCTTGACATAAGTACCTCTATATTTCTTTAAAAATACCTCTGCACCCTTTTCCTGATTCCAGCTTGAGGCATTTGTGCCCAAGTTTTGTGGCTGCTAGCACCATGAGTTTGGGCTAAGACCTATCTCTTTTGAGAATGACATATTGTCCTGTTCCTGGGAAGCTGCTAGAGGATATAATTTCTCTCCCTACTGCTGCAATATTAATAGTAATTTCTTGGCACTCCAGACTTAAACAAGTGGGATGTGTGTATGCCCAAAGGCATGCCTAAGAATTTCACACTCTCACTGGCATCCAGGAGTAACGAGGAAGAGCTTTCTCTTGGTTGCCCTCCTCTTGCCTAGTTAGTACAAACTAAAGTGTCTTTATGCCTTTAAAATGGAGTTAGAAACACTGGTCCTTTAGTCCCAACCCCTAAGCCAGACACTCCTGAGCTACACATGATCCTGATAGCACAGCTTGTACTTCTTCTTTCCATTGCTGTTACCAAAGGGACTGCAAATTCCTACTCTCCTGCACGTTCTCAAGTAATTGTGCTAGTGCTGATCTGTTTTTTCCTGCTCAGTTTCCCCATCCTTGTCTAGTAGCCACGGGACTCTTCTCTCTCTACTTTGGATTGTCTCTGTTTCCATAAACAACTCACTTCTACAGGGACCTAGCCTAAAACGAATATGTCTGGTGCAAGAGTTGGTGAATTTCTTCCTTTTCCATCCAGGAAAATTTATGGTCCATTTATGTCCTGGACAAAAATTCCTTCTGCTGCCAAATTCCTGTGAGTAGGTGCAGGTTTCTTTGTTTTTTTGTGGGTTTTTTTAAAGGGCTTAAGGTCCTAATGCTGCCACCTTTAAAAGGGGTTTGGCTCATCTTATTTTGTTAGAAAGAGGATGACTTATTTGATTTCCAGTTTGAATTTTCCTGGTAGGCCGATAACCTCCTCTGTGGCTGGTGACCTTGATGGCAGCCTCAGTATTTAAAGTGTTCCTTTACAGTATAAGGCCCACACAGGGTGGGAATGGGAAAGTAGAATAAATTCCCAGGAATGAAAATGAGAGTGCCCAAATAAACAGCTGCTGTTACAAGTAAAGAGACTCTGGGTTCAAGGACAACTTTGTCACTTATTAATGACCTGTCCCGGGCAGTTCTTCAGGCACTGCACAAATGCCAGGCTGGACAGAGCCCTGACAGGCTGGCACTTGGCCTGGATTTGAACACAGAGGGATTTTCTTATGAAAGGGAGTAATGCAATATCCTTGTTGTCAGTCTCAAGTGCTTAGGCCATGTTCTTGAGTATTCCCTTGCCCCAAAGTTTCTGTGGCAGATGGTCCTAAAACAGATACACATGAAGTCCAGTCACTAATTCTCCATTTGACAGTGGCAAAGAAGGTGGAAAAGGAGTGATGCAGCTGTGAGTTGCACACAGGTTTGGAAAGGTTCATGCTGATTCTGAATTTGGAAAGGAAAAAAAAAAATAAAGTGGGTCAAGCACTAGTGAGGGTGTCTGCCTGCTGTGTGTTCTGTGGAAGAACCAAGAGGCCCAGGCACTGTGGCTGCAGGAGCTTTAATTTCTGAGGTGTCCATGTTGCCACAGCTTGTATTTGACTTCTATTTGCCTTTTTTTCTTTCCCTGATGAAATAGGTGAAACCAGCTTTGTGATCTGAAGATGGGGAGGAAATAATGTGAGGCACCAAAAGGTGCCAGCCATCTTTGGGTAAAATGTTAACTCACTGAAAATTGGTATATTTTTTCATGAACTTGTGGTGGGTTTTATCCCCACACTCTTTCCACGCAGCCTTGGAAGCCTGTGTCTGTTTTCTCTCTGCTTGCCATTTACATAGTCCTGCTTTTCAATCTTGCTTCCAGGTCACCTTCTTGTTTGTGCCCACTTGTAGCAAAGTACATAAGCAAGAGCTGCTCACGTGCTGTTGGGCTGCCTGGTGATCAGGTGTTGCCCCTGGAGGCTTGACTTCAGTGAGAAGCCTGCCTGGAGAAGAGGATTTGGGTCTGCCTGTGTTTGGCTCTTTCTCTGCTAAGACTTAAAACTATCAGGGTTCACTGGCTCCTGGAAGTGGCTTTAATCATTAATGAACTCCTTTATTCTTCTGCTGACTCAAAGGAGGATGTTTTTGTGTGAGGTGTTGTGAAGGAAGGTATGGTTTTGATTCAGTACTTTCCCTAGGTCCTGTGTGTCATCTCATACAGGGATCTGCCTCATCATTGCTAAGGACAGTTTTCCTGATAGGACAGTTAAGAGACAGCTTTTCAAGTGTGCAAACCAGATCCTTCTGCCCTGGGTAGCTCCAGCTGTTCAGTCTCTAAGGCTCCTTACATCCATTATCCAGCGCAAAATGTGCTCTGAGGATTGCAGTGTGTTGGAAATAGTGAATTCTGGACCCCTCCTGCTTTTCCGTATCTTGCTCTCAAGAGCAGGATGGTTGTCCTGTGTACTCCTGGTGGTTTTATTCCTCTCTTTCCTTTTCCTGTATGTTCTTGACTTAGGACAGGGATTTGCAGAGAGATGTCCCACATGCAGTGCCATCTTGCTGCTATCCCACAAAACAGATGAAGGAAAGAGGGGGGATGAAGGGCAGCAGAGCAGCCTGTACCTCACACATCTGTGCTCTGCCAGTGGAGAGTTCTGTGGAATCACTTCTGCAGGGAAGGTCTGTAAGCACTCCAGCTGCTTGCAGGGACTGAAGGGTGTCTGTCGGATCAGTAACATGCTTGGCACCTTAAGAAAATGGTACCAAGTTGTGGGAGCTGCCAGAGTTTAGACAGCAGCTACTTCAGTCTGTCTCTGTTATTTGTCCTGTCCCTTGGCCAGTCTAAGTCCCTCCCTGTACCTTCCTGAGAGCTACCAGGAAATGGAGAGGATCTCTGGCTGCTCTAGTTAGCACACGACACACCAGTAATTTCCATCTGCCTGACATCTCCAGGGCTGTTTTCATCTGCTGTGCCTTTTTGGGTGCTGCTTATTGTTTATAGGGGCCTCAGCTGTTCTGTCCTCTGTTCCTCTGAGGTATTCTAAAAACGATGTAGCTGCAAGAACAGTGTATTAGCTGTGAGCTCTGCAGCCTGGCTGCAAGGCCTGACCTTCCTCCTGCTTGGCTCTCTGTCAGCAGGAGCTGATCTGCAGAAGTGGTAGGCAGATGTCTGCCTGCCCCCTCTGTCCCTGCTCTACTGGGCATTGCCCTGGAAGGTGGTTCTGGGTTGCTTCTCCCAAAGGGACCATCAAGGTCTCCTTCCCCTCTCCCTTAATAAAAAAAAATTAAAAGTGGAGGGGAAGTGCTTCTTATGCCACACAATCCCCCTGTTGCATACTTGGAACCGTGGCACTGGTTGTGTACATGGCTGCATGACCTCTCTGAGCCTGTCAGACATCAGGCTTTACCCGTGCTTGGGGACAGGAATGTGTGTGTTCGAGTGTGTATATTTTGGCCTTGTTCTGTGCAAGCTTCTACCCTAAGGTTGGAAGAGGCCTGTTGTTGGTCTGTGCCAGTGTGTTCCTGCTGCCCTTCTGAGGCTGTGGCTGTGCTGCAGCCCATGGTGTGGGACCCGAGACACCTTTGCACGGTGTTTTAGGCTGTGCTGGCTGGTACAGTGAGTTCCAGCACCAACATCTGCCCAGGATCCCAGACAGTTTGCAGGGCAGCACAGACGTTCTTGGAGGCTGTGACTTGCTGCTCCTGGCCCTCAAGCCAACGATGTCAGAGTTGTCCCAAGGCACGTGTACAACTTCAGTTGTGCCCCTGGGTTGCAGTGAAGGCACTCAGTGTAGTCCTGGTTTGATTTCCCTAGGGAAGGGCAATTCTCCTGTTGAATGTGGGCTAACACAGTGGAGTGGACTTGTCAAGATAAGGGTGTTCTTCATTCATACTCTCTCTCCTTGCCCTCAGGGAAGAAAGCAGTGATGGATTCTAGCCCGTTCCTGTCAGAGGCCAATGCAGAAAGGATCGTGAGGACCTTGTGCAAGGTCCGGGGAGCAGCACTAAAGCTGGGACAGATGCTGAGCATTCAAGGTAAGTGGCAGCACAAGTCCTCAGCTGTCCTTAGTGCCACCAGGTGTGACACAGGGTCAGCTGTCTGCCATGAGATAGTGTCAGGTGAATGTGGAGACTGAACAAATGGCTTTCTCCTGTGAGAGCAGTGATGGAAATGTTTGAGTAAATAGATGTATGCACTATATGCACCACCACTTTCCCAATGTCCTTACTGTGTATAACTGAAATTGGTTGACAGTAGGGTGACACTGTGAATTTTAGTGTCTGTGTTACAAGGAATTGTTGAGAAGCAGAGCTGTATTACACTCTAATTGCAGATGTCCTGCTAGAAAGGAGGAGGGTGACAACAAGAATGCGATCCTGTTCTTTGTTCACCAGAAGTGGTCAAGGTTATATCCACAATGCTCTCCCATTATAGCAACCTGTTTGTGGTTTACGTGCTCTGTGGGCACTGAAGCTTTACTGGAAAGGCCAGTACAGTTGATAATCTTATCAGGTATAAAACACTTGTTTCCATCCTGAGAAGACTTCAAACTGCTGTTTATCCCATTGAGCTCTGAGGCCAGTGACCACAGGTGAAGGCATTAGTGACATCAGTGTCTGCACTGAACTGTTAGGTTACTCCTGGGAGATGGCAGGTGTGCTCAGTTCAAGCCTTATCTAGATCTCTCCAATTCGCCTTCCTGCCCAGCCTGATAGGGAAGGAAAGAACCAGCCAAAAATAGCTGTAAGACTTGTCTGGAAATAGCTTTCAATATGTTTCTGAAACTGAGTAAGTGTCTCAGTGTTTGAAGTACTTGGTTTGCTTGGCTTGTGCTTCTGCTTGAATTTTTGTAGGTATTCGCTGATGAGACTGGATCTAGGGGAGTATTAAATAACTTGAGCACGCCGACAAAGCAAGATCAGTTCCTTGTTCCAGAGAGCCCTGATTGGCATTTCATTTGCTAATCAATTGGTTTAGGTGGATGCCAGGCTGATGGTCACCTGGCACAGCCTAGTGGGAGGCATCAGCTGCTGTGTCAAAGGCTGCCACCCACATGCTGTTTTCTCACCCTCTAGAAACTGCCAGGTGCCACTGAAGGCTCACAGTGCAGATCCAGGAGGAGATCCTGTGCTCCTTGCTTTCCAGTGCCTCTGGTATGTGGGCTGAGCGAGCCATGCCTGGAAATCGGCTCTGCAGTTAAACTCATCTGCCATAGATGGGATTAATTTCAGATTCTTGGGACACTACTGAGTGTTGGCCTGATGTGTGCCCAACCCTGGTCACAGCTGCCCTAGGCCTGGATGTGAGTGCAGAGGGAGTAGCTGTGAAAGGCTGGCTCTGAGGAGCAGAAATACTCTGGATTTTTGTAACTTGCCTGCTGTCTCCTAATGTTACGGTGCTCTGGCAGGAGTGTCAAATGCTTGCTTGATTGACTTCACTCTGGTGTCAAGAAGAGGCCTTCAGCAACCTCAGTGGTTGTACCCAGCCCTCATTTGGACTCTTGCTATAAGTGTGTGGGCTCTGCTGTGCCTGGCAAGAACACAGGCCCCCGGTGACCTTGCTGGGGGACAGCTGTGGTGAAGTAAATCAGACACCATCAACAATGCAGATTGTCTGTTTCACGGGCTGGCTGTTTGGACAGGAGGGTTTCATGCAGGTCCTGCCACTTCATGGGCTCCTCTGTGGCCTGGTGAGTTTGAATTCACTGCTTCTGTCAGCAGGTCTGGGTGCTAACTGAGGGCAGGAGCTACCTACAGCAGTGTCCTTAACACCCCTGATGTCTGCTGTGTCTCCCTGATGTGGGAGTCAGTGGATTTGTTAGGGACCCACGTTCCTAAAGGTCCTACACAGAAGAGATGCCAAGGGCTCCCAGTCATCCTGTGTTCTGGGAGATGTTGGAAAGGCAGCTGCATTTGCCAGCTGAGAGTGCCCTGCCTTGGCTCCTGCTGCGTGTTTTGTTCCAGTAAGGCCTCACCAGTTGACCACAAAGACGTAAAACCTTATTCATCAGCATGTTGTAAGCCTGGCTTTGGCAGAGTTGCTTCCACAGCACAACTGATTTTTGACGTTGCTGCTGAGTTTCTGTACAGTCAACCTGGACTTGCAGGTTCCTTGGCTATTTGACATTGTGCTCATGAACAAAGAGTGGGGGTGGTCAAGCACCCCAGCTAAGGATGGATGTCCTCTCAGAATAGGGGTTGCAACCCCTTGAGAAGTTTATGGATGTCAGCAGTAAAGCAAATAACAGAAGTTTATCTCAAATGCCTGTAGCAGATGCTGATGCCCTGACACAAATGGCTTCTGGGAGCAGGAGTTGCTCTTGGTGAGATCCATTCTCCTTCTGCCCAGTCACCCTTGGGAGTACAGGTTGCATGTTGCAGCATGATGGTTAATACCTTCACATACCCCTGAGAATAGTTTCTGGAGTGTTCAGAGGCTGGGCAGTGATACACCATCAGTGACAGAGCAGGTGTTTCTTTTGGTGTTTGCAGTGCACACGCAAATGCAATGTCTCACCTTCTTGCGGGTTTGTAACGTCACAGCAGGGGTTCTACTCACTGTTCCTGCAAAGCCTGCTCATCTCCAGCTTGCAGTGATGGAATGGGAACTCTCTTAAAAACTCCTGTTGCTTCCACAGTGGGGTTTTGTTAGTACTTCTAAATGCTGCTATGGCTTCAGTGGGAATTTGTAAACAATGCTGAGTGTTAGTGTCACATCTCTGCATTATTTATCTTTTTCTCTCCATTCCTTTCCACCCTTCTTCCCAGGACAGTCCTCTTAAGGTCACTGTTTGTTTCTTGTTTCCTGGGATAGACATAAAGTGGTTCATGCATGTGTGTTTGGAGAGGAGCAATAAATTCCTGTTTGAATGTCACAGTCGCATGTGCAGGTTCAGTTCTCAGGATCAAGGCCTGTAGCCTGGACTTTTCCAGTGCTGGGAGAGCAGCATATAAATCTAATTCCTCCATAATCATTTATGAAATGAAAAGTTTGCCAGAAATGGTAGTTTTTCTCTGAATTGTTGTAGAAGCCTTTGTTCAAGCAGAGGACAAATCTTTCAAGATGTCCCAGCCCCTCCTCTTTCTTAAGAGTATAAATATTTGCTTGCTAAATCCTTTTGACTTTAAAAGTTTTGGCTCAGCTATGTTCTCTTCTGCTCACTTGTAGTTGCTCTGCCTTTGGGCAGGCAGATGCTGAATCCTGATTTCTCCAAGAGTTCAATACTTGTGTAAGTGCTGTTTTACCATTGCACAGTGTTCTGGAGGAGCTGCTGCCCCTTAAAATGAACTGGATTAAAGCACATTGGGAACCTTGGAGCATTGGGATGGCTCTCCAGCGGTCCCTTCTGTGGCCTGTGTTTCCATGAGGCAGTGGCCTCTCCTAGACCTGGATGCTGTAGTGCTGCCAGCCAGAAGATGGGCTGGTGTGTGACAGAGGCAGAGCACTCTGCTCTTGGGTCTGTGCAATGTGTCACCATACCAAAAGAACTAAAGAGCTACTTCCAAAACCTTCCCTGGCGTGTGCCTGGGGCGGGCCAGCCTGGCTTGTCTGAATGCAGGTGCATATCCCTTGGTGTGCTGGAGAATGCAGTGCCTGCACTGACTGCTGTGTGCTCTCCCTTGGCAGATGATGCCTTCATCAACCCCCATCTCCAGAGGATTTTTGAGCGTGTGCGTCAGAGTGCTGACTTCATGCCAATAAAGCAGATGATGGTGAGGAATATTCCTGAGTGCTTATCAGGGAAAGGGACAATGACAGAAGAAATGTCACCTGTGACATATCTTAGTAAGGGAGGTGGATGGGGATTTTAAAGAGTATTCTTTCATTTCAGTTGTGGGTAACGTGATTCCTTCGCTCAATTATGTGCTGTCTTTTCTCTCAAAAGAATGGAAGTTTGGGTCTAGACAGAGGGGGAAAAAAAATGTGGGAGTTTTTCATGTCCTGAGATTAATGCTGATGGAACAGGATGCTACACACAAATATGGTTACAGGGTCTTGTTGAGTGTAGCCTCGTCTTCTGTTTTTTCTTCTCTTTCTTAGGGTCGTAAGCTGGTGTCTAGATATGTCTACATCCCCTTGTAGAAACAGACTTACAAGCCTTAGTCAGTCTGCTGGAAAGTTAACAGCAGCTTTGTCCTTACTGTTTTGGTTAACTTGCCATCAAGAAGACCCAGAATGAAGCAAACTAAGTCTGCTTTCCCCAGTGTATATGTTTTCTGTAAATCAACGTGTAAAGAGTGGTGCAAAAGGAACTGCCAGCACTACTTATCTTCTGAAAGACACTAAGCAGAGCTAGAACTTAAATATGGCAGTCTGGCAGGGTAGGAAAAAAGCTGTTAAAGCAGGCTGTGATGTTTAATTGTCAATATTGCCTTAAAGAGAGTCATGTCTGGATTGCTTCTGTTCAGCTTGGCAGCTTGATGAAAGAGGAGAAATAGCTAACTCCTTGCTCATTTTCTGGAAGATAGCAAGTGGCACCTAAAAGGGGATGTTTGTATTGCCAGGGCAGCGGTGTTTGTGTTAAAGATTTCTGTCCTTTAGGGCAGAGCCTCACAGAGATCTGATCAGCATCTGTTCAGTGCTGGGGCAGTATTGCTGGCTGGACCACTCCTTGCCTTGGTGTGCAATGAGAAGGCACAGAGGATGATCTAGAAAGCAGGTTATAGGTACTCAGAACTCAGTCACCTTACAGGAATGTGATTTCCAAGACTGAAAGTCTTAAAATCTTTGCTTCCCCATGCCCTGATCCTTTCTATTTCTTTGTAGAAAACTCTGAACAATGATCTCGGCCCCAACTGGAGGGATAAACTGGAGTCCTTTGAAGAACGCCCCTTTGCTGCTGCTTCAATTGGTCAGGTTCATCTGGCACGCTTGAAAAATGGGAAAGAAGTTGCCATGAAAATCCAGGTGGGCTTTGCAGACCAGCCGTGTCTTGTTTGAGCCCATGGAAGGGCAGGGGAGCTGCCTGCGTGCTGCTAGACAAATAAGAAATGTTTTAATGCAAGTGAAGATCTGGGTCTAGTGATGTCTTACCTAGTGCAAGCTGACTGGAAAAGACTTTTTGGGAAAAAAGGAAAGGTTTTGCAGCTTGAGCCAGTCTGAGTCCAGGTGAGCAGGAGACATCCCATAGGTATGTCACTGCAGCATGGGATAATGGTGCTGAGGGACTGCTTGTATTTTTAGGGCTGTATGGGAGGGTCCCACCTGCTCCATAGGTCAGTCCCCTTTCTGGGATGTGCACATGCTCCAGACCCCCTTTCTGGGTGTCAGCAACCTCAGGTGGCTGTTCCCAACAAGACTGAATTCTAGAGCTCCTTGTCCAGCATGGTTTATAATCCAAAGGAGTGTGGTCCCTTGCTGACTGAGCAGTATTCCAGGCAAAGCTGGCCAACTCACTGGTGGGTTTTTGTAGTGTGGGAAGACTTTAGAAATAGTATCAATGGGTGCTGATGTCTCCTCAAGCCATTTGTGTCCCAAGTACTCTCTGAAGTTAGGCCAAGCTAATAGCAGCAGAATCTCAACCCTCTGGCATCAGCACACACATTCTCCTCAGCAGTGCAGGCTCCTGCCCTTCTTGACAGACAAAGTGAGAACAGGAGGAGGTGCCTTTGCCAGGACTGGGCTGGGGCCTCACCACTTGCCCTACTGCTGGGAATGACACACTCTGGGGCTTTCAGGGGTGTGTGCTTTCAGCTGTGGGTGGGAAATGACTGACTGCCATGCCTGTAGTGGGATTTGTGTGTCTGAGAACCCATCATGTGTTGGGAGAATTCTCATCAGAAGATTTGAACAAGCCATTCTGATTGCAAGGAGCCACATCTTCACTTTTCTGTCTGTCCCCTGGTTTAGATGCTGGGCTTTGAATAAGCTTTTAGAGCAGGGATGTGTGGCTCAGGAATGCCCTGGCTCATTGCCAGGCTGTAGGTGGCTGTGATGTGGGGGCAGTGGATGCTGAGCCAGGTGCTTTTATCATGCCCTATACAACCAGGTCATCTAATCTCAACACTGCCTTCTCCCATTCTGTCCCACAGTACCCCGGAGTTGCCCAGAGCATCAACAGTGATGTCAACAACCTGATGGCTGTCCTGAGCATGAGCAATATTCTCCCTGAAGGTAAAAAGACAGAGACCCTGGCAGGCCCTGTGTTCCCACTGGTGCAGGTTGAGTTCTGCCAACCCCTTTCAAGCAGTGCATTTCATGTGTCCCTCCATAAACTGGGGAAAAGGGCTTAGTATCATTAAGTCTGCACAGGAGGAGATTTCCCGCAGAAAGCAGGAGAGGGAGTAGATGTGGGCAGAGGGTGCAGAGCCAGCTTGGGGAGCCACGCTCTGTTCCCCTGTCCTGCTGCAGAGCTGCTGCTGCCTTTGCTGGGCATGTGCCTGCTCCAGTGCCCACTCAGTGGGGTGGGAAGTGCACCTGTGTTTTTTCTGACCATGTGTATGCATACACCTGCCAGAGTAACCCACACTTGTCTCTGTGTGCTCTCTATAGAGACAGACCCATAGGTATTCTTGGCTAAGTATAAAGTGCCTGGAAATACTCACTTTTGATGCCTTTCTAAGCTTGGAGGGTGGGCAGTGTTCAGGTGAGGTAGTTTTGTTATGTCCTGTTATTTTCTGGTACATTTGGCAGAACTCATTCTTCTCCCTGTTTCCTTGTAGCCCTCAGTGCCTGTCATTCTGTGCTCTTCCCAGATGTTCTCTGTTCTTTCCAATCAGAGTTGTGGAGAACTGTCAGTCTTAGAACTTGCTCAGTGTCCCAGCACATGGATAAGTCCCTTTTCCCACACGGAGTGCAGGACTCACTACTCCTTTTTCCAAATACCTGCCTGCAGCAGCTGTAAATCTTAGTGGGACTGTACAAATGCTGCTCTAAAATCAGGCTGGGTGCTGACAAAATCTGGGACTGTTCTCTCTGGTGGCTGGGCAGGGCCCTGCAGAGGTTGCTGCAGCCCCAGCTATGTCTGGCCCAAGAAGTAGATTGGTTTTCCAACTTCAAGACTAAGAAGACTGGGCTTGGCATCTCAGGCCCTGGCTACGTGCTGCTGCTGCAGTGCGCTGTATTAGTCATGCTGACTGTTTCTACCTGGCAGTGCCTGCTCCCACTTGGAGGCAGATACAATTTGGAGCCTTTTTTTTGCTGCTTTTGCCCAGTGTTTGGGAGCTTGTCCTTGGTGTGTGTCCCTGCACAGCCATGCTGATAGCAGGAACAGACAGCTTGGGCTGTGGGGTGGGAGCTGGGAGAGGACAGAGCTCTGCTGCATGAACACTGGTGTGGATGTACCTTGATTTAGGAGCAGCTGTGTAGCCTGGGATTACTGCACAACCTGCATCCAGTTGGAAATGCACCTTGGCTCTCTGGGGCCTCCTGTACTCTTCAGCTCAGAGCTGGCTGGATAGCAGGCTGCTCCTCAGCTGCAGCTCTGGAAAGCTTAGCCTGAGGAGATCCTTTTTTCTAAGCCTGTTCTCTCCTCTGCTGTTTGACCTTCAGGTTTGTTCCCAGAGCACTTGATTGAAGTCGTGAGCAGAGAGCTGGCCCTGGAGTGTGACTACCTGAGAGAAGCTGCCTGCGCAAGGAAATTCCAGTATGTTCCCACCATTGCCTTCAGCCCCTTCTCTGTGTCTATGTGTGAAAGGCAGGAGAGGTTGCTTAACTTCAGGGATGGTGGCGAGCTGACTGCTGTGCCCTGCCATGTGGCACAGGGGAAGGGTGTGTGGTTGTGGCCTGAGCTGTCCCCCAGAATCACCATCTTGTCTCAGCTGGGCATGGCTTCAGTCAGCTGAAATGGGATCACCTCTCCTCTCTCCTCCCATGCAAGTCTCTCTGTTCTGCCACACGTGAAGGTGCTGCAGTAACTCCTGAGGCTGGGTTGCAGTGCTCTTCTGTGTGTTCTTGTCACCTGTTGTGAACTCCTCCAATCCTTCAGCCTAGGGAGGTTTTCAGTTCAGCTCTCTTACAGCAGTAACCACCACCAGTGTTGCCTGCTGCCTTGGCTTGCCATAGCATCTGGATTGTTTTTACATGGTGGCTGGATGCTCTTCCTGTCCTGCTGCAGAACTGCCCTGTGGCATCGCTCCCCTTGGCCAAGCTCTTTCTTCCATGTGTGTAGTCTGGCCCTGAAGCCAAGTGGGGTGAGCAGAAGAGCCCAGTGCCCCTTGATGCACCGGCCTGGAGCCTTCTTAGTATCACTGCTCTGGCAGGAGATGTGACCTCACGAGCTGGCAGCAGCTGTAAGGCTCTGGCAGGATTTCTGCTGAGTTAATCCCTACTGTAACTGAGGAAAACATCCTGGCAGCCCCAGCCAGGGTGTGGGGAGAGGCTGCTGAAGGGCTGTGTGAGGTGTTGCTGATGGGTCTGTCTGCTCTCAGGGCTCCTAAACCCTTGCCTCTCCTTTCTCCATCCCTAGGGAGCTGCTGAAAGACCATCCCTTCTTTTATGTGCCAAGAGTAATAGATGAGCTGTGCAGCAAGCACGTGCTGACCACAGAGCTGGTGTCTGGCTTTCCCTTGGATCAAGCTGAAGGGCTGAGCCAGGAGATTCGAAATGAGGTAAAGTGGGGAGGTTGTGCTTCTGCCCTTGCTCAGAGCCCTGTGCTCGGCCTGCCCGTGACTGCCGGACCGGGGGATGCCTTGTGGCACAGCAAACCCTGAGCAGGGCTGGAGTCAGGGACTGTCTGGAGCCTCTAGGAGGACTTGCTTAGGAAAGGTGGCAGTGACACTGGAGTCTCTCCAGGCTGGCTTTGGCCTTGCAGGCACCAGCATTCAGCAGAGAGGGGTTGGAGGGGGAGAATGGCAAGGGCTGCTGAAGGGAGGTAGCCTCGCTGTGTGATGCCGTTTCTGATGACCTTAAGTTTGGGAGGGACTGTCAGCAAGGGAAAAGGGGTCTTGTGCAGCTGCTCTTCTGGGCAGAATTGCAGCATCATCCCAGTGCAAGCAATTGGCTGTCATCTCCTGCAGGACTGACCTGTGCTGCACAGGGCTGCTGGAAAAGTACCTGTCAGTAAACAAGAGCAGGGATGTGGGGATAGGTGGGCGTTGGTGCTGAATATAGCCAGGGATTGGAGTGCCGTGGTGGGACAAGCAGCTGTTCTAGTAGCAGCTAAATACTGTCCTGGTATTTGGATGTGTGTGTGTGTTCATTTCTTGGTGTGAGCTGTCAGCTGTTATCAGGTTACTGGGGAAGAGGGCAGAGTCTGTTCCTCTAGATAAACAAATCTGTGTCACATTAGGTTTGAAGCTGTGCCAGAGCTGGCTGCCTATTCTTAGGGACTGTCCCCTGCAATGAGCTGCTCTATCACCAGGACTCATTTTAAAAGGCTGTGAGCTGGGGTGTTGCTGCAGGAGCAGCCCTTCTTTCCTATAAGCAACTGGCCTGGCTGACCCTCTGCCTTCTGACCCAAATGGCAAAGTCCTGTAGCAGGGTCTGGCTTGCATTTGGTGCTCTCCTCCCTCCACTTTGGATGTGATATTTCACTCAGCTTTGCCAGAAGCTGGAGAGGGGCAGAGTGTGGCTGGCAGTTCTGCTGAACAGGCTCCAGCTTAGCAATTCTCACAGAAAAGCTCTGCTGGAGTATGTAATTCACCAGGGTGTTCTTCAGGGACTGCTACTCTTGTTTCTCTGTGCCTCTTGGTCCCGAGGCGTGGCTCTACTGCTCCTCCCTCCTGCTGGGTTAGTGCTGAGCCCACAGCAGGGGTACTTGGTGGGTCTGTGTATCATGCACGATTCCCATTCTTGCAGCCACCCCGTGTGTAGTCAAGGTTGGAAGTTAAAAGCCAGGACCAAAATGCAGTTGGATGAGTACTGGAGCATGTGTGCCATCTGCTAAGGATGTCCCACGGCAGGTGTGGGCTGGGAGTTTCTGAGAGGTGCTCCTTCACCTCTGCAGCATAGAGCAGATGGTTCCTGCTGGTGTGGTGATGTGTTCCCTGTTTGCTGATGCCTGCTCTAAGTTACAGGTGTGAGTAGGGCTTGCTGTGCTCCTGACTTGTTTCTTGTCTCTCCTTGTTCTGGAAGATCTGTCACAACATCCTGGTGCTGTGCCTGCGGGAGCTGTTTGAGTTCCGGTACATGCAGACTGACCCCAACTGGTCAAACTTCTTCTATGACCCTCAGCTGCACAAGGTAAGCCCGAGCAGCCACTGTTCTGCCTATACAAACATTGGTTTTCACCAGATTTTCATTATTCCCCACTCCTAGAGTTTAATAAGCCCTTTAATGAGGTTGTCTCAGATTCCTGTCCTTGAGGCATGGGCAGATAGCACAGGGAAACCTCCCTTTGCCACTTGCCCTCACCCTGGCCCTGCATCAGTCACAGCTACTTCTGTAGCCTCAGGTCTGTTTTGAAGGTGGTCAGTGGGAAGCTGCAGCTGGCAGACCGGGAATAAAGGAGCGAGGGGCAGTTGGGATGCAGAGGAGAGCTCTGGGAAAGCCAGCTGAGCTTCCTGAAGACAGCAGGACCATTTTTAAGATCAGGTTCTACCAGAATGGTTGACTCTGTAATACAGACGGGTTTGTGCATTTCCAGGTGGCCCTGCTGGACTTTGGAGCAACGCGAGGGTTTGATGAGAAGTTCACAGATGTCTACATAGAGGTGAGGACTTGTACTGTGTCCTAGAGAGCTGCACTTGATTTTGCAAATATTCTTATCTCTTAGCTGTTAGCACTTTGTACTCAAATACACTTTGGGTGTGGAGGGAAGCAGGGCTGGAGGCAAGAGAGCAATCTCTGGTCCTGTTTCATCCCTTGCCATGGCTGGCTGCACATGTGCTGCAAGCTGCTGGCTCTCTGAGCTGGGATGTTCACAAAAGTGACCTGCAGTGTTGCTTGCTGCTGGGGAGCTTGGGCAGCAGGGTGTATCAGAGCACCCAGAATTCAGTGGGTTTTATATGAAGGTATGCAGGAATTGCTTGTTCCCTGCCTCTTCCTGAGATTTCTAGCTTTTCCACAGATGGATAAATTGATGCGAAGTCAAACGTGCTTCCTTTGTGATCACCATGTTCTGCACGTGGTAACTGAGCTGCCAGGGCCAGCAGCTGCTGCCTAAAGCTGCTCACAGTTGGCTCTGCTATTTCTCTGGGGGAGGAGCTATTTGTGAAGCTTTTTTGCTGTCCCTTATATTCTCTGGGCCATGTGTAGCCCTGTTGGGAAGAGCTGTATCTTTTTGCCAGTGGCTCTTAACCTGCCCAGCATGCAGGCCCCTGAAGAGAGGGCAGAGGCAAGGGAGTGAGCAGGTGGGTGGTGTTGACAGGCGCTCCCATGGCCTGTGCAGCAGTCCTGTGCTCAAAGTGTTGTTCAGTCATCTCTTGGCTCTCCTGAAAGTATTCCTCCTTCTCAGGTAATCAAGGCAGCTGCTGACATGGACAGAGAGAGAGTGCTGAAGAAGTCCATTGAAATGAAATTCCTCACTGGCTATGAAATCAAGGTATGGAGCAGAAGGATCTGATTTTGGTGCTGGCCACAGATAAGGTGGTTGCGGGTCTGTTAACTTCCCCAGATTTCTTGATGTGGTAGAAGTGTCACTCCAAAAGCCCTGTTGATAAGGATGAGGGAGGAGGGTAAAAAAGGTTTTGGCTTTTGTTCTCACTTCCTTTTGGGAGCAGGAAGAGTAATGAGGAGGCCCCAAAACCACTGCCCTTCCTTCTCTCCCCCTGCAAGACCCTGCGGGTGATGACAATTCCTGAAATTTCATGGCTGGGAATATGGTCTTCTGGAAGGTTTAGTTGCTCAAAACTGTATGAAATAAATGTTCCTCAGTCATGCTGGGGGCTGCAGGTTCCCTTGGTCATGGACAGGGCTATTTCTCCTGAGCTGCTGCTGTTAGCACTAGCATTTCTTTTCTTCCCTGGTGGTTGTCATGGCTAGTGATGTTACTTATCCCTCTTTCCTTCTGGGCAGGAAATGGAAGATGCCCACTTAAATGCTGTCCTCATCCTGGGAGAGGCTTTTGCATCTGAGGAGCCTTTTGATTTTGGCAACCAAAGCACCACTGAAAAGATCCATGGTTTAATCCCGATCATGCTGAAGCATCGGCTCATCCCCCCACCAGAGGAGACCTACTCTCTTCATCGGAAGATGGGGGGCTCTTTCCTGATCTGCACCAAACTGAAGGCCAAAATTCCCTGCAAAAACATGTTCCAAGAGGCATATAGCAAATACTGGAGCAGTAGGGGTAAGAAGCCAAAGGAGTAGTAAGAATGAACTTGTCTTGTTCCGAGGGCCCAGTTCAGCTGAGCCTTGCAGAGAGCCTTCTAAGCCTCCCCTGCGTTGCTCCCCAGCTCTCCATCCTCTTGAGACGCAGCAGCCCCGTGCCCTGGAAGCCAAGTGGGCATCCCACGAGGACAAAGCTGCTCTTCCCTGCTGTGTCTGTCCTACCTGGACTGCCAGCACAGCCCGCAGCTTGCAGGAAACTCTGAGTGCTTCTGTGCTGCTTCAAGGCACCAGCTGACAACCTTGAATACATTTCTAACATTGTGATGGTGGCTGCATATTGAGAGCGTTTTATAACAAGTAGGGGAAGGAGGACAAGAGCAGAATTTAATATTGAAACCGATTTGTAATTCTCCACAAATTGTTTTTTAAAAACCTTCCCTCTTTCAATCTGAGGTGGAATTTGAGTAGTTTTCATACTGTGAATTTATAGAATGAAATACCAAGGTGTTCCCTACCACAGACACCTCCAGCACCTCCCCCATGTTTTTGTAAGTCAAGTGGTGGCAGTCTGAGAACCCTCCTGGATTTTACTGACACTGATTTAATGCAAGGGGCATGTGTGTAAGTAGAAGTTTTATGCTTTCTGCTTCTTTTTGGCTTGCAAGCGAAACATAGGAAGTATTTTAAAAGTCTGAGAATTGAGTGCCAGTCTCTTTTAAACACACACACATACACACTGTCACAACCCATCTCAGTTCTGGGAGTCAAATATGTCATCAGCAGAGCTATATCTGAGCACAAATAGTGGGATTCTGCACTGTCTGGTAGGTCTCAGCTTTCCTGAGGGTGAGTTAGATAAGCTACAACTCTGACACCGACTGCTTGCTGGACTCCTGACTAAGACCCTCATCTGTGTGTTTCTCTGTAAGGCACAACTTGCAGCAAGGCAGACAGACACGTCCTGTCTCTGGTGAGCAGCTCCAGCTCCAGCTGAAATGTCACACAATTCAAACCAGACGCACAGTTTTCAACTCTTGGGAGTCAAGCTAGGAGATTGACTTTTGTAGGTTTTTGTACAAAGCCTGTACCTGTACGACTTCTGATGTCAATAAAAAAGTGCTTGTGCAGTGGGCCTGCTGCCTGTGGCTGTGTCATCTTCTGCTGTGGGAATAGACACTCAAGTGAGCAGTGTCCTGTTCTGGGGCATAAACAGCAGCTGACAGAAGCAGCAGCTCCCAGGTCTCCTCCTGCTGCAGTTTTTTGCTCAAGGAATTGCTACTACCCTTGCCAGGCCCTCCACCTGTGGCCTATTGATGCCTCCATCATTGCAGCTGTGGCACTGGTGCTAACTGTGATGGTGACACATTTACCAGGAGCCAGGACATCAACCTCAACACTGTCTTGCCGTGAAAATTCCTGGTAATTTACTTGTTTTCTAATCTTCCTTTGTTTCAATCACTCTTGTTAGCAGTCTCCTGAACACAAGTCTCTCTGGCTTTCCTCCACTTGTGAAGGAGAGGCTGTTGGCAGTTGAGGCTTACCTGGAGCTTGTAAGGCAGGTGTCCTTGTCTGGCAAGTATTTACCAGCAGGGTGTGCTGGTCCTACTCAGTTAACACAGCCCAGGAATGCCCAGGTTGTCTGATCTTACACTTCAGCATGTGTGAAATCCTGACAGCTGACACTACCAGAGGGAAAAAGCAGGTAAGTGACTAAATGGTCTGGTCTCTCTCAGGAGGCACCTCTGAGAAACAGGAAAACAGGTTATGGTATTAACCTTTATTCCAAAGCCATAAACATATAAGCCACTTAAGACTCTGTTGAACACGATGCAGTGGAGTTTAATTCAAAATACTGGTCAGATTATTCTTAACCTTTTGAGAAGAATTAACTCTGCTGTTCAGTGAAGTAACAGTTTTGCATCAAGCAGTTTATCAATGTACAAAGAGTAATGCTCCTTGTTTTGAGTTCTGATAGACATTGTGTAGTTTTTCTCCTTTGGATATAGACCTTGCAGCTGTAAAAACAGCAGAGTTGTTTGAGCTGTTAAACACTTATGTTAAAGAAATAAAGTATAAAAAGCTGACAAGGGAATTAGACTAGGTGAGCTTCAGAGCAGATGTTCTGAAACTGAAGATTCAAGGCCATCATGTTCAGAGAACTTGCAAAGGTGGCAGAATAAGCTGGAGCAGTACAGTTCACTTTTCTAGTAAGCACTTGTTCATATGAGCCCAGATCTTGTGTATACCATGCTGGGGCAAGAGTGCTCAACTCCTGGCAAACATTCCCCTTCCCAAGAATGTTTAGGAATAACATCCAGCTGAACAGTGGAGTTGTTTTGTGTTTGCAAGAGGGTAACAACTCACAGAAGCTGAGATGTTGCTTTATTAGGAGAGCTAATTAGAGCTCTCAGTCCCTAATTCTCCTGGCCTTTTGTGTATGCTCTAAAAGCATTAATAATGGCTGTAGCTTTGGCCAGAGAGATTTGTGACAGGAGGAAGCGCACATCAGAGGAACAGCCATGCAGAACTGTGAGCTGGAACCTCTGGCTTTGAGTCAGAGAAGTTGTGACATTGTACAGTGAGCAGGAACACTTGATCTGTGCCAGCCACTGCATTTGCTTGAACTACACTTGCAGGTTGAGGATGTGACTCTTTCTGTCCTGCAGGCAGCTTCTATGTTCTAGGAAAATCTCTTGTGAAAACATTTCTTCTTTGCACAGGGCAAGCTGGTGGTTAAAGCTGCCGCTCTGGTGACAGTGATTTTTCCATTCTAAAGGACCAAGGTTCAGGCTGCCTCTGGTAACAGTGATTTTCCTACCTCCTTCCTTTAGTCAACCTGGCTGCTGCATTAAAACAGAAAATGGATGCTGAGGAGCTGAACAGGAGTGGAACATGCAGTTCAGTTTCTGCTTTTCTAATGCCCAAATCCCTTACCCCACAAGGCCCATTTCCCAAGACCTTCACAGCTGTGATGTGCAACTGGCCCCCTGGGAAATCAGAAACACAGCACTGCTTGAAAAGTCAGAGTACAGGAACCAGGGTATGTCCTAGAGCTACAGCAGCTGCCTAAAGGGGGTGAGCCATGGGCTTAAATCCCCATGAACTGGAGTGAAGGGCTGAGGAAGTAATCATTTTGGCTGAAGGAGAGGGACAGGAGTAAGACAGACTAAGGCCTTGAAAGAAGTGGGAATCATGGTGGCTGTTCCTGGAAAGGATTGCTGGGAGGCTTTGGTGAGGGAAGAATGCCCAGGCTGGCACTGGTGGCAGTGTGGGATGAGTAACAGCACTGTCCTGTATCCCTGCTGCAGGGGGGTGACTGAAGCAGGTACCAAAGCTAGGACTTACCCAGAATCACTAAGGTTGGAAACGACCTCTAAGATCATCAAAACCAACCCTCAGCCCAGCACCACCTTTTTCACCATTAAACCATGTCTCTAAGTGCCATATCCACACATCCTTTGAACACTTCCATGGATAGTGACTCCACCACTTCCCTGTGCAGCCTGTTCCCATATTTCACATGCCTTCCTGTGAAGAAATTTTTCCTAATACCTAATCTAAACTTCCCCAGGCACAATGAGGCCGTTTCCAACATTACACCAACAGGGGCATGAATGAAGAGGAAGATGTACCAATGCTCTTTGGTACGGGGAAAATTCCAGGCTGACTTGTGAGGAACTGGTAGGTTATAGGAAAGGGTCAAGAGCACATGCAAAACTTCACAGGTGTTCTGAGATTTACTTAAAAGTGTATGAAGGTCAGTGTGATGTTGGTAGCTCAGAACTAACCAACAATCCAGCCTCTAGCACTAGGACAGCTGAAACGTTTGATGGGTAACTACAAATGAAGGAGGAACATCAAAAACCCTGACTACAACTCTGTACCTATTTCTTGGGTCATCACAGCACAGGTGACCTAAGGAAAAGGTCAGGAAAACTGTAGTTCAATGTAGCAAAGTATCCAGTGACTTTGACCTTGTATTTTCAAAAGGATCTGGTTATTTTTTTCTGAAAGCTGTTAAAGGGAAATCAATTTTCTCACATATTCCTTTTCTTCCCACTGTGCACTTGTGCAGATGTGTTAGAACCAGCGTGTTGTATCTTCAAGAGCACCATCATTCCCCTTTCCATTTCCTCCTCAAAGCTTAATGTGGGGAGGTGGGAAAAAAAGACAGAACATCTGCATTTCTAACAGTTCCCTGTTTTATTGCAGTACATCAAAGTAGGTTAATATTAAGTGTGTTACCAACATAAAATATTGGTGGTAAGTCATTTTTACATTGTTGACTGTTCCACCTTAAATATTTCTGTGCAAAAGAATCTACATCATTGTTCTGTAGCAGAGAATCTCTTACAATGTCCCCTACAACATTGAGGGCATTAAACAAGAGAGTGAGAAGAGGCAAAAAGCAGAATCTTTCCCCCACACGCACACTTGTCAGCTTTTATACTCTAAAACAAAAAAGTGATTACATCTATGCCATGCAAAACTGTACAATAATATTACAATGAAAAACCTAAAAAACATATTTTAAAAATAAATGATATGAAACTGTCATACATAAAAAGGCAGGTATAGCAACACTGGTTTGTTTGTGGATTTCTTCCCTGTAGATGTGACTTTCTTAAATGGAGAATGAAAATAGGTTGTACTGAGCTGCGGCTGGAATGAGAGGAGTTGGAATTCAGACTGGAAAGCCTGCAGCAGAGTGGCTTCTGGGGGTGTTTATCTGTATAAAGTGTGAACACAAAGTACACAGAAGGGTGCACCTCGTGTTAGTGCAGAAAAGTTGTCCCATTTCCTCCACGGAATGGGCTCATATTAACAAGAGAACCCACAGCAGGAGTTGCTACGTGCCACTTTGATTCTCAGACTAAGGCTCAGGAGCTGTGGGTACTTGCACTGCAGTAAGTTTCACCCTTAATGCATTCATGTAAAATTAAAAAGCATTCACAAAATGGAAAAGAAACCCTTTTTTCACCCCAAGAGCATGTTTGTCCTGTCATTCAGGGTCTGGCCATGCAATACAACACGGGGCCAGAATCTGTTTCTGTGTTAATAATCCAACGGTTCTGTTTGGAAAGGCTGACACACACTGTGAACCAGTTAGGTGCAGTTCAACTACATTCCTATAAATAAACTATGCTTTTTGGACTTTTTTGGGTATGGCAAGACCCTTAACTTCCCTCTGCCATATACCTGAGAATAACACACCTGGGTTGTAACTTATCACAATCAAATAGAGAACATTCCTGACGCAGTTTTGAAACTCATTTAAATGGGCAAAATGCACATTCTTAACAAGCCACAGCAACTAAGGGAGGGGAAAAGAAGCAACTACTTCACCACAGCCTCAGGAATGTTTTTTTGAAACCACCAGCTGTCTTCTACAGGCCAAAGGCAAGAGAGAAGAGAGTACTGTAACGCTGCTTTTGGGTTTATGAAATGTGGGAGGAAGCCACATACCTGTGTATGCACACGTGCAGGGGAAAACTATTTACCAAACCTATTCCATCCTATAACCTGGAATCCTTAGTAGCTGCCTGAATCTGTTCAGATCCTTGTTGCCATCAAAAGAAAAAAAAAAAGGCAAAACCTCAACAACCCATCTGTTTAAGCACTGTCAAAAATGCAAACAAACACCTTCAGTCTCAGCCAAAAGGAAAAAAATCAGCTAGATACACATCCTGTGTACAGAGAACATGTGCCACAGTCAGGAATTCAGTGGGAGATTTTAAGCTCCCAGAACAAAACACAGCCCTCGACCTGTGAAGTTGAAGCAGTGCTACAGTGCAAAGGAGCAAACATCAAACCTCAGGAGACAATTGCCTTGGAGATACCAGTCAAGAGTCTTACAGTTCAAATGACCAAGTTACTTTTCCTAGCCCAATGAGCCTTTAGAAAGCTCAGCTGCAGTATGCATACCAACAAAGAGAGATGAGTGTGGTTTCAAATTGAGTCTGTAACCAAATGGTCCCCAAATATATAAAACTATTTAAGTCCCAGGAGAATTTTTCTCTTTTCAAATAAGTGATGTGGTCATTTGCTTTTCAACTGAGAGAACAGTTGCTGTTTCTCTTTTGAACAGACATATATAAAAATGCACAGGACCAAACTAATGCTTAAATAAATCCTAGAGGAGACTGCTGAGGCTCAGACATCGTAGTGTACAAACAGTGTAGGCCTGTGGAGCTCTCATCCTCTGAGCTTAGTGTTGTAACACAGCTGACCTCTGCTCTGCCTGAAAATGCCAGGGGTTGGTATCAACAGATTGCAGGCACTGGAACGGAGTAAACACAGGGGTTTACTCAATTTAATTGTTTGCTGTGTCGTGGCTCTTTGGGTTCCATTTTCAGATAGAGCTTTAGCACAACTGCGAAAAGAAAAGTCCATGGGAAAAGATCCTGTGACCTTCTCTCAGGGGACTGCCATGCAGGCTGCTCTGTCTTCAATGACTGCTCTTTACATGCCTTCTCTCAACATCAAAATAAGATTATTGTTTAAATACAACATACAGTAAATACAAAACTAGTCTGCAAAGGCTTTGAAAAGTGTGTGGACATGCTTCACCAAAACAAGGGAATTGTGGGGAAAAAGCAGTGACTATACTTGAAGCAATATGCAGCCTTTAAAAAGAAGCTGATGTGGAATTTCAATAATGCCAATAACACCCTGCCTATCTGTCCTTCGGAAATACATAAACCTTTCTGGGATGAATTACCTTCAGATGCTTTGCTGTTTGCTAAAGCTTCTAATTTCAAATGCCAGGCTTGCAAAAGTAGTAGGTTTGAAGTGAAAACAAACAACACAACCAGCTTGCTACTCTGAAATACCCAAAAAGGAGAGAGGCAGGCATATGATATGATGATTTCTACAATAATTTCTTGAATTTCTGTCCCAAAGTAACACTGAATGAGCTTAAACTTGGATAAGCCTCTTGCTTCAGAGTGAAAGAGAAATCTTACCTAGGAGACCCAGCATGATTAAATGGATTAGATGATCTGTGTCTTGTTCCCTATGTCACATTGAGATCATACCTGAAAATTACTGTACATGGTTTGAACTTACCTATAACTTCTATTAGGGAAGACAGAAACTGCAAAACCCCAAACACCTCTGTGTGGCTGAAACTCTACATAACTGCTGACTGCAAGAATACAGAATGGTTTAATGAGAGCCGTAACAAGTTTCTGAAACCCACAAACCCCAACATTCTAAATACAAAAAGCCCTTATGTGTTTGAGTATGGTCGTAGTATGAAGTCAGCAACAATACTACTGGGAAGAGAAGCTCATCCCACATGAAAAGCACATCTGCCTTGCTAACTAAAGAGAAATCTTCCTCTTACCATACATTTGTGTACCAGTTTTTCATTTTACTCTGTCGACTGGGTGACCACCTCAGCTTTGCATTGATTTTTCCAACTTCAGTGGGTTCTGCCTTCCACTGCAATGCTTCCTGCCCTCCAACCTGCCCTGCTTTTGGAACCAAACAGCAGGTGAGCACATAGAAACAACTGCAAATTGCACAAACCCACAGCACAGGTAGGGGGCAGGGGAAAACCAACCTTGCCAGCACAGCAGTTGTGGGTCACTAGGCATCTTTGACTACCACAGTGTGAACAGTGTGAGGTCAGTCTTCAAGGTTCTTCATTGCTACAGTGACAGCAAAGCCAGCCAGGACCAGCTTTGGGCTAAGGGCACTCGTTTGGCTGATGTGTATTAGCAACCAGTATTTGGTAATGACACTAAGAGTCTGCTGCTTAGGGATGGTCAAGGAGATGTGGAAGGCTGCTCCCTTCTGAGTTAAACCTGCTCAAAGGCTGACCCAGGGAAACAGTTTTCCTGCTGAATCCAGCTGCATTGAGCTCCCTTGCTGCCTGAAGGACCTCTCCTGTAGCTGCTGGAAGGCTCCAGCTCGCAGGTGGCACGCATGGAACCAGGGCAGCCGCCGGGCTGACCGGCGCCCGTGGCTGTTGGGACGGGACCTTGCTGCCACCTGTTGTCATTTTGGAAAAGGATGGGGACTGTGAGGAAAGCAGGAATTACAGCTTCAGTTCTGCTACGGCCAGAAGGAGAGAAGTGTTGTGAGAGCACTGCAGGGGCTGTGCCGGCAGTGCAGCGAGCGCTGCGCACACGGAATCTCTGTCCTGCGGGAGGTTTTAGCCAGGCCTCCGAGTCTGTAAATCACCGAGCATGAAAACAGGGACAACACAAATCTTAAATTAAAGGCTCTCTTAAATAAGCATCCATCTTCTGCTGCATACACAATGCTTTTTTTCTTTGAATATATACATACGTATTTTACTCTAACATCTGCGTATTTATTTAAACTCTGTACTGTAGTAAAATATGCATCATTTTAATCAATAAGGATTTGCTGGCGACAATCAGATTGACATTCAAACGTGGTGGCTGAAAGCTTTTATGTGCCTCTGACATACTGATCGTTCCCCATGGAGGGGAAGGGGTCTCTGTGCTACTTTTGTACAGTACAATGAGCTATTGTATGAAAACAAAATCCCTCTGAATTTTCTCTTGTTGATACTGGTCTGGTCTACTTATGCTACCTTTTGGGAAGTGGAAGGGGAGTGGGATAAATATGTCTTTAAAAATGAAGCAGCTGTAACCACAAAAATGAAACCAATACTAATACAAATCTACAGCATCTGATATTTACCAACACCCTAGCTTTGCTCATTTGCTGCTGTCAGATCTGGGGAGGTGAGGCAGTGCCGAATGGTGCTGAAGACGACCAGCTTTAGCCTTCCTCTGCACCCCACTCCCAGATCGTTTTCAGACAGGGAATGGGGAGGGTTAGGAGGATGAAGGTGAGAACTGGAGCAAGTGAAGGGGACAGCCATGGGGACAGCAAGCTGATGTGATGCCAAATCTGAATGCTGAAGCAGTTCATGAGTCCCAACTCACGTGGTCAGAGCTCTCCAGGGAGAGGCTCTTGGTCTTGTGAGGAGAAACCGGGCTGGGAGGGCTGCTGAGGTTGGAGCTGTTCGATGCCGTCGAGTGTCTTGGAGAGTCAGAGTCCTGCAGCCCAGAGACACACAAGAACACCAGTAAGTGACAGGACAGCAAGTCTGACGGTGACTGAGAGTGTCTCAGCAACAGTGGCTGGATTCAAAGGCCTCTGCGGATTTGACTTGTGTCCAAAAATACTGAGGGATCTTTCTTGCTCACAATTTCCAGGGAGACCTGAGATTAAGTGGTCAGGTCACTCTGCTTTCAGCAGGCGTGATACTGACATCAGGACACAGCACCAGTGGGATTCTGGCAGTCTGTGTGTTGCCAAGGGCTGCTTGGCCAGCAGAGTGTGCAGCTTCAGGCTGCCTGTTAAGCTGCAACAGCTCCTGCCTTTTCACAGACCATGATCGAGATGCTCTTGCACTAAAATGAGAAATCTTTGTGGCTTCATCACAGCTCCCTCTTCTATGTCAACCCCAGGGTATCAATTCAAAGCATCCTGTTGAGTTACTGCGGTTGGATCTTCCAAAGTACAGCAGGATGCAACTCTGAGCCTGAATTTGGGCTCACAGATGCCTTCCAGCTTCAACTGGCAGGATATATCCAGTACCATGAAAAGTCTGTGTGATCTCTCATTTTCACACTCCTTGGTAAGAAAATGGGTTGGGGAAGTTTTCCAGGCCAGCTTCAGACTGAAGCCTCCCATGTAAAACATTCTTGGCTGGAAGGACTGAGTTTAGCACTGGGCAGGATTTCAGTCGTATCATAATGACAGTCTCGACTGCGCAGAATAGAAATTATTAAATCCAGTTCCTGCTCTAAATGAAATTATAATTCTTAAATTACCTTGTTAACTTCTGAGTACAAAATGTCTCCTGTGAAATGGTTGCTAAGATAGCTTCTGAATCTTTGCACATCAAGGTCAAAAGGAGTATCAGCACTTCAAGCTGTGGTATGTCACTATCAAGCTGTTACTCTACTGGGCCGGAATTTGGGGGAGCCTTGCTACCCACACATCTCCAGGTAAGGAGTGCAGAGAGCTTTTTCTGCATCTTAAATACCAGCACCAGAGTTGACACTTTGACCAAAGTGTTCTGCAGCCTGAAACACAGGAAATCCATCTCTCCATTGCCAATGACTCCCAAACTTGTAGCCAAGCCCATGGCAGGACTGAACTGCCTCATCTGTATCGACACCCTTAAGGTTTCTCCTCTTCTGCTGTCACTCACCTCTCGCTCGTAGTCCCTTGTGGGTGCATCGCTGCCTTGGTCCAGGCCCCCCGAGGACAGGGACCCGTCGGAGGGCGATGCCATGGGCTGGCGCTTTGCTCCGTAGCTCCCTCCTGAGAATTCCCTCCGCAAAGCGCTGCCGTTCTGTGCAGACGATCCTACAAGGCCCAGAGGAATTCAACTGTTACAGAGCCCACTCAACACACCAGGAACTTGTTTAGCTGTTTCTCTGGCTAGTTCTGCTTTCCTGCAGTGTGTCCCAAGCTCATGGCTTGCAGCCTATGTGGGCTTTTATCTTGCCTGCTGCAGTTGTTCCTGTGGATTCTCCGGTCCCTCCCTTGGCACGCCAGCATTGGAACACTTTACCCAGCAGAGACACAGCCCCTGTGTTCCCAACAGAGGTGGGAAGTTGTAGAAACAGCTGTGGTGGCTGCCTAATTCCAGTGGCCTCTTTTCAGTGCAATGCCACTCTTCCATTCCAGCAGCCAGTTTCCTATTGCTTTATCTTCACACTGGCGGCAAGAGGGGCATCAAGAGCTACACGCAGCTCAGCAACAAAATTAATAACCGTGGAGCTTGTGAACAACTTGTCACTGATTTCAAACACTTGAGCAGGAGCAAAGCAGCCCCAGGGTAAAGAATGCAATTTGAATTCTAACATCAATTTAAAAAAATTGACAAATTACAAATGTGAGAGTCTCAAAAGCACTACCTGCTTATTCCTGTGCTCCTCTGAAAGCAGGACTAAACTACTCTGCTGGCCCTCGGCAGCAATGCAGTCAGCCATCACTCTGGAAAATCCTTATCCAGCACGGACAGAAGCAACTGCAGGCAGCCCTTTTCCCTGAACCACTTGTGCACAGCCCCCGAAGCAACACAGCTCTGTTTGCTTACGTGCTGCTAACCCGCTGCTCGCGCTCATGGACCGTCCTGGCTCCGTGCGGGATTTCGTGATCGACGGGATGCTGACGGAGCCGCTGAACACCGTCCGGCTCTCCTGCGGCCGAAGGTTCTGAAATGCACACACACACACGACACGTTCACTTATCCACTGCTGGCTCAACCTTGCATTCTGTGGAGTGAGGCCCCGAAACACATTAAAGCCCCGACCTTACCAGAGCTGAGTATCTGGGCAGCAAGTCAGCAAAAATTGCAAAATAATATTCTGCAGTTTAGTGCAGAGACTGGCAGCACACGCAACGCGGCAGTGAAGTGCTGAATTACATGGACATGTGCAGGCAACTGAAAGAATACATCTAATAATTCCAGAATTTCCCTGAAAGGATGGTTTGCAAGCCTAATTAAGCTGGTGTAGACATATTCAAGTTACACTGCCTTCTTTCTGAACACAAGCTTCCAAGGATCTCATTAAATTTCTCTTTGATGCCATCATTTGTGCCATGACTGTGTAAGTGGTTACAATAATCTGGTTAATCCCTAAGGCTTGCAGAGTTATGAACAGATAGTGGATCAGTCTGTATAGCAATTGCTTATGAAATTCCAAAGGTGTTAACAGCATCCCTCCAAACCTACACCAGCTGAGCCAAAGTGAGAAGCAGCCTCCTGTTTCCAGCCTGCACAAAGAGGAGGACCAGAGCACATGCCACTGTTTTTCTATGTATTTTGATTATTGCTCCTGTTTTGAATCCTAAGAGTTCCAGTGGGATTTTCCAAATTAATCAGCTACTGGACTGAAGTGGTCCTTTACTGAGGAGATAAACCACAATTTTCCTGCTTGGATATGGCAGTTCCTCAAACATAAGTTGTCTTTAACAGAAGGGGAAAGAGTACTTTGAAGTGAGCTCTGGGAGATTTTATTTCTGCTTCTGTTAACCTACAGCTGACCTTAGGGGAGAAGGCTTCTCAGATTATTTAGCCCCTCTCTCTGTATCTGAGCTGGCTTCCTAGCCCAGAGGGACTTGCCCATGTGTGTCATTTCAGCTCTGGCTAAATATGAGACCTCGTCCTGCTCATCAATAGAGCAAGATGTGCACTATTAAGTCAATACCATTAACTGGAATTAGGTTCAGGGAACCTTCATAGATGCACAATGTGAAAGAACTGCAGGTAGCTCTAAGAATTACTTCCTTTACCCTCTACAGACCCCCCCCTCTGCAATAACTGTTTGTTTCTTCCTGTTTACATTTAATTATTTACCCATCCTCACTCTGAGGTGAAGTAGCCACATGTAAAACAATAGCTGCAATTGCAGTGTTTCTTTAAATGAGGGTGTTACAAAAATTTCATTCCACCCCCATGAGGATATTCTCAGAGACCCTTGGTACTACCCATGTCTCCATCTGTATTTTAAAATGGGTAATTAAATTGAGGCTTTGTAAGGAACAGATTTTATACAGGTCAGACTTTGTCAGGTAGATTTTACCAACCTGCTGCCAAATCCAGTCTTGCAATGATCCTTAGAATCATTGCTTTGACAGACCCCTTTGATCTTACAGTCAACCCTTGGCTTTTCATTCTCCCAGGGTGCCAGAGATGGCTGATTTTTAATGTGCAGCAAATAAGAATTAAAATATCTTCTCTGTTCCCAGATGTCTCACAAACACCAGCAAAAGAGAATCAGAGACCTTACCAAAGAAAAGCCCTTTTTAATTCTCCTTTCTTCCACTGCTGCACTATGAGGATTTATACCTAAAGGCTTAAAACAGTCTCTTAAATTATTTGTGGGATTATATTGCTGTCTCTTGCTTAGCTTCCCCCCCTTCTTTCTTTTTGTTTTTAAATGTGAATAACCGACCTACTTTGTAGTACAAAATACCGAGTTCCTGCTTCCTCACCATGCAATAAAGTGAGATGCAGAGTTTGAGCACCCTGGCTGTACCTAAACCCTGGAGGCTCGCCCCCCTGAGGATACACAAAGGAACTGAGGGGCTGAGGGATAAGTTACTGCTGTGTCTGGAGAAAGAAAGGAAAGCCAAGTGCAGCACCACGTGTGCACTGGGGTTAGTACACTGGGGTTGCAAGGCTGGGATAAACCTACAGTGGATCATTTTGCAAAGAGAACAATTATGTTTAATGATAAGGTGATCAACCTCCTTCACAGTGACTGAGCAGACAACATACAGGCATCAGGGGAAGGAGGGAGTGGGTGGGTGCACAAAAAAAGACTCATTTGTTTTAATAGTGTGTTCTAAAGATGATTATTTTTCATGATCTCAGTTTGCAACGTCCATGTAATTCCTCGTTGAAAGTCTCTCCACAAAGCAAATCTTTCATTGTTCTTTGTTCTAAAAATAAAATAAGCACATGCCAGAGACGCTGGCATTTTGGACCAAACCTCCTGGAAGTGGTGTGCACATGATGCAGGAAGGGGATTCAAAGGAAAATAAACGGCGGTTATTAGCGGTAGTTATAAAGCAGCACAATGCAGCAGGTTAAAAACACAGAAAACAAAAGGAAACCTGAGCTTGCTTTACTTAGAGAGACAAAAACCCCTCATTTCGAGCAACAATTCAGATCCTAGCAGGAAAATTCATCCCCACTGCTGAACCAAATGAAGAAAGGTGAGAGAAGAGGAGGGGAAGCAGCAGCAGACAAGCTGCTGCTGAGCAAAGTGAATCCCTGTGAAATGGGGTGAGAGGCCCAGATTAGTTTGGTGCATCCCATTCCAGTGGGAGAGTGGAGCTGTGGGTTACGTAGGTGCAATCACTGCCAGTGTTACAGAGCCTCTGCTCCCGCTCCAACTGCGCCCTGGGCACCTTCTCTGGCACTGGGATGGGGGACAGGGTCTGACTGGACAGGTACAGCACCCACAGGAACTGCTCTGCCTCTGCTCCTCTGTCCATTGTGCTGCTCATTCTTGTTTTGGGGTTTGTTTTAAAGTAGTGCTCTGTTCATCACACTATAAACCTCAGCTTTTAACTCTTCCATGAAATAATACGACAGACTCTAAAAGCCTACTTTAACAGGTCATTTTTCAACTTCCCTATGGATTCCATGCTGCCCTGGTTCCAACATCCAATCCTACCCGGGACCACGGCACTCTTCTTACACTAAAATCTCCAAACACAAAGGGAGGATGGACAGACATGAAACCAAACTCACAGCCTGGCTTTCCTTACAGCTTCCAGCACCTCTACTCTCAAGCCAAAAAGCAGACAAACACTTTTCTTTATACAAGACTAAACCTCTAGTGCTCTAAGAAGCTAACAGGGGCAGGATCTCGACTCTCCAGGTTGCCCACTTCACTTTTTTTCCTCCAGTTTATGCTAGGAGGCTGCACCATTAGGATGAAGGATGCTCCTGAAGAAAAAAATTGAGAGTTATAGTCTGAAACACCAGGGGTCATTCCTTACTGATCCCAGGGAGACTACTCACATGAGAAAGGGAAGGTAGAGGGAGGGTCACAGTCCGGTGATACATCGCTGCATATTAAACACAGACAATTTTATAGTACAGTAGGATTAAAATAACCCTGTTAAAACCAGAACTGAAATACAGCTTCAGTGACCCTTTAGTGACCCTCTAGGAGAGAAACAGCTTTCAATTCAACAGTATTTTTTTTTTTTTTTTTTTTTTTTTTTTNTTTTTTTTTTTTGCATTTCAACAGAGCATTCCTCTTGTGTATTAATGGCTGTGACAACCAGGACCTCACAGCAGTGACATGTGACCATGCACATAACCAGACAAAGCTCAGCTGTGCAAACTGGTTTTGGAGCCATATGGAGGAGATTTATTTGTCTCCTGCATTTTAAAATTCTCTCTAGTGTTGGATGCAGGTATGTTTCCAAAACCTTCCCAGTGACAGGGATCCAGGACAGCAGCAGCCCAGAGGCACTTGAAGCAGCCTGGCAGTGAAGGTGTGCCATGAGAGGTGTCCAAGGGCCACAGAAACCAAGAGTAATGTTCCCATGAGAGCAATGGGCATGGCCTGGACCCACAGAAACCCTGAATAACAGCAGCATCACACACATCTACCTACAGGTGATTCCTGATTCATCTGTGAGCCTGCCCCAGGCAGAACTGCAGGCCCCAGAGCTGCACACAGCTGAGATGCACAGCAGGTACCTGTGTGCCTGCTTCACTTTTGTTTGTATTCCTGTAGGACACAGCACCCCCAGGCAGGCAGACCTGGATGCACAATGCAAGGAAAAAAGGAAAGACCACTTCCATCCCTCCAGTTTACACTGCAACTGGAAGGATGCCTACGGAACAGTATCCTGCCTCAGCCTCTGCCTAAAACTACCAGGGTTAAGAGGATCTACATCACCATCCAAGTTGCCATCATCTTTAATTTTTATCTTGTTTCTAACATATTCTAACTTCACTTATTTACTTCAACCTAGAAACTGCCTGAGGCACTACCCGTGTCTCTCTCCATCTGTGTACAGTACTGTGCACAAATTCTCTCATTCCACATGAATTCATCATAAACAGCTTGAAAGTGTGGTCCAACAGAGACAGATCCAGAACCTCTTCCTAATTCAACCTGACACGCAGCACTCTGACTGCTGGAGGATGAACACTGTGGAAGAGAGAACTTATCGTTCAAAATTCCCACATCCTTCCTGATGCTTAAAAATGTTATTCTCATAGCAAAACGTTCAGCCCAGTCATTATAAACTTTTCTTTTTTTCTAAAGCCATGAAGTGTCTGTTTCTTGGCATGTCAGAGCTGTGGGAAGACCTCAGCTGATAGCAGAAAGTAAATTGTCTGGGACAAAAGAAAGTGGAGGGGTGAAGGAACAGCTTACAAGGGGTTTTCTCCCACGTTAATAGCCAGGCAAAAGGAAAACCACACAGTGTTAGTAGAGTGAACACCTGACTCAGCTGTTCATACCCTCAGAGTGACAAAGTCTGGAGTACCGAGGACAGAGCGTGGAGGCGGGGAAAATGCAGGGTTTATGGAATCGTGAGAGAGGAATTTTTCAGCTGAATTAACAGTCATGTGGTAGATGTGCTCAAAGTTGCTCGGAGAGGAGATCAGACGGGAGAGATGATGAGGGAATTGATAAGGGGAACGCTGCTATCAAAGACAACAGAGAGAGAAAGCAATGAAGGATGGTTGTACAGGTTACATCGGCACCAGCAGTTCCACAAGAGCAGTCAAACACGGAGCAGGGACAGCAGGCAGCAAACCCTGCTGGCTGTCAGCACACAGGGTCTGACACTGCCACCCCCAGTCCTCTGAGCACCTTCCTGACACAGAGTCTGACAGGCCTGCTGCCCTTGCTGTTGCTAAAACATTAGAAACAAATAAAACTTTTAACTCATTGGGAATCGATTCTAATATTTATTATTTTTTGATATTTCAAAGAGCACCACAGTTGTAAAAGGTGCTTTACAGACAGTTGAGAAGCATCGGTTCCCTGCCTTGAGGAGCTTACAATCTAAAATAGACATAACACAAACAAAGGAAGGTGAACACAGGTGAGGTGGTGTGGGGAGAAAAAAAGATGAGCATACACAGCAGTTAGAGATCGTTAAGAGATTTCCTTCTGTTATTCATGCATTTTAGCGATTCCATTAAATTATCACCCGTACAACAAACACAGAGTATTTCCAACAGGAGGGAACGGTTTTTCAACAGGGTGGGGACACAGGCTGTGTGGGAAGGTGAAGGGGTTAGTGTCAGACCACTGGGACAACTCTCTCTCTGCACACAGGTGACCAAGGCCCGTGTCCTGCTCCACACTGGCTTAATTCCACCAGTGCCGAGGGGACCTGGCACTGCCATCCCTGTGCTGCAGAGGATTAGGCCCTCCCTCAGCACATAAAATGTGAAAGCACTGGGAAATTCCAATGTTTTTAATAGGTCAGCTGAGCAGCGTGCTCCCAAAGTGTGATGTAAAGAAGGAGAGGGGAGAAATAACCCTGCAAATTCAACAGGAACAGTTTCTAATCCATCTCTACGGAATGTGCTGACACAAGTGCTCTTAAAATTTCGAGTCATCTACATCCAGATTTAATGGAAGAGTGTTTCAAGGCTCCATCTCCCTCCCTGTGCCATCTGTACATGCTCACTCAGCCTGCACTGGGGTGGTTTCCTATGGACACCAGCAAATCAGAACACCTTTTCTCCTTTCTGAGTTCTAAGTTCCTCTTCTCCTCGTCCAACTGATTTCATCTCCTTAAAATAGGTATTTCTGAGTAACATTAGAAATGTTAGGACTTAAAATATAAAATATGGTAAAAATATAGCTTACCCCTCCACTAAACCTAAGGCACTACTTTTTGTATGTGGAACGTATTAAAGTCTGGAAGAACATTAAGTCACATCCCAATACATATTATATCAAACATTATTGTTACTGTTTTCTTCATTTCAGCTGGTAAAATCCAACTTTTTTTTTTTTTTTTAAAACACATGGTTATTATGAGGCTTTGCCTGTTAACCAAAACATCAATTACCACATTATGGCATAGAAGACGTAATATACATTAAATTGTTCTTAGTAACTTTAGCAGCATCTAAATGTCAGTACAAGAAGCCACCATTCCAAATGGTCCAGGGCAGCAGACTTTGCTGAGTTATCTGCTCACAACAGAGAACTGGCAGCAAAGCCAGCTACATTCCTAAAAGCCAATAAGGGAGATATGGCAGTGTCTAAAACCACAAGCTAAAAAGCAGAGGGTAGGCCAGCTGCAGGTCATGAAAATATTTAGCCAGCATTCATGAATGTGAGAAAGCCACGATATGGCAACATTTTAAAAACGATACTCCATGGCACTTTCTCCATGGACTCCACCATTAGATGCATGCATGGGGTTCCCATTTTCTTTAAAGAATACCAAATATAGATAAGTATTCATTTACTCTAAAAGTTTCTCAATTGAAACAAGCAAAGCTTCACACATCATCTAGAATGGAAGTAGAATGGCTCATGTATAATGAGGTCAAACTGAAGCATAATGTTCAAATATAATGGCAGTCAAGACCAGCTTTTGTATATAAAAATACTCAGGCATGCAGAATATGAAAGCAAAATCAATCCTGTACATCTGATGTACACAGAGAGGTGGTCTGTGCTGCAGTAAGTGCAGTTCCAGATTTCAGATCTTCACTACAAAGGAGCATCCACGATAAAGTGGCTTCAAGGGACAAGAGGGCAGAAGGGAGGCCAGACTGTACGGCCAGGTTAATTGGTGACAGGCTGCTAGGGAAGAAAAACATGTAAACAAATAAGTTTGGGGATACACTGACAGGAACGATTCCAAATTGTACAAAACAAGACAATGACCCAGATCCACAGCAATAAAACACAAATATGTACTGATTACTGCTCTGCTAATAGGAAACAACAGCTTCTGGTTTCTGTCGTGTTGCAGCCCACAAACTCGTGTGCCAAAGCCAGACTGTGAGTGCTCACCGTGAAGAAAAGAAGGATGCAAATTTACAGTTGCCTGAAACCCCCTAAATCTGATCTCTCTCTAAGCCTCAGGCATGGTTCTGCCCAAACACCAGGGCTCTACTGAAGTCAAGGGTGTCCGTTCATGGGGAGAACAACGTGGGACTAGGCCACCAGACTGCAACTTCCCACAAACACATCAGAGTGCCTGGTGCATACCAAGAAAGCTGGAAAACACTGGAAAACAACACACAGAGAAAGCATCTTTCCCCCTCGTGTGGCTGCACAAGCAAGGGCAAACACACAGGCAGATATGTTGTATACATGCAGGCACCTGATACAACACATCAGAGCAAAAGAGTTTAAAACACTCCCTTTATTCTGGTTACAACACAAATTAAACTCTCTGAAGCTGCTCTTTTAAAAGACATCATTAAAACAGAGGTGGGCAGAAAGCAAGCAGGCTCTGCACCCACCAGGCCAGGGCTTAGGGCAGCCCAAATGCAGGTCCCCTCCTGCCCACAGACACAGCCCAGCCCACCCACCAAGGGCCATCACTACCAGTTCTGACTCTGCTTCTCTCAATTCTTGGCATTTCCCCTGAAAAAGGCAGTGGGGCTGCAGAGAGGAGTTTTGTTCAGATTCACATTGCATCTATGAAGTGAATATGTGTATATTAATGAATAAATATAAACATATACATAAACATAAAATTGTAATTTGCTTTATAAAGTTCACCCATGTGTGCTAGATAAAAGCTGGGCTGAGCTGGCTATTTAGCTTGTGACAATCTCATTCAACACAGAGATTAAAGTATCTATTCTCTACTAAAACCTATTTACTCCTAAGGACCCTTTTGCCCACACAGCACTATATTGACTTCAGTGAAAGCTCATGCTGGTGAAAAATTTCTATTGGTAGATCCAGCCAAATTTGAAGGTGCTCAAATAAACCAGAAGAAACTGCCAATGAAAAGGCCCACTCCACTCTTTCATGCACTTTCTGCATTCCAGTATCCCATAAAAAAAAGTAGCTGTACCACCTAAAATAGCTGGATGAAGAGAATTTGAGCAGACCATTAGCCTTGCACTGCTTGCTACCCCCAGCCACAGCCCTCTTTAAATGCAAAAATGAATTTTACCATTCGCTTCCACAAACAAGAACAGGCATTCCAAAAGTAAAGTGCTGCAATCTTTCCCATAGTTGGTTAAAAATAAGTATCTTCTCTTCTGAACCATGCTAATCTATTAAAAAATACAAATAAGATGTTCCAGCTGCAAAATCAAGACACATGCTAGGCAGCACAGAAATCCCCCAGCTTTTCACCTTTTTGGAATAAGGTAAGAAACTGGTGAAATAATTCCATGTTGTGGAAAAGGAACCACCATACAGATGAACTGTACACAGGGTTGGATGATTATTCTTTACCTTGTGTACTGATTCTCCAGGAAACAGTCTCTGTTTCCATGCCTTCTTCTGATACTAAACTTCTTTCCAATAAAACATTAGACTCAATAGATAACCTCAAATGCCCACACAACTCCTTTTCTTCTATTTTTGTGCCTGATAAACAAAGTTCTTAGTCTGGAATGGATTAAATGAAAACTCAGTCCAGGCAAATACCTTACAGGAAGCTGCTGGAAAAGAAAAAGGTGCCTGGACTGACATAGCTCTTGACAGAACATTTATTTCCTAATTTCAAGTTACATTTTCAAATTCACACACTTTCAAGTCCCGTGCTTGATGCAATTCTGTACCAATTAAGTTAGGAATACAAATACAACATGACATTGCAAGGAACTGATGGAAAAATACACAACAAATTTGCTTTGTCTGCAGTGACATCTCCCAGCATTAAGACTGATACTTACTTGCAAAAAAGGAGGTTTTAATAATAACTTTTGAAAAAGAAGCTGCAGCAGTGGAACAAGTGCAGTAATCAATTGTATATTGTACACATTTTCTAATTCTTCCCATCACTTTTAAGTGTGGAAAGTGAATAATGAATATTTTCAAAACACTATATTGATTGATAATAGCACAGTACCAGTCCTAACTTCAAACAGGACCTTTGAGCTAATACAAGGCAAGTGCAATTAGAATGGATTCACAGCTGAAAGCCATTGAGAGATGACATTGCTGAAGAAATGATGTAGAAAATCCCCTTCTATAGATAGAATCATTCCTTGTTTTACACTTGTCAGGTGTGGGGCTTGATTAAGAGTCCTTTCAGCTTTTGATTGCCACGAACTTTCAACTACTGATGGGGTGACACAGGGCCACTTTTGCTCTACCTATAGAGGTAGCAGATTATTTTCTCTGCTTGAGAAGAGCCACAAATATTTTAAAGAACTTACCAGAAATGGAGAAATGTAGAAAGGTTCTGATCTACATCCTGCCCTGAAGCAAATGATCATTCTTTGTCTAACATTAGACGCATGCAGTCTCGTATGCAGGTAAGATAAACACTACCTGCCAACATCTCTTGGATTTGTCATGTGTTTTCTAGAAACAGTTCCTTCATTATGTGTTCCATTTATAAAAATGATTATCCTTTATAAAAATACACACATACAGTACTGGTTTTTCACTGAATATATTTGTTATTGAGAGCCTTCTCAGAGTGTGCCTAATACGAGCTTTAAAATAAATCAAAGTGCAGACTTTACAGTCAAGCATAACATGAAAGTACCATTTGCTGCTAAAGTGAGGTAAAATGAGTATCCAAAGACCAGAGATTATGCTCCTAAACTCCTAAACTAGTGCAACTGCATGGTGCACTTTATTTTCCAGTCTTACTGTTGTTTCCTCTGCACTCTTCAGCATCAGAAAATCCCAATTTCAGCACCTACTTCCTGCTTTATGCACAAACTCCAAGTAGAAATGATGATCATTTTAGACAGCAGTTCTGTGCTAATGCCCGAGTCTTATGCTGGAACAAATTTCATCTCTTTTTATCATGACATCTCATCTTTCTTACAGTGCTAATTAGCATCTTCTGAATCACATCTGTGTCACTGTGGATGTGCTTAGAAAACAATCCAGAACACATAAACACACAAAAGATGCTCAAGGTAGCTTGAAGCAAGCAGTATGGTACTTCCTTATGAGCAAAGTGATAATTAGTCTTAAGCTCATCACAGATTTCAGTAACTTCCAAGTGAATAAATTTCCTACATGAGGTTTTATGGAAATGAACATGTGCTATTACCTGTTTTCTTTTTCTGTTTTTCAACTTAAAAAGTTAGTTTTTATGCAAGAAGTTCTGCTTCACTGAGACTACTTAATTTGGAGAGAACAGGAAAAATTGCATGTTTGGCATGGAAAGAAATTCGGGCAGTACACATTATTGAATTGCTACAGGAAAGCAGGCTGTAAAGAGATAGGCTAAGTTGGTGCTAAAGATGGGAGGAGAAAAAAGCAATTGAACTACAGTTCATGGAGAAAGGAATTTCTCTTGCCATACCCACAAAGAGCACGGGCTCAAATCAACAAAATTTTGCCCCTTCATATGGGTCATAAAAATTACCATCAACACTGCGAGGCCAACCTGTCTTAAAACTCCAGAGGCAGTAGGCACTCCTCCTCCTCCTCCTCCTCCTCTCAATGCCTGTCATCCTCCTTGTTTAAATGTTATTACATAGAGCAGAGCATGTTTAGCTCCATTTCCCTTGTTACACTGTTCCTGATATGAAATACATCACTGATCATACATTAAAACCGTGCTTGTTTTTCTCTCACTTATTTGCAGCCTCTGCAGCAGTAAGTCACTCTCACATGTCCTTTTGTACTTACCATTGGGAGGTCTTTGAGAATCTGTATGCCATCTCCTGGACCCATATGTGCTATGTGGTTAAAATTAGTTGGGTTAGAAATTAACTTATTTCTCATTTCTGGATCGCGTAGCATCTCCCTGGAAGAGAAGATACTTTGTTTAGGGATTTCCTTTGAGGTGAGGATGGGCATTTATAAAACATTCAGCTTTGATTATCAGCTATTTTAAAATGGAAATTAGCCAGTTTTTTCCAACCTAAACAATTCCATGATTCTATGACTCTATTTAACGATGTTAACAGTGATAAACCCCTGCTGTCAGTACTGGTGTGGAGAAGCTTCCAGCTTGAAGAGAGGGCAAGGGGCCAGGATACAAGAATGCTGTTTACAGACTAACAGCCCATGCCCAGTAGTTACCAACATTCAGAGAATGAGTTGATAAAAAGCTCTATAGGATGAGTAAAAGCCAAACTTACTTGTGATACATTACAAAGTGGAGATGAAAATGAAGTATAAAATATGAAAATAGAATTAAATAATACTGCAGTACCTTTCTCAGTCTGTGGTCAGAATTAAAAGCTCTTCAAAATGGCAAGGATGCATTTCAGAACTCAGAATAAATAAAATTTTAAAGAGACCAAACGTCAATCAACTCAGAAAAGGCAAGGACAAGAAATGGAATTTTATCTCCACTGCATACAGTAGTTACTTTCCTTAGAGCGAAATAGAAAGACAAGCTGGGAGCCAACCAATAGTGCAAGATGTTGGAAATTAGAAAAGTGAAGTACTCAGTTCTTGCAGTGTGGCTTACCACAGTAGCAGGACGCTTCTAGTGAGTGACAGCAAATGGTCAATAACATCCCCTGTGAACACTGCAAGCAGTGCAGACCTGTTTTTGTTGCCATTTAGTAAAGTATTTGTAACCTGCTAAACACTCCTATTAGAAATACACCCTGAAGTTCTATGTCCCCTGAAGAGGTGAGCTTTGTGAGCTTTATAGAAACTTTATGTAGTTAAATCTATAAATCAAAGATGCAGATATCCTGGAATAGTGCTGAAAGTAGAACCTCCTTCAGAAAGAAAAGCAGAACCAGAGTCTGAGAGTAATTAATCCATATGCATAGTTAGCAATGTAATCTCCTTTTACAAAGTGTTTATTAGAGATCTTTATATATACACAGTGCATGTGCACACCTATGCATACAGTACGTGGAGACATGCATTCCAAATTACAGCCGTTTCACATAATTAATCTGAACTAATTGTGCATCCAGTGCATATCCACAGCCAAGCTGGTATCAACACAAATTAAACACTGAGGATTTACAGGGTAGAGAAGAGACAGGAACGCCCGAATGGGCATTCGAGAAAGCCACACATGAAGCACGACCCTGGCATCAGTCAAGTGTCCTTCAGGGCCTACAGGCATGGACAGAAGACAAGTACAGGTGGAATACCGACCTCCTCTGCTGCATCCTCTCCTCCTCGGGCACGCGGAAGGAATAGCGCCGCTTGTTGTTGATGTTCCGAACCATCTGCTTCCGGCTGTTGTCTGACGTCTCAGGCACCACCAGCTCATCCCCCTCTGAAATCAGCACAAATAGGGTGATGCAGTGGGGCAGTTCGTTAGGTATGCAGGGAATCTGAGCTTCAACACATTTTCTACCTCTGTTCTTGCTAGTGTTGGACACCACCCCTTTCCCATCGAACCTGAACCAATGTTCTTTTAGGGGTTTATGGGTTTTCTTGGCCACTATCTACTACTCTGCTATGTAGCAACAGATTAAACCCTTCGTCACACACAAGCTGCCACATCTGTGCTCTCAAAACACCACTGATGCATTCTTTGAGATAAACATTTAGGTGAGCAGGAAGGGAATCTCAGTCTTGTCTCAGAATTCCCTCAGCAGTTCTCACTGAAAATCACTACAACAGTCTTCTTCTGCCAGCTGTCTGGAAACGCCATGCAAGATTCCCTTCCTTTCATTCCCTGCCCCAAAGAGACTACTGCTTTCGAAATGTTTGAACATTGATGTATTTTGGTGCAACTGTGGGAAAAAAGAAAGATTTTTTCCACACGGGTACATCTGGCCAGGGCATCTTTAATAAAAGACACGAAAAGGAGAGAACAGTGATAATCATACAATAGCTATGGGACTTGGAATGAACGTTGCAACTGCTCTGTCTTGTTTTATATATATGGAGACTAAAGTGACACTTAATAAGCTACTGCTCACTGACGAAACAGTTTTTGTATGGAACTCAAATCTCTTCCTTCCTTAAGATCAACCCTGATGTTCAGTCTTTATTAGACTTGAAAATTCTCTATACATACTTCCAACATATCGCTCCTCTCTACCACTGCCGTTCCTTTTGTACTAATTTGCTGGCAATTTAAATAAGCACTGAAACACTGCCAGCAGCAGTATATTTTTCTAGAGTGTTTATTTCCACTGTTTTCAGAAAGCTGTTAACAAAAATTTATAGCTTTTAGTTGTTGAAACAGAGCATGTCCCCTCTCCACCAAAGAGGTTAAACAAAAGTTTAAGGAAATTCCTCAGGAGCATGCTTATGAAATGGGCTTTAAAAGTAAAAAAAGTCAGAAAGACTCAGAACAAAAAAAAAATTTTAAGCTAAAATTGTGGCACACAGTCATAGCCTGCCCTAATAATAAGTTTTGAATACATTGTATTACTTTAAAATGCTTGGGAAACATTTGTTTAGGTTAAATATAGTATTAATTTTTATCTAGTGCTGCCAAAATGACTATAAAAGTCTTTAATTGTGCAGGCTTTTTTAGGGAGCATTCTGGCAGGTGATCCCACATCTGGAGGGAGCGTCTAGTCATTCTATTTTCTAGTTCCAGTCTTCATTCAAGTCTTCATTGAATATTCACAAGGAAAAAAAAAAATTCAGAGAAGAGACACTGTGGAATCCATAAGCTTCGGCTTTTTCCCAAGCTAACAAGCACACAGACATTTGAGAGATCCCTTTCTGCAGTGCACAGATGCAGGCATATAAAAACACCCTTCCTAAACAAAAATTTGCATGATGAAAATTGGCTTCTCTTTACATACCTGCCATTTTGTTTTTGAAATATATTAATCTGACTGTCTCCAGGCCTAAAAGGTTTAGTGATCCTTCTGTATTCAAGGGTCGTACCTGAAAAAAGGAAAAACAGTTCCTGTAATACTCCCTAGAGTAACAAATCCAAGTCATTAAAGCCACAAAGAAGAGTCCAAAACAATTTTAAACTCTTTTTTTTTTTTTGAGAATGAGTACAGAGGGGGTTACCTGAAATTCCACTTCAATACACAGGCTTAACACCATTCCTCCCAGCATTTAAATGAATAGTTCTTTAGAAGTCTACTTCATATATCAACTCAATTTTTCCTATTAGATGTACAAAGCAATAAGCTGAGCTTTTACTCTGTGTTAGTGGCATGTCACAATAATCCTCTGCAGCTTGATAAGAACACTCACAGACTGCTAAAACCTACTGGTGCTTGTAATTTCCAACATAAAAATCAAAGAAGCATTCCACACTCTGAGTCTGTAAATTGTGTTAGAAACAGGCTCTTCATAATAAATGGCCATTTTTGAGACTCCTAAGTGTAGTAATTTTGTTTGCTGAAAGTAGCTTCATCCATTAAAAGGGAAGTCTTGAGCCAAATATTAATCGAAGTACTAAATCACATTCTACTGTGTAGGAAGAAAATGCTCCAACTGCTTAATAACTCCAAGTTTGGACACCAGA
This sequence comes from Dicrurus megarhynchus, assembly GCA_013399195.1. NCBI lineage: Eukaryota > Metazoa > Chordata > Aves > Passeriformes > Dicruridae > Dicrurus > Dicrurus megarhynchus. The sequence goes on along the minus strand of VXAD01010042.1, from coordinate 1,304,288 downwards.
AAGAACTTTCCCATAAAAGTCCAGATTTGCCTCTCCTTGAGATAGCTAATAGCTGAGCACCTTGATCTTTGCATTATGTATCCTCACAGCACTGCCAGAATACCCTGGTCTGCATCTGACATGTGGGAAACTGATATGCAGAGAGACTGAATGACCAACACAAGACCACGGGGGCAATGTCCTGCAGCTTTATGTCACTGGAATGCCAGTAAAGGAATTGTGTTGACCCTGATACAAAGCTGAAGTCAGTCTAAACCACAGGGAAAAAACGGACTTTTCTTTTTTCTATCCAAATACAGCTGAGCAAACACCTTCTAAATACCAAGGAAGTGTCAGTTTTCAGAAACATCTTCCTTTTGATAAGAGATCCAAACCTGACATCATCCTGTTTTTGGTATTTCTGCTGGTTGAAACAATATGTTCTAACCCTGTCTCTCTACAATATTCTCAAGCAGCAGGAGATAGATTTTTGAAGGCCTGTTTAATTATCTTAACATCCACCATCCTTTGGCAGTAACACAGACACAATCAGTCCCAATGAAGCCACATGCAATTAACAGCAAGACATTCCTCTCATTATTACAACAGTACCAGTAAGTCTAACACAGTCATATGCTCCAGACTGACCATTCATCTAAACAGTGCAACCACGTGAGAAACACATTTTGTATCTTCTATTTCCAACAAAAATGCACAAGTTTCTTTGCAGTAGCTCTCCTTTTACTTCAGTTATGTTTCCACAAGCAGTTTTAATGATGGCTTCTACAGCAGTATTGAGTCTGGACATATTCCTTGGCCTGCACTGAAATGGGAAGCTACCTTTTTGAGAGGAATAGTTTGAATCCACTCCATGGAGTTCACGTCGAAGATATCAATTGCGTTTTCACTGTACACGGAGAGGTATGGTGCATTGTAACCTGGGAGGGAATGATGAGGTATAGTGTCATGTGCTTTTAGACAAGGCCCAAAATAGACAATTTCTTACAGTGTAATTAAATAAATTAAATAATATTTATTTAATAAAACAAAACCAGTGCTCCATGATTCAACAACAAGCTTTGAAAAATGTGCTTTAACTCAAAAATGACCAAGAAATTTATTCTGAAGGCAAACCAGCACCACCTAAAAACTTAGAACCTCCACGACTTTTCTTTTAACTTTGCTGAACACCTAATTCTTTATGAATTGTAAGAGATTACGGTTTACTCTGCCAAATACTGATGCATTTCAAAGGTTTTTTTTCTCCTAAAAGCCCCATTTTTCATAAGAGCTCACATACTGTAAATGATGTGGTAGGAAAATACACTGCTGTATTTAACAACTGTCATTTGAATGAACTGAGCCCTGAGTCTGGACTGTGTACTACAGAGCATCACTTGGAACTAAGCACCATGATGCAGTCATAAAAGTCATGTTTCCTTAGCTTTAATTCTCCCTTCTCATTTTCTGGATTGTAAAGAGAAATCTTCTGCTACTTATCTGGCCCATTTCCCCAGGATGAAATTTGTTTCACTGGGAACACTTCTAAAGGAGAAATCAGTATTTCCATGTCGGCAACAAGACTGCCATGGTCTGCCAAGACTAACAACAGCATCCAAGTTTTGTTTAAATGTAACAGCTTTTGCTATAAAATATACCTCCATTCTGAGCTGGAGTCACATCAAATCACTTCATTTAAGGCAATCAAAAAACTGTCACAAATAATAAACGGCCATTACAGATGAACTACATGTGAAAAATATCCATTTTTCAATCTATGATAAAATCTTTTGTTTTGATTCATTCATTGTCTGAGCCCACTGTAATAATCAATTGCTTAAAATTGCTTGAAAACCAGAAGTGACAAACACCCTGTAGAAGTTGCTCCTTCCATATTCAAAAGGGCCTTTTCTCAAACAAGGTGATGTATTCCTCTCCTCTGCAGTGTGACTGGACTTCTGCCAGACTGAGGTAAGAAGGCAGATTATTGTAAAAATCAACACAGAGCTGGGCTCATTCACTACTCAAGAGTGCAGATTTGGCTAATCTTTATCTGCATTCAGAAAGATATTAAAAAGAAGAAGACAGACATTCAGGTTGGGTTTTTTTTCCCCTGAAACTGTCATGGAGATGAAGTGCCAGTTAGAAATAACGTGCAATAAATGTTTAACAGACCTTGGTGTAAATTAAAATCTTGAAAAATGACAGTATTTTTCCTTAAGGTTATGAAATATACTTTTTTATATTGCCTGCTATGCATTGTATTTTGGAAGGGAAGAGAGAGACAGGAGGGAAACTTAAAAAGTGACTTTTTGAAAAAGCAGAGAGGAGGTGAATAAGAAGGTTGTTGACAAGAACTGCTGAGGAAGAAAGAATTAACAAATAAAGAAAGAAAAGACAAAACAGGCTTGTAAGAAGGAATAAATACCATTAGAGAAAAGCAAGTCAAACTACCCGATCCTGATGACTCTCAGCATGAAGAAAGCTGGAACCACAATGCTGAGCCAAAGCACAATTCCATTCCAAGACTTTAAACAACAACAGCCCAGCACTGCCGGTAGCGAATACATAAAGTTCCCGTTAGCCTCTGTTGAACCCGAAGTTTTTGGCTGTTTTAGAGTTAGAAATCCTGACTCACAATTCCTCTTTGCGTTCCAGCACTATAGGTCAGTGCCAGAGTTGCTAAAACTAGCATAAATGAGGATTAAACCCTCTGACTAGATCAAAAATGGTGCCGGGGCCAAGAGCATTCATTAACCTATCAGGCAATTAGCCTTGAACTTCACCTCCTGTGGATATCAAGACAAGCAGAGATCACTTCAGCGGACAGCACCAAAGACACGGACACACACAGAGAGCACAACTCACAGCAAGAAGATGGAGTTGCGGGCCACATCAACTCTTGTTGCCTGGATCTTCGGCCCTGGCAGTCGACGTAAACCCCGACGCTGCTAAAACACAGCAGGTATTCTTTATTTGAGATCTCGACTGCACAGATGGCATCGGTTGGCTGCTGTGAGATAAACGAGAGCGTGTGGTCGTCCGGATGGAGCAGGCTGTATGGGCTGCCCTCTCCATGGAGGGGGTATTTTAAGAAACCTGACTGGTAGCCCACGCAGAGACGGTCACTGAAGATTGACATCCACTGGACGTTGCCCTGCACCTGGATCTCCTTGATCTTTTTGTGGCGCGTCTTACTCTGATTTAGTTCGTAACAGAGGACCTGCCTTTTCATGGCTACACACAGGCAGGTGAGAGCTCCGTGGCGCACGTGTCCAGAAACTATTGACTGGCAGCCCTTGGTCTCTGCCAGCTTATAGAACTCAGTCTCCCTCCCATCCAGGGCAGCCATGGGGAAGAGCCGCACGTGACGGTTCCGTCCTGAGATTACCGCGATGAGCTGTTCACTCGGGATCAGCTCGATCTGATGAACCTTCTTGTTGTCACCAACACGGATGATCTCTGAAACAAAAAACAAAACACACACCCCCCCCAAATCCAAGTAAGTAATGGTGAAGTGTGAATTGATTATAATGTGTATTTGTAAAGATGAATTAGGAAAGAAACCCAAGAAATCCCCTTTATTGCTTCCGTGCAATATTAAGAAGTACAGAATCAAAACTTGTATTTTAATAATACCAGATGTGGCAATTCTGGATAGACCTTTGGCTTTTCCTCATCAGAAATGGGAGGAGCAGATCTGATGCAGTAACTACCGCTGTATTGTTTCAGTATTCATTTCAGTAGTTTATAGCCAAAAAACTACTGAATAAAGGAAAAGCCTCAAAGAGCTGAAACATACAGTGAAACATGTCATCTGTTGAATTAACTTGGGCCATGTGTTACTACATCTTGCAATGCTGCACAGAAGTTTTCATTTCCAGTACCAAGGAGGAGGTTACACAAAGGATTCAGCCATGATTCTTACTGAGCTGCACAACAGGTAATTCAAATGAGGGAGGTTTCTACTGAATATAGTGTTTTGCTGTGAGAATAATCTGCAACAGGCAGTCCAGAGAGATCATGGAACCTGTGTCCTTGAGGATTTTCAAGACCCAACTGGATGAAGCCCCGAGCAAGCCGGTCTGAAACCAGTATTGAGCCCATTTCCAACAGGAAAAAAACCTTCAACTGCATTCCAAATGCTGTATTTTTGTAATTGGAAAGGATACCCAAACCAGAAAACACACAGAATACCTTCTGGTCTGTCATGGAGCTGTCCAGCTGATTATGTAGTAAATCATGAAAAATGAAACCAGAGGATATTGAATAAGATGATTTAGTATTAGGGAATTTATTACCAGTTCCTAATTTCTTACCATCTTTGGTGACATGCACAACAAACAACCCTTCTTCATTCCCCAGAGCTATTCTTTCATGGTCTATGACATGAAGGAAAAAAAAAAAAGTTATTTTTCTTTGGAAGTACTTTAGGAATTACTTCAACAATAGTGATAATCCTCATTAACAGAGACAGTTCTTTAATATATTTAAATAACTGTATTTAAAGCCAAGCCTAATATATTCATGTATTAAAAAAAATTGGCAACCTCCCAATCTTTCCAATTTCTGATTTTTCCCATTTCTCCTGTTAGTTGAAGTAACAGCTAGAAACATAACTTTTAACAAACCATTCAGAGCACTTAAGTCTAACACCAGCTTTGTAGTAACTACATTATTATATTGAAATAATTTAAATATCAGAGTTTAACATATTTTATGTAGTACTATTTAAAATGACTAAATTCATTCTCTGATCTTACATCTTCTCTGTGTTCCCACCAGCAGATTTTGTAAAGTGAGTGATTTACATCTATTCTATAGTGCTAATTTTGCCCAGTTAGGGAATTTTGTTTACAGAATAACAGAAGAGAAACGTCCAATTCTCAGTCAAAATTATTCATAATTATGAATACTGGTGAATAATTATGAATATGGGTGAATTATTCATGGTTATGAATATGGGTGAACAGAGGGAATACTCTTAAAAGACCTGACAAAAGTACTGGGTAGTGAATTGCACTTTTCTCTTAGGTCCATACACATTTCCATATGGGATAAACCCACTACATATTATTCTTTATTCAGTAGATAACCTAACACTGTTTTTTCTAAAAAAGTCATGCTTTTAGCATACCCATTTTTCTTAGAGCTTTCTTCTGATTAATGTCATACCTATGATTGCTGCTGACTGTGTTGTTTTGATGAGGGGCAAGGTGCTGTCATAAGCTTCTTTGGGAACATAGACTGAGCGGTCTTTGAGTTTGTTCTTCTTCAAGATCCTGTGCAACTCATTCAGCACGCCCACCCACTTGCTTTTTTCATTCTCACCGTCTGCTAGAATCAGGATTGAACACTTGTTACTGGATGCAGAGAGCTGGGAGGCTGTAACCTGCAAAGAAATTAAAACATATTTTTAAGTCGTAAGTGATAAATAATTTCCTCATAATCATTTCTACAAGGGAATCAGATGCCTGTAAGTACCCTTTTAATTAGCTGTCTGAATTGAGGAAGCAAAAATTTATCTTTACTTAACAGAAAACATCTCAATCAAGAACTCACAGCAGAAAAAACCTGCAGATGTGAATAACTTAAAGAACAGAGAAAATGTTGACTTTATTTTAAATGCATTTGTATTTATTTCATATAATGAATGTCTGCTTTAAATGAGGCAGTCAATTCTCACACCAATTTTATAACAAAAAGCATTTTTAATAAAGCTTTCTGTATTTTTAAGAGCGATAGATTTCATTAATAATTTAATGCAATAGGAATGGTTTTTATTGAAAGAACGCTCTGTGATCCTTTTCATGCATTTAATACAGCTTATATAATAGATAAAATTGAAAGCCCCTTTTGTAGGTTTTATCTCCTCTCAACACACAGAGTGATGAACAGTCTAAAAACTGGAAAAACAAGGAGTAAAATACAAAGGTACAGTAAAGAAATGACAGCGGAATTGATCCTTGATAAGACATCAAGGAGACTTCACTGAGGTCAAAGCTTTAATAGAATATCTAATAAAAATAAGAACATTACAATAAACCAATGATGGCAAAAGCCTGATACCAGATTCTAGACATAACTTTTGATGAGCATTTTGCACTAAATTTCTATACTGACTATCTGATGAATGGGAGTTTTCAGATATGCAGTGCACACGTAAAAAAAAAGATACAAAACAAAGGTATAAAACAAAGACTTCAGCAATAACCCAGTCAGTTAAATTGAGAAGCAGAGGGCAACTTGAGGAAATGAAAATGTACAATGACCAGAAGAATTTCAAATGAGTAAGAAGAAGTAGAGAAAAACAGATCTTATTGTGAAGATTAAAAAATACAACCCACATGGAGACGAGAGCTTGTCTAAATGTACCAGTGTTATTTTTTACCACAGAAATGATACACATACAGATCCCTATGCATTGCTGCTGCTGCTGCCATGGATACCAAATGGGCAGAACTTGCCAAGGAAATAAAATACTGGCAAGCTGTCAGTGAATGCACACCACACATCACCCTGTGAAACCCTGTACGTCTGGGTTAGGAGGGTCAGGATGTAATACTTACCCTAAAGATACAGGGGATATCTTTTCGATTTGCATGGATGACATCTGAGGCCAAGACAGAACTCACTGAGAATTCTTCATCCCTTATGGAGACCATAAACATAATTGTAAAAGAGTTAATGAGAAAAATCTCTATGTTTGGTTTTTACTTTTCCAATAGCCTTGTCTAGTGAAGGACAGAATAAGTCAGCACTGAGATCTGATTTTTAAAATTATCCTTTCCTCTGTATCTGCAGATGAAATTCACAAATGCAATGTTGCATAATTAATTCCTGGTAAATGCTGATGCAGATAAATCTATTCAGATATTCTGTGACTGATTTTAATCCATGTAAATTAAAACCTTTAAAGAAAAAAGTCCAATTTAAAAAGTAAGTGGAATGAAGAACACCTCTCCAACTCTTTCTTAAAAATCCAAACTCACTAGAAACTATAATCTATGGTTGTTTGGGACTTCCTGGATGAACTAACCTAGATCAGAGATGAGCATTACTTAGCTGCTATGTTAAACGCCCTCAGCCTTCAGTGAGGCTGGTAGTATTTCAGTAATACTGAAGACAGTGGGAACAAAGTATTCAGCCCTTCTCAACCAAAAATTGTAATACATTTACCCTATAACAAAGTTTTATCTGTCTTTCAAAACTCTATTCAACCTCAAAATAACGTTATTTTAAATTATTTATTCATTCCAATCTTCTACACAGCTGAACAGATGCTCTTTGCACATGATGTAGTAGTGGAAGTTTAAACATCCACATAGGAACAATCAAATGTAGTTGAGGCTAACTGCTAACTGGTGGTTTATTTTTTTATCCCAGAAAATTAGCAGCTTTCAACATGGATTACAGGGTTTCATAAAAGCTCTGGAGCTTGCTTTACTGATTTGACAAAAAGGAAAAGCAGAACAAAACCTCCCAGTGCCTCTGCAAAGCTCCCAGCAGCACTGAACAGCTTACCTCATGTCTATGACCTGACTCACTACGACGCTGGGCTGAGATGCCTTTCCTTCTGCTACATCATACAGGAAGAGTTTAAAATCACAGATCACTGCCAATGCTCTCTGCCAACCTTTCTTTACTCCAGCTGGCTTTGGGACCTTTAGAAAAATAAATTGTGATCAACTCTCTGTAAGTTTAGATGCAATCAAAAAATCAAATAGACAACAAAAAAATCAATTTGCTCATCTGGGCTGGGAAGTTTTCATTCAGTGATGATGTTAAGCAACATAAGCAACAGCCCAGGAGCACTAAGACCAACAAACACGGACACACAGACAATATATTATTTAATAAATTAACAGATTCTTTCTTCTTATTTCACAAATTCATTCAGAGCTGTATTAACAAATACAGACAAAGAAACCCATCTCTAGTTGGTCACAGGAATATGAAAAAGTATGTTGAGTAAGTCTTTTAATATTTATGTGCAAATATCCACACCAATGACCACAGGCAGTACTGGCAGAAAGACTCAAAAACTCACAGGGCGTGGAAGATGGTCTGATCTCTAGAGATGGGACTATACAAGACCAACCCAAAGCACACTGACCCACAGAGACAGAGAGAGGATCACTGCTGACAATGCTAAGAACTGCTTTGTGAAAATTTAAGTCTTAGTTTCCAAACTGCTACCACCCTAAGATGTAAATGAGTCTATCCCCCCAATATCCAAAGCAATTCCAGCTCCGGAAAACAATGCATTTAATGTAAGTGCCCCAAATGCAGCTACCTCATACTTACTCGGACATGCCCTTCATAAGCTGTTCCTATGCCTTTCTGTGGATCTATTCCCAAAGGTCCCTTAGTCTGTTCAGGAGGGATTGGACACACTGCAGGAGCCTTGTCTGCACAGGTCACGTGGCAAGAGAATCCACACACTTGTGAGGAGGAGAACAAACAAAAAGATTTGATGGTTATTTCTTGTGCACTGCAGAAGTTGTGATAATGATGGTGAGATTTACACAGAAATCCCCTTTCTTTTTTTGACCAACATCTGAATAATCTCACTGAACTTCGCTACAGACAGAAATAAAAGTCTGCACACAGCAGCAGTTCACGCTTTTATCTGCTCTAAATCCTGAATTTCTCTTTTTCATATAGTTTATGGATACACCTGGTTTCATCCATATAAGAAAGAGCCTAAAATAATCTCTATGATGTCCTCTAGGCCCAACTCTACCAGCAAACAAAAAACTGGAACATCCTCTGAATAATAAGTGTCATTCTGTGCACATACAAACAAGAGTAACTTCCATTCAGCACTAATTTTTGCTTCTTTCTGGAATAAGTCAGAATAGATGTCCTAAATTTTGCCCTGCAACATAAAGCAAAGCTGCTGTCAATAAACTTGACCACTCACTGAGGCTTCTTACTGCTATTTTGAATAAAATGAAAAAACTCTTCTACCACCAACTGGAATAAGAGTGTCCCCAGATAACTGGGCAGTCTGTCATGCAGGATATTCAAAGTGTTTGGCTTCCATTGTTAAAAGACTGAAGCATGAGAATATACTGTTATTCAAAATACAAGCAGAAGACTCCTGCATCACGACACTACAACATTTACTGTGCCATCTGCATCTGTCAGAACTTCAGTTCACACTTGTTTGTGCTTCCACAAGTGCTTACCTTCACAAGTACAGCCCTGTCGTACCAGACCAACCATCAGGGATGTGCACTGATTGCATTTCGTTGGTGTGTTAAACGATTTCACTACAAACTGGTGGGCTTTAGGCTGTGAAAGGAGCAGATAAGGATGTTAACACCTGTAACACTTCTGAAGTTATTCCTTTCACAGACAAGAGTGCACGGGTGCATTTAATAAGGCAGCTTGTTTGTGTTTGCTGGAATGAGATCTGAGCTCCTAACATAAGGGCTGAAAAAAATTCCTTATCAGTGCTCATTGCTGATAATTTAAAGCATCCTCTGTAAACAAAGCCATGGAAACTGGACCTTGTCTCAGAACATGAGTTTGCTTCCACTGCAGACAGGAAAGCTGTTACACTTCAGAAGCTGAATGGGTATAAGCATATGCTCGGTGGACACCTGACTGTCAGCCCAGGTCAACCCATAAGAGTATTTTCTAAGCTGCAAATTCAGTGCTCCTCTGTAGGGATTATTGCCTTAGCTAAAAGGAGAACAGTAGACTTTTTCAACACTTTAAATTTTATGCCAGAAAGCCCTGACAGAGTTCCCTTTTATGGTGTTCGGCAGAGGCAATTTCAGAACACCCAATTTAAAGGCAGGAGCTGAAGTTGATAGATGAAGCTGGTTTTGAAAGGGTTTCTCTTCCTCTTACTCCTTGGGAACACAGAGTACATGAGTAAGTGGTTTAATTCTCTCCCTCTCCTCAAGGATGGCTGTGCTGATGCTGCTATATAAAGGAGAAATGCCTATGTAATGTGGCAGTATGATTCACAGATGGCGTTCTATAAAATCCAGGAAGCTGCTTTGTTTTTCTATAAAAACTCCCAGTGAAGTAACTACAGGGGGGAAAGGCCAGAGCATAGGGTGAATGCAAAGACTGCCAAAAAAAACCTGATTGTGTACGTGATCTGAAATAAGACAATTTTGCAGACTACTTTGAAGGGTAGGTATGTTAAAATTTTGCTCACTTTCCTGTTTTTCAGAGCGTAAGATATCACAGCTAAGTGCTCAAACTTATCCATATTTAATGACAGCTTTACTGTTACAATGGCAGCTTTCTGTCTACAGAAGAATGTTCTGTTTTGAGACTTGCAGGGAAACAACACCCAGCTTTAAAAACTAATGCAATCAGAAAGTAAGAAGGTTCTTTAGGGGACATAATAAATTATAAAGCAAATCATTACTTACTGAGCAAAATGTTTGCAAAAATTAAATTACGAGCACAGTAAAATCTATTTCACATGATTCCAAGTGCACCAACAGTATTTTTTTAATTATCTACTAAGATGCTGCCAACAGAACACTGTCTGCTCAAACTTTTTAGCTTCCCTTTACACAAATGAATCTTCTGCTACTTCACAATTTATCAAAGCAGAGAAACAGATCTATTGGAAAGGCTTACTTTCTTCATTATTAGTTGCAGGAAAAACTGTCATTTCTAAATATACAGAAGGTTCCTAAACCATTGAGTCACTTTCAAAACTTCTACAAGACAATTTTTCCTTTAATAGCTTGTATTTACTCCTCATTTGCTTCAACAGACACAATCCACTGGCTTATTTGGCAACAGCAAAATGATTTCAACAACTGATGGAAAATCAGTATTTATTCAGGTAAAAGCCAAAAGACAGAAAAATCAGAAATCTTTCTCCCAGCCCAGTGCTGGTATGCTCCCTTGTAGTGCTCACTCTACACCGCTTAAAACCAGGCAAATGTGTGGTTTCCTTTTTAGGGTTACTCTCTGCCTTTTCTCAAGAATAAGCATCCACTCAGCACACAGGCATGCTAATCTGAGACTTCATTGTATGCAAAGAGTAGAGCTATGTTGGTCAGATATATGTCTGAAACACTCTCTCCCTAGGATGGCACTTTGCTGTCTTCACATCCTGGCTCATTTACCTCTTTCTAAATCCAAACTACTGTTTTTCCTACAATCAAATGCCTGTGTAGTGCCCCAGTGGAATTCCCAGTGCAACTTGTCACACCCCATAATGTAAGAATGAAGGGTTTTAAATTTTAGAGAGCAAGCAGCTTGCACATAAACATCCCTTCTAGGCAGCTGTGGTAAGGTCAGTGTGGTAACAGTCCTCCTGAAGCTGCAGGCCAGCAGTGACACGTCCCCTTGCTGCAGAGAAGGTGAGAATGCTTAACAGGATACCTTTGGTGCAGAGAGTCCCGAGCCAATATACGCTGTCCTCATGGTCGGTGTGTGAATTGAACGGGGAGGATGATCTGCAACCTGAACAGAGGCCCCACAGGATCAATCAGACATCAAGAACACACTATCAAAGAAAGTCTGGATAAAGGAAAAAGACTAAGTTGTCCTACCCACCCCATCCCCCAGCATCCAAGGCATGAAACCAAATTGATTAATGCAGGACTCAGAATAACAAATCTTATTTCTTAGCAAGATTCATCTCCTAAATGTCAAAACCAACTTTGCATTATCCTCAACATTTGATTGGATATTTTCTAATATAAAATAACCACAAAATTAATTTTTTTTTAACAGGGAAAGGGGATAAATAATGGTTGCGGAGTCTGGCTAACATTTTGTAATAACAAGACTTCCAGCAGGGTTTCAAATAGTGTTTTTACAAACTACATTATAACAATCTGTGTGCCAATATTTCTTAAATACTCATGAATGAGGATATGTTATGAAGAGAGACTACACCTAATAATTGATGCATAGTTCCCATCCCTATTCAATTAACCATATGTGAAAGGAAATGCAACATTCCCCAAAACACAGTCCACCACTAGTGCAGAAGGCTATTACAAAGTCCTAAACAGTCTTGCTGCAGAAGAGTGAGCTTCACCCTAAACAAAAGATTTGCAATAGTAACTTTTATACAATGAAACTGTTCCTCCTAAAAAAATAAAAAGACAAGTATCTTTCAACACTGAAGTACCTCAATTGGTTCAATCTCACTGGCTGTAGAAGGAGACCTTGATCTTGAATGGAGGTGAGACTTGCTATCTTCATCCCGTGATGGAGTATTAGACAATGTCAAATTCTCAACTGAATCAATCTAGGAGAACAATTCAAGAAAGAAAAAAAAAAAAAAAAAACAACAACCAAAGAAATAAATCAAAGACATCATTAAAAAAGAATTCTCAACTCTTACCAAAATAAGATATGGGAGCAGTAGAATTCCTAAGAGAGAACTGAGAGGATAAAAATTCAGTTTCAAGCATCTTCTTAATTAAAAGCAACAAAATGGAATGGAAATTGTTGCATGTAAACACGCCAAGGCTTCTGCTGAGAGGTGAGCACATGCATAAGAGCTGCTAGTTCAGGGCCCTGATAACCACTCAAAGGCACTTGTAATTTGGCATTTTTTCAAGGGTGAATATTTTCTAAACGCTACTGGGTTTTGTCCACTGGTATCAGGGATTTGTTAGAAGTGAATTCCCACATAGCCCATGTAAATTTCTGCAAACATATTCAGGAGAAAACAAGGAGAAAAGGCAGAGCAGTGTATATCCTGAGGGTAGTGGTAATTATATTCACAGAGAACTGAGAGGGTTTTGCACCCCATTTGAACTGCAGAAACATCCTTACCAGGAACACAGTTTCTTCTGGAGAATACTTTCCTAGTCCTTGATACACAGAATGAAACTAAGCCCAACACAGAGCTACACTGAGCAAGGCACATAGGTACAAACATGTATCTTGGGTGACAAGTCATCTTTTGTTAGTACAGCTGAAAAAACCAGAGAAGGCAGGATTCTTCCTTGAAAACAAGACATCTCCAAAAAGCTTTCTAAGAAAAATTACATTAAAGAAAAAAGGTGAAAATGTTTTTTTCCACTATAATAAAAGCTGCAGGCCTGCAGAAGGCTCCATGGCATGCAGAAGGCTCCAAGGCATGCCTCAATTTTCTGGAGCAATGCTGTCATCAGTTCTCCATTGCCAAGGATTTGGCTAGCTTGCAGAGAAACTAAAATATGCAGCCATGTTTACAGAAAGCATTTGAACATTCCAGTGTTTCTCATCTCACTTGCCACTGACAGTACTAAGAATTCCACAAACTTTACTGCTTTTTGGGAATCAGTTATATTGCCAAGCTAATTTTATACATGCACACACAATCCTGTTCTTCAGGAGCTCAGTCATGGTAGCGAACAGGTGCAGTGGGCTAGTTTTATAAACACTTTTTTAAAAAATAACGAGTTAAGTTTGATGGCTTCTAGTTTTACCATACCCTTCAAAAAAATTATCTGGTGGAGAATGCTCATCAGTTTGATCAACTTAGGCACATTAACATGCCTACAAGTATTTCTGAAATGAAGATGGGATATTCTCACACTGGGATACACCTGTTTACTACACATATATGATGTGTTTCAAGCATTGTGGCAAAAAGTAGCAGTAAAGCAAACATTTTGTGCTCAGATTTATCAGAAGCAAATAATAATGGAAAGCTTTACCCAGTATTCAAAAGACTGATGCCTTAAGTAGTAAATTCCCAAACACACAACATGTTTCAATTATTTTAAACTTCTTTTTAATGCAGTCTAAACATGTGATAATTTGGAGTCCACTCAAAGACTGTTTAACCTTCAACAATTCTACCGCCTCCTTAAAAATGTTACTAAAAAATAAGCCCAATGAGTAACTACAGGCCAATTTTTTCATAGCAAGAAACAGACACTCCTTTTCTCCTACAAGTAAAACCCAGAGATCTAATCTATCATTTCATAAATGTTTCCAGACACTCCAAGGGCTTTCCCTTTCAAAGCAGCATCTGCATACCAAAGAATTTTCATGGTGTCTGTGAAAAAATGTAGTACAAGCCTGATATCAGTGATGGAACCTTTCTGGAATGTGCTACAAAGCCTTTGTGGTTGAAGACAACTGCTGAAACAGTAACAACTGTATTTTCACTTCACTTATGAACATAAAAAGCCCACAAAACAAACAGAACCTGATCCCCCATTGCAGAAGGGAATTTACTCCACCTTTAGTGCAGAAATGAGGGCCTTAAGCTGTATTGCTGCAGTCATCTCAGGGTCCTGGCTCTAATGAGAACTAAGTACAAAAGCAACCTGACTCAAACTACGGTCAACAGTTTATGAAGACCCATGTTAGCACCATTCCAACTGGTTTTAAACTAACCCACTGGAGTACCCAAAGCAGATTTCACAATTTCCTACCAAACTGTAACAGCCTTTCTGTCTTTCACAGGACTGTGCAGGACTGTCTGCACGTGCAGGTCTGAGCCAAAGCTGTCCAGTGTATAAACACATCTGGAGGAGAGAGAACTTCTGAACTGGAGGCACCACCAACAAAAACAACCAGCTGCTGTAAGCTTGCCTGAGAGACTCAGCAGTGTGCTTTGAACTGCACGGGTAAGGGCATCATTAGAGCTGTTGGGCATTGCTGCTTATTTACTGAATATTCAACAGAAATGCTTTGTATGCTTACTTATCCCCTCCAACATATCTGTATAAAAGAAACAAAAGTGGCAGTACGATATTAAAATGGACATAGCATAACTGGTAGGAATTCATCCCCACTGAGTCTGCTTTGATAACACATGTAAACACATGTGTAAAAACACACCCTGATTTTTGAAACACCACAGAAACACTTCTCCAGTTTAACCAGCTACAACACATCCATCTGTTTTCTTTGTATGAATTTTTCCTATCCTCCTTGATGCTCCATTTACTCAATTCCCCACTTCATGTTTATTTATCTTTGTACTGTGGTATTTTCTATCATTTACTGTGATGTGCATCCCAAATGCCAAACTTTGACCTTCTATGGGCAATTCCCATGACTTAACACATGCCCTCTGCTAAGGGCAAGGAAACAAACAGGCCCTCATTTGATGTTTGCTCATCTTCCCAACCTGCATCTGCCTGATCAGCTTCCACATAGAACTTTCCCATTAAAATGAGAAAGGACCCAAAGCATCTTCTCCAGTTTCAGAGATAACTCTGCTCATAGGACTGCCAAATGAAATACTCCAAAAGCTTTGAGCCCATGGCTGGAAAACAACAAACAGCACAGCAGCAGCAGCAAACGGCAGCAGCAGCAGCACAAGACATGCAGTGAGTTAAATACACATTAAACATAGGCATGGACACAACAGGCAAAAAATAAAGGGCCACATAGAGTAAGACAGCCTCTTACACGTCTGCCTTTGTTAGCTGGAATACAGGAAGGAGAGCGCTTTAACAAAGAAAGGAGGAGAATATGTTACAAAACCAAACAGTGACACATACATCACCTCAGAATTCCTCACTGTATCTCCAGAGGTACTGGTTAGACACACACAAGCATGTTCATTGTTACAAGTATTTTAAAAACAAGCTATTCTGGGGCAACAAGAGGGAAGAAACATTAAAAAAAAAAGGAACAGCTATTCCAAGTCCACAGTCTTACACTGGACAATACTGAAACTCCAGACTACACTGCACTATTAATTTGCAGTTGGCATCTCTGTGCTTTGAATAAGATGAATGAAGTCATCTATTGGAGGCATCCAATTTAAAATATCATTATGAACCAGATTTACTCAATTATGAATGTGCAGGTAGAGTCAAGGCTCTCACCACACACTACTATGGCTTACTCTGTTCAATAAGAAGAACTCAGAACATCATTTATTCCGTGGCTACTTACAGAGTTCAGATTTGTTTAGTCTAGCCAAAGCCCATGGGGACTGCATGTGAGGACAGATTGCAGGAGGACTTAAGAAATCTATTTCTAATGTGTAAGTATCTTCTATACTCAAAAATTAGTACTTTTGAGTGAGCGGGAAAAATAATTTTGTCATGGGAAAATGGGATTCCATTTTATTGTTATTAAATAATCACAAATTCATCCTTAAATAAAACAAGTCGATTGCTTCTCGCAGCTGGAGAGATACACAAAGATCCACCTGGCAAAGAAACAAAACCCAACACTTCCACTGTCAGACACTTCTAGTGAACACAGGAGACTTAACACCTAGACCATGTTACTGAGACAGCCTGCAACGCACAGGAGAAACAGCAGCAAGGATTTAGTCTCTTGGAGTCACTGGGGGTGACTTCCCTCCCCACCAACACTGGAATTCAGGGACTCCAAACACATTCCTACTCCCCTGCGTGCAGAGGAGATACCAGGATTGTTTCTGAATGTGTGGGCTTTCACAGCTATGAGGATTTAGGCACCAACCTGACCCAGCATCTTTTCAAGGCAGGAACCAACAGCGACTGCTACTCATCTGAGTAGCGAGCTACCACGTTTTTCCTCAGCATCTACTGGCTACAGAGGCAGCAGGACATCTATTTTTATTTCTCTCCAGCAGAAATTGCAAAACTACTGTTTTCCTCATTGGAAAAATTAGAATTAACTCCAGTCATTCAGAGAGTGCTATAAATAGTTACATTATTTGGATGGCAGACACACAAGACATCCCCACCCTAGGAAACCCAGTGCTGTGTGCACATCTGTATGCTAAACAGACTTCAGAGATCCTGCAAGGAATGCCTTGCAACTGCAGCTGCACATGATTTGACACTCTCTATGTCCTTCCTTAATGAAGCACAGAGCCTGAAGAAACAATACAGGCCATCAGAAATATTTACTTGGGGTTCTTGATTACAAGAGAGGCCTTCCTGAACCCCATGCCATATTGCAGCACTGCACGAGTCTGACCTGAGGACTTCTGCTTGTTCCTTGGTCTTAATACAAAGAACCCAATGAACCCACACACTTCTCAGGTTTGACTGAGAAGAGATTAATTCTTCTGGAGATGCTGCAAGGAACGCTGCCCTTCAAGGTAACCACTGCCAAAAAGAGACATTGGAAAGGGAATGGAGGTCACATCCAGTGGGCAGGGAGTTTTAATACCCTTATTTTAATTTAAGTCCATCTAAGATATTGATACTAAACCAACTCAATGAGCTAAATCATAAATAACCATTCATTTAGATAATACAGAGACTATAAATTATGCTATGAATGAATCAAGTAATTGTCCAATAAATCAGAGATGCAGAACTGACTTTCAGCACAACTGAATGACACCACTTTTCATCTACTAACACAGACATGAGCTTTATCTCTCTTTCTAACAAAGACAGAATGCCTTGTATTTCTCTGCAAGATGCTCTTCCCTCTTCCAGCAGTCAACTCTTCTTTTTCTGCAGTTTTGTCAGATGAAAGAGAATTCTGCCTTGGTGTTAGAGACATGAGCCTCTGGCCAGTCCAGCCAGAAGATTTGCTTTTGCCAAGTGCAACTGAGAAAAAAACACTCCTGTTGGACTCAAATTGAAGATGGAACAGGGGAAATTTGACTCCATGTGCAGGAAGCTAACTACAAGCAACAATATGAATATTAATACCTGAAACTTAAACCAAGACTAAAAGGTGAGTATCTGCAAAGATCTGATCTGGGTGGACCAATCCAGAATTGCTATTAAAGGATGTAAGCCAGCAGTTGAAAAGTACTCGCTTGCATAGAGAAAAAAAAAAAAGTAATTTTGTCAAAATGCTTGTGGAAAAAAATGCTGCCTTCTTTAAAAAAAAACCAACAAAAAACAAGCACCAATAAAACCAGAATAAAGTCCTTCAAAATTAACTAAAGAGCAACAAGGAAAATATCCTTGTCCTAAGCTTCCCCTTGCAAAATAGAACATTATCAGCAACTTCCACCTATATCCTTTATTTCTCTTCTACTATGTTTTAGGGGAGTGGTTTAGATATTTTTAAAGACAAATTTCTATTCAAGAACCTGCTGATACAAACTAAGTGTTCCTAATACTCAGGTAACATAGAACATGTTTTCTTTAATCCAGATAAAGAATCTAAATATTATTCATTTTTTGTGGATTTACACAACAGGAGACTGTACCCTCTTTTTTTTTTTGCTGTAAGAAAATTCCAACAATATCAGCAAGAAACAAGTTTTCTATATTATTTCAATATTATGCTATACAAAAATGCAGGTAAGTGCCTTCTACTATGACACCACAGATGAAGCTTCACATTTTGTCTGGGGTATATACCTGATTTACACAGCAAAAGCATCCAGAAGAAAAGCAGTTTTTCAGAGTAAGTGAAAGGAAATGAAAGCAGCAGAAAAGGCCCATATACCTCATCCTCTTTGCTACACCCTTGACAGCAGACATTTCTCAGACAAAATGAATTGTACCACATTTCAATGCCAATAGGATTACACTGTGTTAAACACATAGGCATAAATATTTGTGAATGTATTATGTATAATATGTACAAACACATCTATGAGGACAGACACACACAGTTATACCTACAGAGCTGTCATGGATGGGGCTCCATACACTTGGATTTCAAAAAGTTTATTGATAATTACTTTTATGGGCCTACTGCTTTAGTTTGGAAGAAATATAATGCAGTCAATTTTCAGCTTTTAACTCAAATCCCTTCGTATGCAATTAACTACTGGGAGTATTTAAACAAAGTCCTGACAAAAAACCTGCATCTCAAATGGCAATAAAAAGTAGTAAGTTCACTTCAGTCATAATGAAAATGACTTCTTACAATGCAGGCTAAAAAAGAGAAGGTATTTTATTTGAGCAAACAGAAATTAACTGTATGCAAGAGAAACATTTTAATAAAAGCGATTAGAAAACTTAAGGAAGCAACTCATGATAAAGGAAAAATATGAAGCAAAAGAATTAAATACATAAATGTACTGGTGATTTTGGAACCATTTCCCACAGGCCATATAAATAGACAAGGCCTAAAAGCAGCTTTTCCCCATCACAAAAACTGTTTGCAATTAAGAATTCTTCACCTGCAGCTAAAGAAAAGCATTTATTCCAAAACAGAACACCTATCTATGTAAATAGGTGTAAGGGTGCTGTTACAGAAATACTTTGTTCTCCACTGCACCTGCAGATTTTTAAAGTTGACTGCATTAATGTTTGACTATTCCAAATTAATCAACTGATCTGTTATTGAGGGATTTACTGGGTTGAAAGTCAGACTTACGTCATCCATAAAATCAATCAATGAGGATGAAGAGGAGGAAAAGGAATCCTATTTTAATGAAAACAGCAGTAAAAAAAAAGAGAGAGAGAGAGAGAAAGAGATGGATGAAGAAAACTGTTCAATATAAATAAAAGTGCAAAAATAAAGAACTGTAAATAACCAGTGGCAGTAACAGTTACCTGAGTAAGTATTCATTAATTGCCTTTCATAGACAATTAATTAATGTACTACCTGTAAAGAAACCAGTGTCTTCCCAGCATTTACTTAATAAATTAATATTCCTATACTCCCAACAGGATTCTTATACTGAAAGTAACTTATAAGATAAATTATTACAAAGGAAATTTTAAAACTTTGTTAATTGTGAGGACTTCAGGAAAGAACAATGAATTAGTGAAGACATAATGAAAAGAAAGAAAATTCTGGGACATCAGTAACAGCAGGAATTATGCTCTTTCATAGCTAAATGTGATGATCCTCTACTTGCATCAGGAAAAAATGGGCAAACTTTAGATTAATGTCTAACTGTAAAGATGGTGCCTTGTATTCTCTGAATTCAGTTTGACCAATATTTCACCTCAGCAGTTCTTTCAAAAGAAAGATGATGCTTTGCTTACTGTTGCTTAAAAAAGAAGATAATAAATGTATAGTATGTTTCAATTTTTTCCTGCCAGGCTTTCTACCTACTCTGGTCTTTTGTCTAGAAGTGACAAAGGTATTGAACAGATTCATTTTTTAAAATAAAAGGATCTGTGGAGAGGAGATGAATAGCAATTATCTGGATTTTACAGATCTGTGTAAAATGAACAGATGATGAAAACAACCTAATAAACAGTACCAGTGACTTCATGGGATACAATCAAGGACGATTTACATATTTTCTCTCATTTTCACCAAACCACTACCTGCTTTACTGAGCATTTTTCTGAATACAAAGAAAAGCCATTTGAACAACTATGCTTTTCATGTTCACTGCAAAATCAGGCAAATTTCTGCATTCAAGGTTTGAGAGAATTCACTGTGATTACAAGCATTCAAGAGAAGACAGCCAGCACTGTAAATGACAAACAATTCTCACGTATTATTATACACAAATATCATTGGGGTGATACAATAAAAAACCAGGAGCAAACTCCCAGCAAATATGCACATAATCTACACACAAAACAGCAGTTCCACTGACTAGCAGAGTTAGAATAGCTGTGCACTTACTTCAAATTGATCCAGAGCAGAGGTAGGCGCATTCAAAAATGCCAAGAAAGAATTCTGTGAGTCTTGGTGCTTTACACCTAGAAAACAGCAGCAGGTTTTTAAGCTACAGAAAAAATGACCTTTTCATGGAGGACCTTTGCCTTGCTGAATCAGAGTTTGAGTGTCCACCAGAAACACCTACATTTTTTGAAATAAGCTGCACGTTTGGTTTGTTTTCCAGAGTTAAGGATTTTTTAATGGGACAAGCGTGTGTTTAACTAACCTTTCCCAAGCTAGGATGAGTGTGGTGTGAGTTCCATGTGAAACCAAGCTGTATGTACGTGTCTGTTATGCAGGAGGCACTGGTTTCTAAGGTGCTCATGTCCATTTGCCCCGCACACCAATGCAGCGGGTGCCATCCCTGCTCTGCTCACATGTGGGACGTCCCATCGTGCCAGAGCAGCTGGAACCGACAAAAACACCGCATTTCCCAGCAAGATGGGCTCCTCGAGCCATGCTCTGTGCCTGTCTGCCACCTCTCCCTGCTGAGTGCCCAGCAGTAACACAATCCTGAGCAAAGCTTCAGGTGTCTCTGTCACACCACATCGTTTAAGTGATGCTCAGCCAGCGAGCGCAGCGGGAACGCTGCATCCCTGGAGCTGCAGAGGCTGGCACACCTCAGTTCTTACTTTAACTTGCTCCAACTGGTATTTTTTTTCTTCTTCTTCTTTTCTAATTCAAGTTGCTGTGTGGGTGTTTGTACTTCACAGATGTGTACAAACTCTATTCTTCTCAATGCTATAAATACATTATATACACATATATACATATATGTATTATAACCAGAGCCTGCAGGGCTGTGTGCATCTCAAAAGAATGATGCTATCAGAAGTTATCTATTTCTGTTAAAAACGTCAGTGTCTTCCTCTATTTAGCCATATCACCCTATATGCTCTAAATACAACCCACAGTGAATGAAGTTACAAAGAACCCTTTCCTCTCTAAAATATAAATACACTGAAATCACAGTAAAATAGTAAAACCAATTTTCAAATTAGCAACTACTTTATGGAATACTTTCAGCAATCTTTAACCCACCCGTCTAAATTTCTGGAATATACTTATAAACAGGAAAGGATTAGGTGCTAATCCAAATAATCCTTTCCTAGAAATCAACTTCCACACACTGCAAGTTGCTCTACCACCGTACATTGACTACACTGGAATCTTCTATACAGTTCATGATTCAAACAGCAATATATTCCTTCTTGTAAGAAAAAACCAAAGATGATAACGATTTAGATTAAGGTGTATTTCTATCAGACTGTTTGAATAATTGCAGTAGAATATTACTAATGTAATTCTATTCAGAAACATGACTAATGTTTCCTTGAACAGTACTTTTGTTTGCTTGTTTGTTTTCAGCCAAGAGGAAATGTTTATCTCACCAAAACAATAAGGTTTTAAACACTGGAAAAAATACAGGGTAAAATATGAATTATGAATTCATAACATTATTTAACACAAAGGAAGATTTCAAAAGTCAAGTAACCATGCATAATATTTAAGAAAGTTCAAGAACATATAAATGAAAGGAAAACACAACAAAGTATTTTTGTCTCCAAGGAGATGCTATCAGGAGCTTCTCTCCAAGTACTTGGAGGAAGCATAATCCTGGTATCAGTGCGAAGCATCAAGATGAGGAAGTATAAATTCCCTAAGCCTTACTTGCTAATTGGCACAATTTTTTAATGTTCTGTATAGGTCTGAGTTATTTTTATCAGTCAATCAGCACTGGGAGGCCTATATACAGGAGATGAATGTAAAATATAATACTTTATTGACTGACCAGCCGTTAAGCTGGAAAGGCTGAAAAATATTTGACATCCCAATGCAGCAATTGTTGCCAGGGTATTGAAATTCTGGAGTTCACATAGATCCCTACAGAAAATTAGGTAATTCCATTTGGCCTGAAAAATACTTCTTCCCGTGTGACTCATAGGACACAAATATTAGAGCTACTACAGAAACTGCAAAGAATCAGCCAAATCATTAATCATCTCTTAATGAATTTTTTTTTCATTGCAGAATTACCAAAGAAGTCTCTTCTCCCAGCAACAATGCAAAATAGTGTTGGATAGATGCAACAGTAATCCCAGAACATACTCTTAATACCACAGCAAAGCACTCATGACCACACTGCTCACTCTGTGGCTGCAAAGCCTATCAATGAAGTCATCCCAGAAACAAACAAATGCTATGAATTCCTCTGCAGTTGTTTACTCTCTGTGTAGACAGGCCCAAAACACTCAGAGATGAACACTACGATCAGTAGTGATGTCTAAATACCTTCACCCATCATAAAGGAGAAAAGGTTAGAAATATATTTATATTGTAACAGTTTTCTGGCAGTAAATCACCATATACAGGCCAAATAAAAACAATGCAGTCTCAACTCAAATAATACCTTACTGGTTCAAAGGTACCAACAAGACTGAGGCGTTATTACAAGTATTAGAAGTGCAAATGCAACTGCTGGGGGTACATCTTAACACGCAAGTGTTGTGCTCACATGCTGGTATCATATTTTAGTTTCAAGGTGACACTTGATTGATAAGATGTACCCACCCATGTGACACACTATTTACTTGGATATCAGTTGCCATACCCTTTTCTGATCTAAGCTCTTCTGTCTCCTTTTTCAGCCTTTCGATGTCTGCCAAAAGCTCCATGTTCTTCTTCTCAGATTCTTGCAATTTACTTCAAAAGAACACAAAAAATGTATGTCAGTATTGAGAACCTATGATACAAGTCACTCTTGTTCCTAAGGTCTTCAAATGCCAGAATAAATCTATTGGGACCTGTTTAGTTTACAGAAAAAAGCAATTTATCTATTAAATAGGTTCATGTTTTTCAAGTTTCTAATTTCTAAATAATTGTGTGAGCTTGCATCCTGTGAATGAGAAAAAAAGACTGTATGTATTTTTGTGTTTTAAAAAGTCCTGTTTTTTCAATAAAATTTATTTGTTAAGCAAGTACCTGTGATACTAATAGATTCAGTTGAACTTTTTTTTTCTCAGTTCCTTTACAGTTAGTTGTTTCAGTGCTTTCTGACTCACAGATGAGAGGTAACACTACTCTGCAATTTGAGCACATTTCTCGTTGTTGCCTGTCAAACTGGCTCTCCTGGTTTTATATGATCTCCAATGCTGCCTATCATCACATTACCTGGCCTGAAAAACATTCAAGGTAGGTGAACCAGATGTTCCCATTTTAACATACTAGAATTTTAGCTCTATCCTACTGCTTTCCTAACGCTGCAAAACACACCAGTGCTGTGAGCTAGGGTGAAGCTGGATGCCTAGAAAAATGGAACCACTTCCTATCAACCCCCTGTTTCAGGCATTCACCCAACTCAGAATAAGTTCTATTGTGGGGGTGGTGAGGTAGAAGTGAGAAAGAGAGAGGTCTGAGGAAGGAATAAAAGAATTCATACTAGCCCATAACCATTATTACTTCTTACTGTGCAAATCAGTAAGCAATAATTGATTTTAGTCAGCTAACCCAATGCAGCTATCAGCAGAATGGAAAAGAATCTGTTCTAAGACACAAACTCACACTCTGCATTTGGACTTGTTATCACAACTAGGAGAGACTACATTATTAAAGAGAAAGTGTTCCCTCTGAAAATCTTCAAGATTTCAACTTTCCCCAGTAAGTGTTCAGCTGTTCAAACAATGGAGAGAGATGTAGGTTTTTTTCTCATCTGGGTGTATGAAACTGGCATATCATTCATGATCAAATTTTGACAGACAAGGTAGATAAAGTAACGATTTGATGACATTTCCTGGGTAGTATCAAAGTAAATCTGCATCAGAACAATTCAGTCTTACCACTCTGTAGAGATACAAGAAGCTTTGACTTTGTTCAGCTCATCTTGAATAGCCTGTTTGGCTCGGATTTCAGCATCAAGAGCAGACTGGAGCTCCAGCCTTGCAGACATATCCAGCTTTGCAAAGCGTCTCATTTTCCAGGGCATGTCCTAGGAAAGAACCAAAAAAGGGAGTAGAAAGAGCAAGAGGAAAGGAAGCTGAAAATGAGGAATGTAACTAACTTCAACAACTACATTTCTCAGTCTATTACGTCCTTAACATAGGAGTTCATTAATTCCAAAATAATCTAAAATTAAGAGTAATGTTAGGAGTAGTATTTCTGAACTCAAGTAACAATTAGGCAAGATTAATGTTTTATGCTGATCTCGAAAAAACAGAGATATTTTTAAAGCCTAGTTTTGATGTGTCTCAATTCAGATGACAGCTATGAAGGACGTTCACACTTCACAAGTGAAAGATTTGAAGGTTTTCATGAACAAAAGCATGACTTCCTTCAACAAATTCATATAAGATTACAAAATAGCTACTTGAACTATAACATAGATAAAATCACATTATACAGGCATAGGTGTTTAATTAATTGATAAACAATAAATTTGGTATTCAGTTATTCAGAAGGGAAGCTCTAGGAAAGTTTAACTTTTGATTAACATAGACTCTACCGACAAATTATTGCTGCAACTGAAATTATCCAATCAGTGGGTTTTTCAAAGAAAACCCCTTCTGACATATGGAATTAAAGTCTTACTGTAGCTCTAGCACCCAAACTGGAGTTCCTTAGGGCTTCCAGCTCTTCTGTCATTTTAGAGGCCAAGGCTTGAAGATAACCTCGAGCATCTTTTTCATCGCTTACCCTAAACAATTACGTAAGAAAAAATAAGGAGTTTTAACCAAAGAATTTAAAGAAAAACAGAAGTCCCTTCAACAAGCTAACAACCAGAAACAGATAAATACAGAATACAAAGAGAGTCATAAAACATAAGGAGAAAAACAACAACAAAAGCCCAAACAGAAAACCACACAGAACTAATTCTTTGCTGCTTTGTGGAGTTTCATTAAACAGTATGCATCACTAGGACATGGAATAAAAATTGAAGAACTACCTATCAGCTACCTGAAATTGAGACTGTGAGAAAGAAATCCCTTAACCTATTTTTACAGAGCAAATGAAGACAAAATTCACAACCAATAACTAACAATTCAATTGTCCGGATAATATTGGAACTCATGGTTAACTTTACTGTACCAACTGACTATGAGAACTAGCAGTTGAACCGTGATGCTACTTCAAGAAGTGCTAATTAAACAGGGAGAGTCTACTTCTAACGTTATTAAACAGCATCAGCCAGAAGAGGCTCTCTCATCCACCGAGCTTGTTTTCCATCCAGACATGTTTTCTGGCTGTAAAGACAACAAGGAGGAGACATGCCTGTTTTTCAGATTCTTTGATCATCAGTTACAAAGAAAGAACAACAACTTTCTGTGATTAATCACAGCAGAAGGTTCTTTCTTCACATTGCCTCAGGTGTTAGCATAGAAAAGAAAGTTGCTAAAAAATTAACTCACTGAAACTAAGTAACTTATGAAAAACCTAAAACAAACAAACAGAAAAAAACCAACATCACCCCTCCCACTCTGTCAGGTTCTGTGCCTGAATTATTATTCCCCTGCATTCTGGACTCCAACACCACCCCATTTCCTTACATGCCTGGCTCTAAATACATTCATTTTGCCCACAGAAGAGCAATCTCAATTCTTCAACACCAGGTCTTATGCAAGTCCCCGAGCTGCCTCAGAGACCAGCAGGGTAATCCCACAGCATGATCACATTTAAGTCTGTCAACACCAAACACTGAAATGTTTAGGATCTGCTCTAAGTACTGAACGTCAAATAGCTTTAAATAAAATATAGAAAAGTGGGAAAATATTTTTTTCTATTTTATGAGAATTGACTTATCCTTGCTTCCTGATTTTTAAAAGTAACTCTAATCCTAAGGATGTTGGGCTGGAGGTGAGAGTCCTCCACATGGTTGATTTTGCCTTGCAGTGACCTTCCAGCAGGAAGTCTTTCCCGCTTTGTGCCTTTAGGCAATGTAAGTTTTTCTGGTTGACACTATGGGGTTCATACACACACAGAACATGGAAATGGTGCTACTTGCAAGTTTAACATTAATTAAAAAGTTTCAACACAGATTTACAGATAGTTGCCAGGAGGCAAGACATACTCTGAACTTTCATGGGCAAGGGAGGAACTGAAGAGCTTTCCCACAGTGGCCTTAAGGCACAATCACACTGTGAAAGCCACAGGCTAAATATCTGCAGGTTGTGGTGACTTTTGGGTGTGCAGTTTAAGGCTTACTTAAGGAAGACAGACTGCTGTAATACAGAGGAGGCAAAAGCAAAATTAGCAACCATTTTCCACAAATCTCACACCCAACATGAAAAAGTAAATGTTTATTGGGCTTTCTCTTCTTTGTCTCCTGCTTATAATTTAGTTCAAGAGGTGGGGAAGAATCTAGGAAAACCCTGCATGTCCTGACTATTAGAGTCAGTGAGCGAGTTTTTATATTAATGAGTCACTGTTTTTCCCAAGGTACATCAGAACTCCATGGAAGCAGCATTCCGACTCTTTTCCCATAACATTCTGGAACATTTTGACAACCAGATACACATAATCTGAGCCTACACAAACCACTATGTCTGTAACAGTGGGCAAAAGATGTGAGAAGTAGTTAAAAGATGCTCTACAGGGGTAGTGAGTGCATGATTAAATACACTGTAAAAAGAAAAAAGTTAAAGCAAGTATAAAAAGAATGTGAGGCTCTCAAGGTGAAAGTAAGTTTTTCTGATGTATGAGAAGGGAAAAAGATTCAGGAATCAGCATTTAATTTTCTCTGTTTTTAATGACATATAAAATCTTTGCAGAAAAAAAGGGGTCCAATTACTATGTTCATTTTTATGATGCCACACACATCCTTTCTGATGGAAGATGAGGAAACACTTCAGTTATTTGGTTTACAGTGCACAGAACCCTCAAGCTCTAAATGCTGAAAAGCTGAACATGCAAAAACCTCAGAGAGATGTTCCACGGACATGCAGAAATCTAGAAGACAAAAATATAAAGTAAACTTTTACAAATATCTGTACTGAGTTCAAGGGGAACTCCTCAGGCTCCAGAAGACAGTAAATTAAAGCAGTAAAATTTGGAGCTGAGGTGGTTTTGTTGTCCACTAGATGGCAAAATTCTCTCAGTAATGACATACTTTGATTAAACATTATGTGGACCCAAGAGCTCTTGGAGCTTTTTTATTTGTTACTGTTTTGCTGGAGTTGTTCCATTTGGTTGGCTTAAAAAAATAACTCTTACTAATGTTGCTCTCCTTGTCCTCATTCTGACACAGAGCCCTGACAAGCACAGCAAGACACCTAAGGAAGAAAAGTTCTTCAGGTTCCACACCCAGTCACTTCTTCCTTTACTGAAAATTTAGATTAACTGTACTGTTTTCAGATATAATTGCCCTTGCAAGCTTAGTTCATTAATGCAAAGAACCAGAAGAGCAATATGGTACAAATTCCTGTAAAAATTAAATCTAACCTTTTAGTTGGAGCCAACAACATGACAACCTTCACATAACCACTGGCTGCTATCTGTATGGTGTTTGTCAGGATGCTTAGTGGGTCTCCAGCTGGGATACTTTACAATACAAAATGGACTCAGAGGACTAAAGAATTTTGATCAACAGAAGTGGTCTTAAAGCCCTGGGGTCTTACATCAAGCTCTGTTTAACCTGGTTTAAAAACCCCAAGGATATCTGAGAGTCATGACTCCTCTAGTCTCTCAATGTTTTTAAATTTCTGTTGTTGTACCAGTACGCTCAAAGTCTCTAACCTCATTTTTAATTTTTTCCCCTGTTGTCTCCAATAAAATCTATTCTTTAAAAATATTTCTCTAAAAATTTTTTAAATTTCCTTCTGCTCCTGAGCCCTGAAATTTCACCCTGCCCTCTAGAATTTCTATTTTAGAGATAATTAACTTCTGACTATTCTTACCTCAAACAAAGCACATCTCAGAATTTTACATGTTTTGAGTTTCTGAACAGTTCAATATCCTTAGAATTTTTGATACTTTTTTTTTCCAAAATTTGTGTGTGCTTTTTTTTCTGACAGCAAACAGATTTTAAAACAACCAAAAACCCCCCAACCAAAATTTCAGGGCTTTTTTAGGTTTGAGTTAGTTTAGAAGTGTTGGGAAGGGGTAGTTGGTACTTCTTTTTTTGGTGGTTTTCTCTTGGAGGTTTTTTTTAAGATAAAATCAACAGTAGTACAAAAAATCTGGCTGATAAGTAAAATATGAACTGAATATTCTGGTAAAAAACAGTGACAGCTTCTGGCCAGCTGAATCTAAGCCTAACATTCATTCTACAGGTAAAACAGGGAGGATTCAGCTCATCCACATAAACATACTCAACAATACAAAATTATCCACCATGAGTTGTGCAGGCTTCCTTTTCAACCTGTGGTGAGAAAAAAAGACTTCTAGAGTACTAGTCATGGGGTTTATTGGGTTTTCTACCTCAGGACTTCTACAACTAGGTTACACTAATCCCTCCCAAGTTAAGGTTCTTGCCAAGTATGCTGGGAATAACTACCAAGATTTCCAGCGACCTCCTTTCTGCACAGCACAGAAATACGGTACCACGGCTATTTAAAATATTCCTTTTTAAAGTGACTTCATTAACCTCCAGTGCAATTAATCTCTTTCCCATCTCCCACAGGAAAATTTATAGCCGACTATAAAAGCCTCAGTATTTCTTACTCTTGTCAAGGAATGATGAGTGATTTGGCTAATATAAACTCGTCAATATAATAGCTCCATTTAGGCTGAATGATCTGTGAGGGTCTGTTGAGTCCACAACAGAATTTGCAGTGAAAGTTTGATTCAAGTGTTTATATTAAAATATTGCCTCGTTTATGCTATCTTGAGATAACAACAGCAAGATTAAAAGGTTTTCATACATTATCCCTAAAGAAGATGCAATAAAACAGAGTAAAAGAGCAGGGAAAGGCTAAAGGGAACGTGACAAGCCATTGAAATTAGTCATGAGTTATAAAATCTGAGAGAAACAGCAATTTAGAAGGGCTGCAGGAATCACGAAGAAAGTGACAAATCTTAACCATCCAAAGTGTGAATTTGAAGAGATTTCTTGAGAGGTATCCATTAGATGGCAAAGCACTTAAAAGAATTTAGGGACTTCTTGAGCTTATGTTACTCAAAATAGGGCTAGAACAAGTCCCTTGAACAGGCTGCTGAGCAAACTGTTTACAAACCCAGTAACTATCCTTCCTGGATCCTGCCTCCTATCCTTCCTGGATCATGGTACAAGAAGGACACAGCAGATTTTAAGAGGTGGAAATAATGCACCCAAAATACATATTTTAATATAATATTGTGAGAGAACTCTGTTAAGTTTTGAAGAGGGAGCCCACAAAGTCTCCCCTACTTGGCTAGCTCCAAGGCATTCTACTGTCACACTGAAGATGTGGACAGGTACAGATTCAAACTGCATGCTCTTCTGAGGAAAACACAGGCTTGTGACTGATTAAATAAGACCAGTTTTCTCCAAAATTAGGCATGTATTTTTTTCTTTTAAAATATTTATCATTATAATGGATGCTTTAATACTTCATATAGCACCCATGTTCCCCAGAGAAGGGCCTAGTTTCAGTATGCAGTGCTGAATTCTAAGAACAGCAGATGGACATGACCAGATTATCTGGGTAACACATGGAAAAATCTAAACATAACAAGGAAAAAATGTGACCTAAGATAAGGCCTCACATAGCTGAAAAAAATTTAACATAAGCAGAGAAAAGTATGGAGGGAAAATTGAGATGTGTTTAGTGATGAAAAACTGGAACCAAGCCAGACTTTTTGAATTCCCTAAATGTTTGCCCTAGTACTTATATTTTTTCATTTTCACATAATTCTTTAATTTTTAGTTCTGTACTACTCAGAAGACACTAAATTATCATAAGGGATCAGTAAAATGGTGTCTGTTATTCAGAAAGTTAGTCTTGCATGTTCCAGATCTTTTTTCACTAAGTATCTTCAGGGATAACAAAAAACTCAAGCCCAAACCATTTTACTCTTTACAGTGACATCCCTAACATGAAAAAATGCTTTATCATTTGCCTGAACCACATCAGTAATACATCTTAAAATATTAAACACTCTCATAAAAGCAAAGGAGAAGGTACATTCTTAATGGCTGTTGGTACATTTTTACATCATGTTAAGTGGAACAATCCACACTTAATTCTGATTTGTCTTTTCCTACAACTGCCAAGTTTTATGCCTGTTTTCACACGTAAATCTGAAAAATTGTGTTTGATTACCTTGGTGCATTATGACAGATAAGCACGACCTTAAAGCAATAAGGAGTGTGAAATAATAGACTTGTCTCACTCGTTACCTTGATTTTTTTCTGAATGAACATTTCCAATTGGCCAGAAATTAAAAGCTGTTTAAATTAACAGTTAATTAACAGTTTTAAATTTCTGTGACTCAGGTTGTCCACTACTATCACCGTTATGAGAGACAAAATTTAAAAGGAACACACAAAAAGTGGACCCTTTAAATTTTTTACCTTCTGCTACAAATACAATGCCTTGAGACACAATGGACTTCATAACACAGATCAGCATTACACAATTTTATGCAACAAACATTGTTTAAAACACACTGGAAACCTGGAGGATGGCCCTTATGCCTTGTTATGTGTTCACATGGCACTATTCAAAAGCCAAACTTCTCTATATGTGGACAACGAAATTGAACTAACATTGCAACAATACCAAACTAGGTTTCTCTAAAATAATGTTTCCCGTTTTTGCCTGGACACAACAAATTAGATTTTTTCACTAACATGAGATAGGAAAAACAGGGGGAGGGCATAATCAATTAGTAACAGAAAAATACTAGTATAACATGATGAAGTCTTCCTAGAAATGGATGATTTGTAAAATAAAATGTCTGAATGCAAACTGGTTTTGCAGATGTGAAACACTGCAATGGACCATTGAAGGTGAGGGGAGATAAGCAGGCATGAAGAAGAAAAATAAAGATAGATTAAAAACTTAGAATACATAGTCTTTTTCTCTTAATAGTTTCAACCTTTTTTCTTCTCCCTAATTTACTAGAATTGGACAGAAGACTCTAGAAAGATAACATCATTATTTAGCAAAAGTACCATTAGAAACATCACTTGACTGGCTTTGCGGTAGTCTCAAATGCTCTCCTTGTAAAAAATCACATAAAAGTTGCACTGTATTTGTTCCATTCTGCCACATGCCAAGCAGATGAAGGAAATTAATGCCGAGACACAAACACTCAGCCACTACTTTTCCCAGGCTTGCTCCCTCTCAGAGGCGTGAGCTCAGCACATGATTCCTTTCAGCATTCTTCCACAGCCACAAGCCACACCCAATGGCCATGATTCTCCAGCACTTTGAAAAGCTCTATTTGGTGAGACACTTTCACTCTTAAGGAGGAACACAATTTTCTGGATTTGTGTATTATTAAAATCTCAGCCAAAACCCCAGCAGAATCCCAGACAGGTGTGAGGTTTCACCTCAGCACTCCCAAGTGCCATGTGCAAAGACAAAAGCTCAGCACCAGCCCCACCACATACATGAGAGCAGAGTACTCACCACTGGATGATCTCAGTGATTTGGGCCTCCCAGTGAGCCACGGACTCCTTCTTATCAGCCAGGTCTCTCATCTCTTCCTCCAGCTGCCTATTATTCATACTCAGTCTCTCAAACATGGTGGTGAGCTGAAGGAGAATTTAAACAACTCGTTAAAGTATAAACTGCTGTGACTCCATCTCTGTGCAGACTCAAAAGCATATGTTCCCCTCTCCCACACCTTGCATTTGCTTTAGAAATTGGTACTGGCCATCACAATAAACACCATGTAACAATAAAAGCCAGAATCTCTTCTAATGTATGACCATAGCTGTACTGAAAAGCCTCTTTTAAGGACTTGAACTACATTTTTACTCTACCAAATTTGTGAGTTTTCTGAGAATTAGTCTCCAAATACCTCTGTAACTCTGAGAAGGTTTCTGCTTTGCACCATATAGGTGTGGAATGTTCTGTATAGAAAAATCTGTACTAGAAGAGCAAAGCAAAGGCATAAAAATTGTTACAGCTCAGATAAGACTGCTGAACCTCTCTCTTGTACAGTAACCATGGCGAGAGAGAGACTGAACAGATACAGGCATGAGACAGTCCTGAGATTCTCCAGGTGTCTCACATTCCCTTATTTTTCATTTTACTTACTTGCAGACAGGGAAATTGAAATTAAATGCACATCTCTAAGTACAATATGTTATACCTAGCAATTAACCTCTCTCATTCAAATAGCTGCCATTCATACAGGCACATTCTGCAAGACAAAAGCCACAGCTAACCCGAGCTGGTATTGGGAACTAAACCTTCGTTATGTTAAGTAATTATTCAGAAAGTCAAATTGGAATCAGAGACCAGACAGACTTTAGAGGAAGGCCTGCTGAGGAGAATGAATCTCAGGTGAAAGGCTTCTTTTGGTACTGAAATATATTAACAACTCAAAATGATAAAAGAATGGCCAATTTAAAATCTATTTTGCTTTTTACTCCAAATATGAATAACTCCACACCCTATTTATCATTTAAATGGGCTTATAATTTAAATATGCCTACTTATTATATGTCATTTGACAAGAAAAATACAAAGCTAATGGGGGAAGAGAGAAAGCAGAAGAACCATCAAAGTGACTAGGCTTTCTTAGTTTGCTTGGACTAAGCCTACATACAGGCATACATATTGTGTGCCTTATACTGGTATGAAAATATACTTTAATTTGAGCACAGACATGCAAACATGCTTACTTTGAAGAACACTGTACTTTCATCATATTTTTAGAAAATCTAATGCATTACAAAAAGAAAAGACAAGTTCAGCAAGACTTGGATAATGCACAATGAAATTGAATAACCTGTCAAAATGAACAATAAAGAGACAATCCAAATGCACGAATCATAATTATTACTTGCTCAACACACTTCAGTTAATATGCCTTATCATTTCTATTTTTTTAATATCTCAAAGTAACACTTAATCTCAAAGGGTAGGAGGGGCCCTGGTATTTCAAACAATTGACATGCAAATGTACTCTAAGTAATCACATCATTAACTATGTGTTTTTGTATTTGGGTCACACAATGAAATAATCCTTTTTTGTTGACTTACAGTGTAGTCTAGAATTTATCTTATCGAAACGTAAGACCATCTAATTCCATTCCCATACATAAATACTCACATATGCATATATATACATGCACATGCCTTCTCAAGTTCAGATGCATGTAGACACTCTATTCATATCTAATATTAATCACCAATTTTTTGTGTAACATCAATTTCTGCTTTCAGTTAAAAGGTAGTAATAACCAATGCAGCTCCATACTGTCCAATTTGTACATAGCATACAACAGTTGTAAATTCAGGGCTCAACTAATCAGCACTTACCTTATCAAGTTCATTTGTAAGTTTTTTGTTTTCCTCTGTCAGCAGAATCTTTTCTCGTTCATACTTTTGTTTGAACTCTGTTTCAAATTCCTCTCTTTCACTTTGGCTACGAAATAAAGTGAAGTAGAATTAGAAAGTTTTCTATTCTAACTCACCCCATTATTCACTTAAACACAAAGAGATCAATGCACACACATGTTGGAGGGAAGTACTCCAGTGATAACAGCACAGCCTATTAAAACCAAGCAGTTTAATATACCACCATCTTAGGACTACAAGACAGCCTGCTGAATTTTAGAATTAGACAGCACAGAATCCTTCAGTACAAAACTAACAGAGCTCCACCAAGCCAACGTTTATCAACCCATTTATACAAATTTTGTTCTTTGGATGTATCTTTTGAACACTGAGCAGCTGTAATCCTGCAGACCAAAGTGTGTGTCAACATTGTAAAACGCTCAGGGTACATTCGCAGCTCACATGAACATTATTTTAACACACACATTTCTTTAATTCCAAGTTTCACACAGAATGACAGGCAAAAATGACCACACATGAAACCAGAGCATACAGAAGCTAAATCAGAGCACTTGGGGCTGCGTCTGATGAGAAAAGTTTGTATGGGCTAGTCTTTGGGCAATTTAGAACAGCCAGAAGACACATCTGAACTGTTAATTCAGGTATCATATATTCACCATGAGCAAAAAGTGGATGGATAACTTTCACATCCCTAATATCACCATCTTCTACAGCAAGTTTGGACCATTCATTCTCAGAAAGTNCTCACGTGGGCATCGGACCCCGTTAACCTGCGGGCCAGGCTGGGAACAGCCCGGCCGGCAGAAATTAACATTTCACAGTAGCTGTTTTCCCCAAACCTTCCCTTCTCCCACAGATGTTTTTCAGTAGAGGAGAACTCCTAGTTGATTCTACTTAACATCATTTTTGATCTTGCACAATGAATGTGAGAACCTGAAAACAAATGAAGCTGCAAGCCCTCTGTTTGCCAAAAAACCCCATGGAATTTCCTTCAAGTGGTGCACAGTAATGTTTTAGATGTGTAACTCCCACCTTGTGTCTACTGTTTTTATATTCACTAGGCTGGCATCTCGTATTCACCTTTTCACCAATTATTTGGGTCACTGGCACAAAGTTCATCAGCAGGTTGATGGAACTATACTATAAATGCCACAGATACAGAAATATCCACTCAGCAAATACCACTGTCCAGTCTGAAAAGACTTGAAGAAGTTCCCAGTATTAAAGGTTAACTCTGTAAAAATAAAATCCGGGGGAAACCTTGTCTTGAGCAGTGCAATTTTTTTTCTAGATACTGATCAGAATTTTGCACAATGCAAAGATAATTTACATTCTTGCTGCTTTTTCTGAGATACAGAACTACTAAAGCTTTGCCAAATTGAGAGAACATCCTTCAAAGATGAGAAATGTCAGTGGTTACAGCGAACCCAGTTAAGAGCAATGCTGGTTTGAATTTCCTACTCTTAATTTGAAATTCATTTAGTGCTTCAACCACTCTTTGAAATCTAGTACAACATGTTAGACTCATGGTGAAATTCTGTGTTGCTAGGCATCCTTTGAAACATAACACTTCATCCTAGTAAAGTTATATACTATCTCACTGTTTAAATGCCAAGTTTGAAATTCACCACCACTCCTTTTTTATATCAACAGATTCCATGCGTATGATGAGCAGTGTAGGGAAAAGGCAGGAAGAGATTAAAGCATTGGCTGTCATAGGAACTAGTAACAGGTCCTGCTTCTGTTTTCAAGGAGTAAATTCAAAGCTGATTTTGCAGACAGAAGACCAACCTAATTTTTAACAAATTTCATTTAAACAGCTTTTATGGTTTTGTTTAGGATTTTTTTATTCTGTATTTGTCTTAAATTTATTCCTTTAAGGTTTTAGGGCTCAAAGCAGCCATAAATGGTGGTGGATTAAGGAAGCTATGGATTAGTGAAAGAGCCCAACATATTTGTAATTTTCTGTATTTTACATTCTCAATTCAGCTGGTGATTGTCATTACCCCAGTTAGTCAGACTGCTACAGTATAATACAAAAATGAAGATAAATTTGAAACAGAGGAGAATGTGTGTATAATCCATCACACCGAAACAGCGACTCAGCTAACTACAGAACTGTGACAGACCCCATAGGTGTACCTTGGACAGCCAGCAAGATCAAAATAATGCTTTTGCTTTGAAGCCTGGCATCCTCCTCTCCCATCAAACTTCTTCTCCCATCTAACGTTTAGCTATGTGTCTGCTCTTCAAGTTAAGAAATCATACACGACCCAGCTTTCTTTTTATCAGTAAAACTGCAGCAAACCACATGCAAGCAATGTGAAATACTACTTTATGGTATCACTTTGTCACTCCTGCTCTTTATTGCATCTGTACAAAGTGGCCAAATATTTTATCTTACTGCTTTGAAACCAAGAAAAATAGATCTGAAACAAACACCGGCCCTCAGGCTTCTTTGTATCACACAATTTAAAACTCTCTGCTTTATAAATCCATCATGAAATGACAGGCCTAAAAGAAGTTTTTACAAATGTGATTTATTTTACACAGTCTCTTGCATCTTTTTCTGAAATATTTCCTAATGACAATTCTAAGAAATGGAATCTTGTGCCACACAGATCACTGGCCTGATGCTGTGTTCCTATGCTTCCAACTTTAATAGCACACAGTTTATGAGATTTCAGCAAAGGGCAATCATTTTGTACAGGAAGGTAGTTTCTCTCCCATGAAGACTTATACTTTTGAAATAGCAAAAGTTAGAAAGCTTAAAATTGAAGGACACAAAGAAAAATATCCATTTAAAAAATCCAAACCAGAAACCACCAACAGAAATCTACATACAGATTTTGTCAAAGCTCTTACTGATCCTTGCTTATAATAACCTATGTAATTCACTCACCCTACAAACTAATACAACCACATCCTCTTACCAAAATCTTTTTTAATATGCACTGAAAATTATTTTTAGACTACTAAAATATTTTTGCCAAACTGTATAAGCATACTTCAACTCCACGCCCACCCCAAGCCTATTGTTGAAATAATTCCACTTATTTCAGCACAAAGCCTCCAGGTGTTTCCTTTTCAGTGCTTACATTGAACACCTCTCTGGAAGACTCACAAGAAGCTTTTCATGCCTGACTACAAAAGCTAAAAACAATATGCATAAGCAGAAACAGAAAATCTATGTTCTTTTAAGGAAAACTACCAAATATTGAGTAGCAACAGCAATTCCTGCACTCCCAATGCTTGAGCTTCCCTTCAAAACTGCAGAAGTCAAACTATAGCACAACTTGAACGGGGACTTCTGCCTTTCTGTGCAGCCCTAATGCTTGCATGAGATTTTGCAGATTTGTTTAACAAAAGACAGATAGGATCAGGCCTTCAGCAATCACTCATCATGTGCCTGGACTTAACAAGATGCTGCAGCCGCTCCCATGACGAGCCAAGTGTTTGATACCGGTTATCTGACACATTTCTGCTCATGCTTTAAAATGCTTTCTTACACAAACACTTGAAATACTACAAGAAACACACGGTTATGACAGCACCCATTTTAGATTTGTACCCTGTTCTTTTTTCATTTATAGAGAGAAACCAGACTGAAAAAAAGGTTTATGGACTACCTAACATGAAGCACATCAATATTTGTTATTTTACTAGATGGACATCTAGCTAGAATGTCTGCAGCTGTACAATACTAGGATTGGGAAAGGAGGAGTTTTTGGTCTGGTCGCTGCTTGGTGGTATGAACCTTACAAACAGTTCAGCCTGCAGAAAGAAGTATTAATGATCCTTTATTGAATATTGCTCCTCCTGAGACACTGCTGGACTTAGAAGAGTGTCATACCATCACCTTTATATTTTACAAGACAGAATGGCCCTTTGTGCATTTGCAACTCATTGGTCAGCAAGACCATTAGGTTGTGTCACAATGAAAACACGCTGTTGAGGCAAGTTTTACCTCTCCACCTAGAACAAAGCAGCAAACTCCTGCGTTGTTTCTAGGTCCAGCTGCATGCTAGGAAGAAACAGTTCATGCACTGCATTCCAGGCTGTGTGATCTACGATCCCTGCTGAATACAATTTACCAGAGAAACACTGTTTCCAACCCTATTTGCATAAACGCTTTGGAAAAAAATTGTATTTAATTTACTACTTATATTTGAAGGACTTGCTGCAGTTTGGCTAAGCTCTCAGCAGGGACTTCTCTATGCTTTCTCTCATTTGCCATCTTGCTACAGCAGCAAAAACACTCATCTATGTTAGTGCCTATAAAGCATTCTGAATTTTTTATGAATGAACACGAACACGTTCAATTTTTAACTTATTCCCACTACTACACCATCCAAGAGAAAAACTTGTTTTTATTGATGAATGCCTCAAGGAACAATCTCAAGGCCAGTTACAAGCTCCACCATGTGGGAGAGAAAAAAGCAGGTCTGACAAATTACCATGTCAGAAGAGATAAAACAGCTTACGCCCACAGTAGTCTGCTGACTGATGTTAACACTGGATGGAACCCAGCATGGATTAGCCTCAGCTCACATTAAGTGACTGTTCCTGTGCTGGCAGAAATGTAAACAATACTTGATCTCTAACATATCGGTTTTGCATCAAAAGATGAAAATACCAAATAAAAGAAAAACGCCAAAAGACCATTTTAAAGTGCAACATAAGCTTCAGGGGTCAACTTACCCTGAGCTGCAAGTCTGTAACTCAAGTTACGTACCCTTGGAATGGTCAGGCAGTAAAACAGTTCTGGTGTAAAATTAGCTGTTTCAGTACAAGGATGTGGAGTTTTTTGTTCTGCTTTTAAAGGTGATTGTTTTCAACCCTGGCACCAGCTCAGCCAAAATCCAACAGTCTGCACTACCCTTAAGGAAGTGACAGTGTTTGGAACAATACTAGGAGACTTCAAAAGGTTAAAAAAAGGTAAATTTCATGCAATACTCACTTTTCTCTCCTGGTTTTCTCTAACTTGTCTTTCAAAACCATGATCTCCTTCTTGAGGGCAAGCTGCTGCCTCTCTGCATCCCACAGTTCTTTCTTCAGACTTTTTATTTCATTAGCATGCATCATTTCACGTTTAGATAGTTCCTCTTCATAGAAAACACTCTTCTTTTCCAAGTCTGCCTTTAATTTAGTGATTTCTTGCTGGTGTTCTATACTGCTTACCCCAGGTGAGCGACCAACCTGTTTTTGCTAAAATAAACAGTCCGAAATTAACACTCAAGAATGTTGAAAATGACGCTTAATAACAACTCGATAATCCTAAGTCTTTGTTTAGAAAATATCCCATTAGAGCCTTGAGTTAAACACATCTATCTCAATTTTCTTAAAATTTTGTTAGAGCATAAATCTGAACAACACTCTATTATTTTGTTATTTAAATGCAGTAATAGTTTTCAAGCCATTGAAAATTTGATCATCACTTTAAACATCTCTGGTCACGTTCTGACTCCCCTTAAATGCAGTCAGAAAGTGACCACAGAATTAAAGACTTTGATGCTTCCACTCACACAGCTGACAGCAACAAGTGACTTTCAGAAATGCAGAATAAGCACTAGGATATACAGTTAATACATTCTGAAGGAAAAGTAATTTCTGGAAAAGCTATACTAAGAGAAGCAGAGCCTCAACCGAAAGCTAAAATCTAGCTACAGAAACACTATATGGCTGGTATCAGTCAGGAGGGAAACCTGACCTATTTTAAACTGACATTTACATCACAGTGGATTAACAGGAAAAACAAGCTTTAAACAATAAGAGTAATTACTTCACTTTTCGAAGTTTCATAGCTCTCTTAGTGAGGTCTTCTGGCATTTCAATAGTCTTTACACACTGCTTCAGGATACATACACATTTGCACCAAATGCTGCACTCACTAAACTCAATGTCCTGCCATAACATAGAGGAGGAGCAAGATCAGGTTCAAAATGAGAGAGTGGCACGACATGCACTGAAATCCAAGTACGGAAATAACTTTCTAATGCCAACATACGGACAACTTGGTTTGGAATTTTTTTCGGTTTTTTTAAAATACGTAATTCAAGGTATTCTAAGGAAAGGCAATTCATAAAAACACTGTGTTTTAACAAAGTGCAGGTAACTGGAAAATCTACTTCCTTATGGTGACTATGCCATACCTTCCAGAGGATTGAAGATACTTTGTTAATTATACCTCCATTCTTACCATGAGATGTTAAAAACCTCTCAGTCACCCTTAATTGGGATTGGCTTTGGGTCATTTTCTTTTGCTGATGTATGAACAGTCTCTAAGAGCTAATTGTCATTGTAGAACATTCCAATGAGCTGAATTTCTACCATGACAAA
Source organism: Dicrurus megarhynchus (assembly GCA_013399195.1). NCBI lineage: Eukaryota > Metazoa > Chordata > Aves > Passeriformes > Dicruridae > Dicrurus > Dicrurus megarhynchus. The sequence goes on along the minus strand of VXAD01010042.1, from coordinate 1,264,083 downwards.
TTCTTTGAGAAAGCTGGGCCTTGCTGTTAGTGTCAGCAAAAAACTGCAAAACCCCCTAAATGTACAAGCCAGAGATGTGCTGCTACTGCACTGTTTTCTCTAACTCATCAAAACGACCATCTGTTTTGATGTAAGAGTAAAATCCTGCCCTTAGGATGCAGAGCAGTAAACTGGAGAAGGAAGACGCCATCCTAACAGGAGGTGCTTTGGAGAAAGATTGATTTTTTTTTTTTTTTTTTTAAAGCAAGCATAGGAATTTTCTTTCATGCACAGGCAGTTAACTATGGAACTTTTTTGTTACTGCTCAACATCCTGAATGTGTGCTTACACACACAGGGAATTGGAGCACAGAAAAAGTTTAGGCTTTGCAACATCATCTATCAGGTACATAAAATGTTTGAGTGCAAAGAACACACCATGTGGCTGGGTTAGTTTACCACAGCCTGGTTCTTGGTTTGAGTGGAATTGCACATTTTTTACTACAATGAAAAGACACTATTGGAACCATAAGAGAGATGGTGCAGTAGAAGAGAAAGCCAAACGGTATTGAACAATGGCTTAGAGAACTGGAGAGATATAGTACACAGAGAATACATTTTGAATTGATGTAAGCACATATTCCAAATAGATGTTTTCATACATGCCTATTCCACACGGACAAATGCTGCAACTGAGACATAATGCATCTCCTGGCACACTGACAGCTGCTGTTTAATGCTCCCCCCTTGGCTAACAGGGCACACTGCTGACTAATATTGAGTCTGATTTTACTGAAAATCTGCATGCATGACATGCACAGGATCCCCTCTGTCCGCACACCTCACTGACAAGAACCCCAGTGCGGTCAGTGTTGCAGGACTTGGCCTGACAGAAGGCACACTGCCTTCTTCCCATTAGGCTCTGCTTCATCCCTGAACTCTCTCAGTTATCCTTTACCACAGCCTCTACTCCTTTCCTAAGGAAGCTGCGCCCAGTCCTCTGCACCTCCCCAGATGATCTGAAGGAGAGTTACAGTGGCACAGTGGGCTGCCTGTAATAAGAGGGTTAACATCTTGGCCAGCAGCTCTCTTCTCATTTAAGTTCCTTCAGAACTCCTTCGCATGACTTCACATCTGACTCACCTGCCAGCTCTCCTGCTTCCTGCAATCACCCCAGAAAACCCCAGCTCATCTGCCCATCCTGCTGCAAAGAACACACCATGTGGCTGTGCTACAGCCTGGTTCTTGGTGGGCAGGAGAAAGCTGCTAAAAGTTTCTACTATGTCTGGCACAGAGCCAATTGCTGCTGGCTCTGACGATGGGCACGTTACTAGCCCAATTAGACAAGTTGGTAGCGCCTCTGTGATGTTTTAAGATGTTTTTAGATGTTTTTAAAATGTTTTAAGAAAGGAAAAACGGCGGGAAGCTCTCCTTCTTCCTCCCCTCCGAGGGGTGGCGAGGGGGCCCGCTCCGGGCGCGGCGGCAGGGCCGTGCCACTGGGGGAACCATGCCGGTGCTGCGAGCAGCGGCGGCTCCTGAGGCTGGGAGCGGCACGGCCAGGGCTGCCTGGGTGGCGCTGGCAGGGACCATGTGGCCAGCGATGAAAACATGGCGAACAATTCCCTGACACGAAACTCGGACAAGATCAACCTTGTCAGCGCGGGGAAGCTCTATAAGAACTTTTCAATTAGTAGAACTTGAGAACAATAATACCTAGGGACAACAATTTTCTTCCGAGTCAGAGAAAACTGAAGCGAGGACACGTGAGGAGAACCAACATGGCGGCACCGAGGTCAGCGCAAAGAAGGGGAGGGAGGAGGTGCTCCAAGCATTGGAGTCGAGATCTCTCTGCAAGCCGTGGTGAGGATTATAACACAACAAATTATTTCCCTGTAATTCATGAGGTGCATGGGGGGATGCAGAGATCCACACGCAGCCCGTGAGAAAGAGTGCTCACGCTGGAGCAGGTGGATGCTGAAAAGCTCTAGTCTGGTGAGGAACTCAGAGAGAGAAGACCCTTGCTTCCAGAGACAGAGAAAGAGAACCCTTGCTTCCAAACTATAACAGCTTATCCTTAAAAGACTAAACCCCATGAACTAAAATGACCCACGCTGGGCAGTTTTGGGAAGACTGCTTGGCCCGTGGGAGGGACTCACGTTACAGCAGGTCGGGTGGGCTGCTGTTTGTGAAAATTAGAACCATGGTAGAGAAATTCATAGAGAACTGTCTCCCATGGGAGGGATCCCATGGCACAACAGAAGGAAAAACTCCTTTCCCTGAACAAACTGAAGAAAGATTCTTAGAAAGTGAAAGGCTGACCAAATCCCCATGTTTCGTCTCCTTGAACTGTCGGTGGGAAAGAGGGAGGGGCTGGGAAGAAAATAGGTGTTCTAAAGGTTTTAGTTCTTATTACCCTTTTTACTTAATTCTGTTAATAATAAATTTTCTTTATACTGTTAAAGTTCTGAGCCTGTTTTGTCCTTTAAATGTTTTCCCCCTAATCCTTAACTCATAAAGTTTTCGTTTTAATTTCCCCATCTCTGCTTAGCTATAGCAGAGGAAAATGAGTGAATAGTTTTTTGTGGGTGCCTGGCACTTAGCCAGCATCAAACCCCGACAGTGGCAATCTCCCTTGCTTCAGCAGTGAAGTCTGACACACAAAAGCCTTGGGGAGCGTTTCTGCCACACCCCTATTAGCTCAGAGATGGCCTTTTCCATCCCCAAGCAGCCTCATGAGCTTCCTGAGATTTTCTACTTTGGATTTAAAGAACTTCCCACAATCACTCTGAGCATCCACTGCAAAGCGCTTCCTAAATTCTCTTTATTTAGCCCTCAATATCCTGTTTACACTTAACCTGCCTTTATATTTTCTCCTCATTTGGAGAAACCTTCCTTTCTTCTTTAAATACTTACTTTTTTGTAGGAGAGCTCCCTGAACTTAACTAAGGAACCGTGCAGAGCTTTTACTGAGTGGACAGTGCAGTATCATAACAACCACACAAGATAAGTGTGCTTACTGAATTGTAAAATATTACCAAGAAAGCTAAAATTCCCTTTTCATCTTCTGATAAACTTGCCCTGTTGTTATAAATCAGCATATCATTTATTCTCAGCAGATCTCCCATAAATTCTTCTTGCCTCCTAAACTGTCATACAAACTCTTTGCTGATGGGAAAGATTCATGGGAGCAGAAGAAACACATGTTAATTTTCAGATAACAATCTGAATTCACAGCAATAGAAACTTTATTAATCCAAACTTCATATTGAATGGATTTCCTTATTTTCTTTTAGAAAAGGAAGGCCAAATAAAAGAATGTTTGCAAAAAACCACCAAATTTTCTGTGCTACAACTTAATGTCGATAAATGCCCCAGAGAATTCTAATGAAAAAAACCTTGGTTGTTGATTTAAATTAAGACCAGATTAGGACTAATCTCACATTTTACCCAGAAAGTTTAGAATTACCCTACTGCATGAAACATTTGGAACAGGATTTTGCTGTAAATGAACAGCAATCCCCATATATAAATTAAAAACTTTCTCATTCAATTTTTGAGTAAGCCTAACTTCTTTAAAGCACTGCATAAAACGCTAAATCACAGAATAAAATAACAGTTAACATTCTTGGCTCCTTTAAATTTCTTCTCATAAAATCACATGCACATGTGAGCAATCTCATCAATATAAACAAAATCTTCATGCTCAATGCTGTTCTTGGGCAAAAGTGCCTCATCTTCTGGCTGAGAGGCAGAATGTGCTAAAACTATTCCTTTACAGTTACATCAGTTGACATCTATTGTGCAGGACACATGAGGAACAACACAGCAGACAGAACACCTATACAGAAACCTGCCTAGATGCAGGTTTACCTTCAAATATTCAACCATCCTATGCTAAAAAAAAACCTTTTAACGGGTAAAGTTAAATAAAGATTAATGGAAGCAGTGTGGTAAGACATGGTTGAGTATTAAGAAATAGCACATCAGGCAAATGTTCATTTTTCTGGGCAATAATGCAATGCATGCCTGCATTAACATTTAGCACTGACTGAAGTGACAGACTGACAAAACCCTTTTGTCCTACATCTGAAAGCAATCAAACAGATCCAAGTCCTAGTTGACTAGTAAGTTTGCAGGTGTTAATATCAAAACAGACTAACCTTTAGCCCTTCTACTTCGCTTTCCAACTGTTTAGAGTACTGTTCACTCCTCTCTCGCAATTTCCTGTCTTTGGATGCCTCAGCAGCTGCAGCTTCAGCTTGGACTTCCAGCTACAAAAGTACATAAGTTTTTAATAGATAGGATTCTGTTCGTTTTTTTTTTTCCAAAATCTGATGGTTTTCAATATAAGAGAGAAATCTTCAGCACCAAACTGAACACTTCAAATTCTTAGAAAACAAAACTGGTACTGTTTAAAACAACAAACAAAAGGCTAAAGATTTACAAATAAAAAAAATACTCAGAAAACCTTACATATAACTTATTTCATAGAGTCTAAACAGTCTTCTCACCACTTACTTCTTTTTTAAGTCTCTCTGTTCTGCGTAACTCTTGCCTTAAACTTTCTACTTTTTGCATCACCACTTCCATTTCTTCCTCCTTATCTCGGAGCTGGCGGGCAAGCTTTTGTTTTTGAGAGTGCAAGTCTGTCAGCCGCTCGTTCATCTCTGAGAACTCCTGCATTGCCAATTTCCGCTGGCTGTGTGCATCTTTCAGCTCTTTGGCTTGGGATTTTAATCTGTCACTAGACTCTGCCAGTTCCTACAGTTTAAAAAAAGAATTGAGTAATAAACCTAGAAAGCTACAAGGCCAATTCTGTCTTTGGATGCGCATCTAACACCTTTTCCAGAGTGAATAGAAACTATGTATTTCTTTTTATTTCATGAATGCATCTACAATACAGATTGCATGCCTCTATAAATAAGGAAAGAGGCATGTTTTACACTACTACAGTTAGTTAAAAATGCATAAATGTAAACCAAGTAGGAATCTACTCCATTATTACAGATAAACACAATGGTTTTCAAGCACTTGCATTACAATATAAAAATAGCTTGCTTTCTTAATGCAAAAATGTCTTTAGCATTGTTTTTTAAAAAGTACTTACATAAATTACAAGAATCTCAAGTGTTAAATGATTAAAAAAAAGTTTTGCATTGAATGGAAAACTCTGCTCTATGGAAATTTTTACTCAAAAAGCTTTTGAAAACTGGCCTGCAATAGCAAATATGATTTCCATACACTTGTACCTTCATATCAAATATTAGAGAAAGTTTCAGGCAACAAAACACTGCAACGAATAAAAGCAATATATGATAACTCTTCTTTTTAAAGAACTAGCATGAAATAACACTGCTAGTGCTGTGATAATTCCACAGCATGTTAGCTTCACAAAACTTGCTGTGCCCTAGAGTTGTGCCACCACACTACCAGTGAGGGACCACAACAGTTTACATAGTTCAGTGATGTTCAGTCAAACCAGAGCAGAACAAAGAAGCAAGGAAAAGCAAATTTCAGGATAAAAAGAAGATCAACAGGAAGAATTAATATTTGGCACTGCTGACATCCATGTAAATCTAAAAATGTTTCTAAGGTTCTTAAAAAGAAGTTCTAATTACTATGAGTTGGTTTAGAAGAAAGATGGTCTTTCTGGGACAAACTGGCAGCTTTCAAAATTTTAAGAGCCTTAAGGGTCAGAAGAAAGTGTTAAACACAACTGGCACATCAACTTTAGCGTGGACTCTAAAATACTGGGCCAATATAATCATGATGAAAAACAGGTTTATGTATTTCACACCTGATTACAGGTTGATCTAATAATGAATACAAAAAAGAGCCATGAAAGACAGTATGTTATAAATAAGAAAATGAGGGATCAGGGTGATACAGAAGAAGTAAATTCCATTATTCTTTAACTGCAGTTATTTCAAATTACTTTTCAATCTTCATATTTGGGCAATTTTTCACATCTCCCTTCTGGAAACACTTCTGTGACACAGCCTTAATACCATATTCTTCACATTTTTTCACTGTTAAAGTTTCACCCATACTTCAGATTAAATTGTCTAGAATAGTTCTTCTCTACTCTGTCTTCTAACCCCTCCCTACCATTATCACCTTAATATGAAGCTATAAAACCTTTTTTTGCAGCCACTGTGCAATTTGGATCGTGGAGTTGTTCACTATCTGGAAGCAATCACTTAGGACCACCCAGCAGTCAAACAGACATGTTAAATAATGTCCTTTTCTTCAAAAAGAAAGGCAGAAAGCTAAGTAGGTCATGCTACACACTTGTTATCTGCTCATTAGTTTTACACTTGCAAGTTATTACAAGCAAAATGAACAAAAATAAAACAGTCTTGAGGGTTCAGAAGAGTTGCTGACAAATTGCTTTTACCTTATTAAGATCTTCTCTCTCTTGCTTCAGCGTTTTGACTTGCTTCTCAAAAGCCTTTATTTGTCTGGAAGCATCATCCAATTCCCGCCTTGCAGTGCTGGCCTCCTCGAGTTGCTGTTCTAGCTGACCAGATTCTAGAAAAAGCAGCAGGATTTGAAATATTCTAAGGGAAAAATCATAATTCTAGAATAGCATAGCCTAGCTGCTTGAAGCCCCTTCAATATTTTTTCTGGTTTCCATTGAATCACAAAACAAGGCAATTCTTATCTGGTTTAGAATAGGGAGCAGGTTGTTTCAGCTGCCATTATCTGCCTTTAAGGGAACAGAATGAAAGGTCACAGCTTGCTGACATACAACACAGAAAATGATAACAATTTGTCTTCTCACATTATAATAACCATGCTCTATACATAATTCTGTAATGTATGCTTTAACACGACTCGTACATTTGAGTTTTATGTGCTGTGATGTAATATATAATACATCTTTTATTACACTGTAATTATAAACAGTCTCCCTCCTCCCCCCAGTTTCCCCCAGAAAGAAACAGTAAAAATAATGGGTCACTCAAGAGCTGGCAAGTGTTCTCCTGTCGATACTCTTAAAATTAACTGCAGCTGATTTTACTTATTTCTAGTGTGAAAACCACTTGTTTTTATGTGATCTGCTTTATTACTACTATAAATAAAGGAGAACTATTGCAGCCAGTTTCTCACCAACAGTCAGTTACGCAGTGACAGTAAATTTCTATGGCACACTTAAATAATGTCATATAAATACCCTCAAAGTCTACAAGAAAAACCGAAATTCATAAAATATGGCAACTGAAAATTTCTAGCTAGTGAGTGGAGGGTTTTTTGCTTTGTAGTTTTTACTTAAAAACAAGACTTTAAAGCAAGATATATATGAAAGTAATTTAATTCCAAGTTCTGTGAAATCACTGGACATTTTGTCTTTTATTTCAGTTATGCCAAGTCTTCAGACCATTTGTATTTACCCAAAAAACAGGAACCCATCTATACTCTTAATGAGAGCCTTTAACTACATTTTCATAAATGTAACCCTAAGAGACTGGCTCTTGGAGAAATCAAATATAAAAACACATACATTTTTAAGAGGGTTAATTTCTGAAACACAAGAATTTTATAAGCAAATTAATACCATTAGCTTATACCCAGAAAAATATTCACTATTGTTTTAATTCACTGACTCTTGTTTAAAATTTTAAAAGAATGCACTTAAATAAGAGATGTAACTCAAAGCCAGAAATTATTAACTGCCTCCCTTATGTAGTCTACTCTGAAGTCACCAGTGAAAAAAGGTTTATATATTGCTCTGCTGAGCCAAGATAAATCTCTCTTCTGTGCATGAACTACTTTGTTCCACAGCTCTGTTTTCTTCTTGCATTGCTGCCCTTTACATATTTGGCAATATTAAAGATTCCTCAAAGTTTTCTCCTATGTAACTTAGCGAACAAAAATTATAACTTTGACCTCAAAAATTGAAAGCATATGTCAGCTTGTCATTTCCTGGAAAACCAGATAGACAAGAAAAATGTATTTTTCTAAGTCCCCCTGGTGACACTCCTGAATTTGACACAATTTTGAGTTCATTCTTTATTACCTTTTTAAGCAGGTGTTTACTCTTACAGCTTCAGAAGAGGCAGTAAAGCAGGTTAAAGAATGTAACAGAAAGCTAGTTGTGACATATGTGTTGTAAATGGTAATTTTCCATTTAATCACCCTAGTTGTAACTAACATCTCAGATAATACATGCAAACACGCACGGTAATATGTTATTACATTACATTTAGTTGCCCAAGAGATGAGCCCAAAGCATAAAAAGTTCAGCTCTGCACCTGAACTGAACCTTCTTAAAGTTCATCAGATCTAGTAGAAAAATGAGATCTTTTAAAGGCTATCCCAAAAACCTGGAACTAGCTCCCCTACATTTGGAAGCACTCAGACATGGCCATCACTTGGTTTGTTTCTGTATTCTGTTATTAATATAGTTTTAAAATCTATCTCAAAGCCCCCATAAAATCAAGCAAAATAGAGCATTCTCTTTTTAGTTTATCAAATTTGCTTGTATTAGTTACACCTTAAGGCACAAACGAGTGTTTGCTAACAAATGGGTGGATCAGACAAAGCATTCAAGTATATCCTGGCGAAGTTGTGTGGTGACTGGGGAGGGGTTAGACAATTCTACATCTTCCCCATTTGATCCCCTTATTCACTTCCAATCTGAACTCCAAAAGTACACATTCTGTTAAGAAATAAATACACAAATATGTATGTGGTGTGAAGCAGAAAATTACTTTAGGAAAAACCTTCTCATTATCAACCACCTCCTCCAAACTTTGACTGCTTTTCAATTTGAAAAGGGCTAGCAATTGGGTTGGGGAATGTTTCCATACCTTTACTATTTTTTTTTCATTACCAAAGGAAGCGAGTGATGCTTTCAGCAATGAACTAAAATCTAAGTTGCAGCTCAATAGTAAAGAATAAAATACAATTTAAAGCTGATCCTGATGCTTTTCTATGAATGGCTGGTCTCATTCAAAAGCTGTTCCTGTAAATGTTGCTTTTCAGTGGTTCCAAAGACTCAAAACCAGAGCTAAGGACTGTTGTAGAGCAGGGGTTTCTGATCATGTTGTCTTTATCCTCATTACAGCAGCAAGAGGAGGGACATTTGGCTGGAGAGAAATTTCACAAAAACCTTTGTCCTGACATAGTGCCAACATGGCATCACTCAAACCAGAGTGATCCTCCCTGAGCTAGCTAAGCCGTGTTCCCATCCCAAAATAATGCCTTTGGTACAATACAGAACTGCTGCATCACGCCAGAGCAGCTGTCCAACTGTGTATCTGCAGCAGGCTTTTTTCAGACTACACAACTTTGACCAGGCTGTAATCTGTGTGCTGCACCCTGCAGTTCACACATAGCTGTTCCTGCCCCGTGAGGCAGCTGCAGAGTCTGAACACATCCACTGAAGTGTCTGTGAGTTAAGTTCAAGTTATTCTTTCTGTGGGTGTCGCTGCTGGCATTCCTGACGCTTTCAGGAACTTAATGAAGTCACAAATACAAACCAGAACAAATGTTTTTTTGTAGTTTCCTCCAACCTTTCTGGCTGTTTCTTTTTCCTTTGCCTCAGGTAAATACGGCCATATAATAGAGATGTATCTACCACTACTTGTGTCTGATTTTTCACACAAAATGCAGACCTTTTCCTATTTCTATAAGATTAATTGGATTTTCATCCCTGTTTCTCTGGTTCCAGACCTAACACTCTCTAGTTAATTTTCCTAAAAAAAAAAAAAAAAAAAGTAAATCTTGCTGTGCTTCCTTTCTTCCTTTTTTTGAGATGTCTCTGCTCTCAAGATCCAATTTTAAATTAGCATTATGGAGATGGATAGCAGGAGTGCTATGCTGTGAATCACTGTGAGAGAAAATCCCCTTTAACTTAATTCAGAACATCAAATCAAGAATACTGAAAACTAGTAGTTAGCCTGTAAAGTAGGCTAAAAAGGTATTAGCTAAATAGACAGCAAATGGTTCACCCATAGCTACATTCAAATGGTGGTGCAGTACAAGCCCTCCCTCTCAAAGTTCTTAAAACATGAATTGCCCAGAATCTGGGAAAGTAAGGCTGGAAAAAGATGGATCGTTCCCTGAATGTCTCCAGTTGCCTCTGTAAAACACACATACTGGACTAAGTAGATCTTTGCTTCTTGACTAGTGTGGGAGTTCTGACGAAAGGCAGCATAACATTAATTAAAAAAAATTAATCTCTTAAGCTGCACAGATTTCAAAACCACTTTTCAAGCTGAAAGTACTGAGGTACTTGATAGCCAGAACTTTAGTTTTTATAAAATCCTCAAGAAGTCTCAGAAGCAAAGAAAATAGATGTTCAGTTTTGTATGCAATGATAGCTCACTGACAGCAGAGCTGAAAGGTGGTTCTTCTCCCTCTCATCTCCCTTTCCTCACATGCTTCCATTGCCCACCTTCTGCTGATTTATCTGATTGTAAGTTGATTAAATTCTCTCTAACAGCATTTGCCTTGTTTAATTAAGTTAATTAAATTCATGAGAGAGTCCAGGGAATGCACAGATCAAAAAGGGGCCACGCAGCTGTAGGCAGGACCTATTTTGGTGGCAGCTTTCTTTGGTCAGTTCTGCTGCTGGAAGTGCAGCCTCATGGCCCATTGTGTCCTCTCTCATGGAAAAAGAACCCTTCACTACTCCCTGCCACTTGGAAAACTCCAATTAAATTGAATTTGGAGAAAATGCTGAGGTACAAACGAAGAGTGAGGGGTAAAATGAAAACTAAAAAAACTGGAAAACTCTTTTATAAAGCCAAGGAAAACTAGCATTACAACAGGAGAACAAAACAACTGGACAAAACACAGTTTCCTGTGACAGTTTTTACATTAGTATTTATAACATACCTGTTACCTGTTTCTTCAACTTTTCAATTTCTTCTTTCAAACTTTTAATTTCTAAATCTTTGCTTGCTGTTATTGGGCCATCCACTGTTGAATACTGCAGAGCTTGCACTGTCTGGGTGGACTCTAGAAAAAGGTGGAAGAGAGAGGGACAAATTACTCCTGATATCTGAGGAAATCAAAGAGATACTACTGATAAATTAAGACATGCCAAAAGATCCTGCACTGGGCATTCTACAGTTTGTAATTTCCAACTATTAAGTGTCAATTTTTCAGTAAATGTCAGCTGGACAAACTAAGTTCTTAGACGTTCTAAGAATGAAATGTTTATGCCATAGTGATCAAGGTACAGTGAGAACAAAGTTAGCATAAGAAGTTGCATACACAGTGTCTTTCAGGCATAAAGAGTAACAGAAACTTAATTTGTCAACAGAAATAATGAAGAGAATTATTTTCTGCTAGAAAGCATTCCAGGAGGTGTATTTACTTTTTTTTTTCCACTGTATAAACAGTGTGGTACAAAGCTGCAAGCTAATCTAAGTTTAAAAAGTGATTTTTTAATGACCATACCTTGCAGTTTTCTACTAAGTTCAAGCTTTTCCTGTTCTAGACGTCTTATTCTCCTCTCATAGGCTTCTGTTGCTAAACTATCCTCCAAAGTTCTTTGAATGCTGGCATCAAGATCCATGGAGGGTGGTCCAGCTGTCAGTCTTAGACAGCTGCGGTCTGAAAGCACACTGGGGGAAAAAAATAAATAGTATTGGATTTTACAACAGGCTGGTTTAAAATAGCGCTGTAAAAACATCAACCAATAAACAGTTTGATAAGTTGTTAATTACTATGCCATTTATTATAACATCAAAGAATACCTTGTTAGTACGTGCTCATTGAAAACTGAACTCGTTTTTACCTGGCATGCCTGATCTCCTCAATGCATTTTTTGTTACACAGAAGTGGATGAACTCCTGATTAAAAATCATTATGGACAGTCTATGCTAGCCAGATAGCAAAAAGGAACAGCCTAGACAGCAAGATTACAGTAATAGTTCATTTGAAAATAGTTATTCAAGTCTCATAAATGCTTTAAAGACAACAATCACAACAAATGGTGTGAAATTATCCCATAACAGCTAGGGCATGGACATGTCAGAAATGCTGTGGCTACTGATGTACAGATGCTACTACTTATGCAAATAATCCTTTTGAAGTCTAGGACATTCAAGGACATAGTCACATTCTCAGCAGAAACATAGGCCTGGTTTTTCAATGGTTGTAAACATTCTTTCTTTATTTACTTCCATAAACAACAAGGAGCATACAGGGACTTCCCTGTTACTGTTTAATTTAGCAATGGAAATGAGTGAAATAAATACAACATTAATACCATATATCAATAAAGTAATTTTAATGAAATTTCTGTTCAGACTTACAGAAGTGTCAAAGGGCTAGAAATAAAACTGGTTTTAATTTTAATAAAATTAAAATAATAAAAAATATTTAATAATATTTATAAACTCAGTTTTGCCTGAGTCCACAAATCTAGCCTTAACTTTGTCATGTGCAGTTAACTTTATACATTGTCTAATAACTACCTTTCTCAGCAAAACTCCCCTGAGCACATGTGCTGACCTTTGCATTCATGTAAATTTTACCTGCAGAGAGCTCATTCTTTTGAACAGGCAGCATTTTATATTATGGCCTAGTATCTTCCCCAATAAACCACATTCTTTGATATCTGTTCAACAGCTTTCAAAGACAGAAATTTAGAATACTCTGTAACTAGCCTACAAACAATTCTATTAACTTACCAGCTACTTGTATATGTGAAACCCACAAATGGTAAATGATGGCCAGAAAACGCAGTGTGGGATGGTGGAGGCATTGTTTCCTAGAAAAATAATAGTACAGTTGAGTAAGCAGTATCCTACTGGACTTAAAAGAAACAGATTTTCCAGTTTAACCATATGAGAAGTGTTAGCAATGGTATCACATTAACTGTATTCACTGCCATCCTTATCTACAGCCCAAATATGAAACAGCATCAGCTAAATCTATTTATAATAGCATTTAACATATACAAAAACAGAGCACACTGACATAAAAATGCTTTTCTAATTAAATAGGCTATTGTTGGAGGAAAGCAGAATATTACACATATTAAATGCCAATTTATTCCTTCTTTTTTCCAAGAAGTTCTTAGCACAAAGAGCAACACCTTTTATTCCCTGCTATACTCCTCTCTGCTATTCAGTCAACAGGGCTTCCTGCCTGGAGAATTACCAGCCCACTTCTGAGTGGGCCATCTCTATTTGGAGAGAACAATCAGCAGGCATTTACTAGAAAGGAGTAATACAACAGAGCGTTCTAATCCCATTAGTGCTTTGACCATTTCTTCATTCCTTGCTCCTCTTTCTTGCCAGACAAAGAACTACAAACCAAGACAAACCTTTGAGTTTCTCCTCAGGCTAAAATAACCCTGTTTTTATTTTACTTGAACCATTTTAAGTTCTAATATTCTTAAATGTTCTGTTAAAAGCTTTCTGTTTAACCACAAGATGCAAGGTTTATGTTGCTCTGCTAGAGATGGCCATAACAGTCACCCAGAAGAAAACCCCTAAGAAGATGATTATTGCACTGGAAGTGATAAAAGTTTCTAAATTGTCAGAAAAGGTACATAACGATTTCTTTCTAAACCCAAACAAAAAAGAAGAAAGGAACCAGTTGTGCATTTTTTTCATGTAAAATTCAGCAGGAAAGGACAAGCAGTAAGACTGTATTCAAAAGAAATCTGAAATTACCTTTCCAGTGGTGGTGTCAGCTGTATTACATCACAACCTTGTCCTCCTAGCTGACAAAAACCTTCACATTATAAAAGAGTTCCCAAACAACACTAATGATATTGCTAGATTGTGTAAATTCATTAAGTTGGGCTTTTTGGAAACTAAGGACAAGACCAAATTACAAAGACTAAACTTTCCACTAAATCATAATAAAAATATAAATTATTACAGATTACTATAGTTAGAAAAAATAACATCTTATTTCTCCTTTACATTGTTTTCACCTTTCATAGATTTGAATTTCAAAACTGTCTTTACAGATAACTTTAAAAATATCAAATGCATAACTGCATGATTTTAACAGCCCACATGACAATTTTCAGCTACCACACAGGTATCTCTTCTAAAATATTGTATCTGTTGATAGTAAGGTAAGATTCTGTAAAAGAATTTGTTTTGCAGAGATCAAGATATGTATTTCCTGCTGCTTGTGTGAATTTAACTGTACAACCATGCTGAGAAAATTATAGCTGAATCTATCATACCTCTGAATAAGCCTACTAAACCAAACAGTTAAAAGCTAAAACCCAGCACAACTTGGGCTGCCTGAACAGCACAGTTTTGCCCTTTATGCTTGTGTGTACACTCAACATACTTTTAAAATTTCATTATTATGTATATAATTTTTCCATGGGACTACAGTCTCATTTAAAGTTCAGGAAGAATAACAATCATAGCTTTTCAACACTGTCTTTTATCTTCAGCACTGGGTTTTCCTCATTTGCTCCATGCAATTCAAATCTTGCCAAGAATTTTTTTAAAAAAAAAGAGGTCTCATGGGCTTATCTGTGGCGCTGACCTCTATAATAGCAGTGCGAGTATGTGGAACTTCCTCAAAAGATATGTATGAAATATGGAGGAGAAAATACCTCCAAGTTATATATAAGGAATTTGAGGCAAAGCAATATGAAATACAATGTCCACCAGTCAAAGCAAAAATGTAAAATATTCTCAGTCATGCAATGCCTTAGGCTAGGTTTTTTCAGCGGGTCTGAGATACTAGGTGTGAAAAGAAATGGCAAGAAAATAACAGAACAAAACCTTCAGATGTTTCAAATTAGGAAACTGGAAAAGAAGCTCTAGAAATTGGCATTCGTCTCTCACAGTTCAGGGGCATTGCTTTTTACCCCCAAATGTCTAAAGCAAATTTAGCATTGGACTCGGTTTTCTCAGCTGAGAGTCCAGTAACTCAGCAGAGGAGCATTCTTTCTTCACCTGCAGCTCCCTGTTTCTTCACAACGGTAAAGCAGTCACACTGCACAGGCATAGTACGAGAGCCTCAATTGGGAGATCGTGCTCTAGAAAGGAGGAGTGGTGGAATGGACAACATTAAAATGTGTGAACAACCTCCAAAAGGTGTTTCAGCTTCACAAACACCTGCGATATACTGCATCCACTCCAGCCACTTGATACTCATAGCTGTTACTGGACAAAATAATATGCAAACAGGTATCTGAAGACTGTATTAAAAAGTTTTAAGATAAAAAAACTTTAGTTGTGAAAGGAGGTGGAAAGATCAGATGCAAGTGAGGAAAAAAAAATGAAAAGAATGCAAGTCATCCTATGCAGCTAAACTGATTTGTGTAATTTGCCTATAAGGAAAAGGGCTCTGAGATTTAATCAAAGATCACAGAACTGTTTAGACTGGAAAGACCTTTAAGATCATTGAGTCCAGCCATTAACTCAGCATTGCCAGGTCCATCACTAAACCACTTTCCTAAGCACCACGTCTACATGTCTTTTATATACCTCCAGGCACAGTTGACTCCACCAGTTTCCTGGGCAAAACCTTTTGGCAAAGAAATCTTTCCCAATATCCAAACTAAACCTCCCCTGGCTCAACTTGAGGCCATTTCCTCTTGTCCGGTGGCTTGTTACTTGGGAGAAGAGACTGACACCCACAAAGTGTTTTAGTCTAAGTGTTTTCCATGTTCTAATGTGTAGTTGGAGGAAAGGGAATGCAAATAATCATCACCTGTCTGTATCAATCCATGTTGCCTATCTCTTATCTGCAGGCCCAGAGAACTGAGTGAAACTGAGATGCACATGCAGTTCAGAAACAAAAGCAAAAGTGGTGAAAATGCTTTACCTCGCATGTAAACAGCAGGTTTCTGCATCTTTCAACAGACACACACACAAACACACACAAAGATATTTCCAAGGAGAGAATACAAGGCATTCCTCCAATGCTAAGACATCTATCGTCTGTCAAAGCTCCTTTTTCAAAAGCACAGAAACAGAAAGTCTGGTAAAATCAATAGCTGCAAAGCATTTGAAGCAAAGATAAAAATATTTTCTTGTTCCTTAAGAAATGGCTGTAACATTTCTCCTACATTTCCCAAAACTCAAGTGAAGTCAGAAAAAAAGCTGGAAAAATTTAGCAGAAATAAACTGAATGGGATCCAACACCGATATGAGCAATTAGAGCAGAGCAATAAAATACAATAAAATGCAATATGCAAACTTACACCAAATCTTAACAATGCTCTGCTAGAAACAGTCTTGCAGACTATCTGCATGTAAATGTATTATTCTTTATAAGACAGGGACACTAAACTTGTCACTGCAATAGACGTACATTAGCTTAAGACATGTAAAGCTACAATGAATTTACAAAAGTTATCCTTACATGACTATGTTTGGAGGACCAGCCTCCAAACTATGAAAGTATTCCCCTCACAGTTCTTCAAATTCACCTAATTGCTATTTATGCAGAACACATGAAATAAATTGCCTTTTAAGTACATTTTGTTATAAAGTATACTGAAAAGGATGATTCATCAAAATGTTAATTGTATACTTACTGAGTTTTTTAAGCAATCATCATCCACATCAAAGTTTGATGTATCAGTAGGGCTGCTGACTTCTGGGATGTAAGGTGCCTCACAGTTCCTAATGTTGTCCCAATCAATCCCAGCAAAAAATGGATGGTTCTTAAAGTCTTCTATTCCATTTTGTCCAAGTCGATGCTCCCTGCTACAAATGAGCCTTCGGATGAGGTCCTTTGCACTTTCAGAGACATCTGTCACTTGAGCAGGAAACTGAAACCTCTCCTTAAAGATTAAAATAAGAGGAAATAGTTTATTACCAAGAAAAAGTTGGAAAAATTACCTTCTTAGTGAAAATCATTATGTAGAAAAAGAAATGTGCAAATACTCCAGCTCTGAAATACACGCAGTTAAGGTTTCAAGGAAAAGACTTCTGCTAAGGATGGAAACTATTAAATTTTTTTTGTCTTCTAGTTTTTCTTCTTTATTTAAATTTCTCTTACACTACAGCTGTTGAATTCTACAGCTGTCTCCATGTGGAAGAACATTTTAGAATCTTCTGCATAAGCCAAGGAATGGGTTCACCAGAAGAAAGTAACACAACAGGATTGATGCAATGTAGCCAAGACTGACTCCACAGAGTGAATTAAAATCCACGTTTCCAAACTCAGATTTTAAGTTTTAGCTTTCTCCCAAAGCAAAGCCATCTGCAATCTATAACCATAAACTTACTAGATGGAAACATATTTTTTGTTCTACAATTATGAACGTTAACATAATTAGTACATAAAAACTTATTTTTAAATACGTCTTCAAGTTACCCCATTATTAAAAATTAGCTTAGAGACAAACAGAAAGTGCACTAACTTTGTGGTTCATTATTTTCCCATAGGTCTCCACCAAGGACTCAGCATAAAAGGGCGTTTCTCCATAAAGCATTTCATACATGCAAACGCCCAGGGACCACCAGTCACACTCGGGCCCATACTTCCCTTTTCCATCTTCCATGGCCTGCAAGATTTCTGGAGAGATGTAGTCTGGCGTTCCAACTGCCACTGAAGATTGGACCTGGAGAAGTTACATTTTCAGGATTAAAATCATCTTTCATCATTACAGACACTCTGGTACTGTGTCTTTATATATCAATTTAGCCCAGCGTTCTCGTCATAAAAAAAACAACTAAACACAAACAAAAGCTTCTAAATTCATAAAGAAATACGTAAGCGTCCAAGGCACTGCATTAATAGGGATCCCAATAATATACTTTTGCTAAACTATTATAATATTTAAAAATAGATAAAGGAGAGAAAACTGTCAATTTTCAGGATTAGAGCCAGTAAGCAATTATAGATTAGGTAATCACATATATGAAATCAAATGCTTTGTAACCCTCTGGGACATGATTAAACATACTGGAATTACATTCTAGTCACACTTACTATATACTATGCAAATTTAAATGTACTAGTAGAACATCATCACATTTCAGTATGTCATCCTGCTCATACTAAAGCTTACATTTTCAATAAAGATTAGAGCTCAGAGCTTAAAACCAAGAGATTCATAGTTCATAAACACCTACTTGGCACTGACAGCACAGCTTCTCTTTATTTATTCATGAGTTGACTGTATGCATCTAAAAAGTTTCTAATATACTGCAAATCCAAGCAGTCTGCAGTCGTATTTTCAAGAAAGGTAGTTACATACCAATACCACTTACAGTTCCATTTCATTTGACATAAGGCACTTTTCCCCTTTATTAGCACACATTTTGTGGCTACCAAAGGACTGAAGCAAAAATATTTAGGAATGTATCATTCTTTCTTACTTACCGTTCCATCTTCCATCAGCTTCAGACAAGAACCAAAATCTGCTAATCGAATATGTCCATTCATATCCATCAAGATGTTGTCTGGTTTTATATCCCTGCAATTAAACCAATTTCAGAATTAGAACAAAAATGTATTGCATAAGATGTATTCCAAGCATCAACTCTGCAACAGTCTTTTCATTCAAAACTAGCAACTCATCAGTACATGGAAGACAGTCACTCATGATATGGTGAAATTTGCACTAGGGACATTCCATGACAGAGGCTGTAGATCAATCAAATCATACAATGCTTCTTAATTTTAGTAAGAATTGCGTAGTTAAATTCCTCTCGTCTCAAGGGTAGACAGGAGAATCTTACTTGCTCTGAGCTTTTGTATATAAAACTTTTAAATCATCTGAAGAATTTTAGTAAACTGCTCTCAAGTGAAAGATGCACCCTTATACTAGAGCTGGAAAACAACCCTTAGATTTTACAACAAAACAAAGGCCAATGAAATCCTGAAATAGTTAACACATTTTTAGATTTACTGTCTTTCACTGACATTCTTCTCTCATGTGCATCTCGGTTCACTACGTACATCTGTCATACTTCTGCTGAAATGACCATTGTATGCACTACTGCAGCTCTGCTTGCCAAACTCTGGCTGCCTCATTCAGGTCATGATGCAGATGGAAAAATCCTTCTAAGCAGGCAACATAATAAATACTCCTTATATTGTAAACTTGACCTTTTTTTTTTGTCCCAGGTTTTTCCTAAGTGTACTGAAATACAGGTAGAGTGTATGTTCCCAGTGTGCAGCTGAGTAGGACAAAACCATCTACATTCTCTCAGTTACCAGAGGGACATTTATTGTTCAACTTACAAACTAGGTTCAAATGTTGAAATTTCTTTGCAATTAAGTACAGGTCTTAGAAATATACATCAAGCTACATTTTAAAAACATATGACATTATTAGATTCTTATGCTATCCTTATCTATTATATTCAAAACATAAGTTATGACTGTATGAATAAAAGGTCTACAAATATTTTCTCAGTTAATATTTTCAAGATATAAGAACAAATCCCTTAAAATAATCACAAAATGAGTGAAGTCCTGACTTTTCTTCATTCCTCAAACTACTTATAAAATGAATGTCACCGATTGCTTGGCAGACGAATCTCAAAATATTCACAAGCTAAAAGGTTCGCATTGCACCTGAGAGCAAATTTTGTTGTTTGGGTTTTGGTATTTTGTTTTTGTTGGGTTTTTTTTCCCCAAGTAGAAATTGAGTTATAGACAGTGCTTACTGATAATTTATAATGGAAAAAAAAAATTAGAACCACACCTTGAACAACATTTTAGAAGCTATGGCATAAAGGTGTCATAGCGTCACACACTCAGTGACAATTAATACAGTAACAGTTTGTTGTTTGAAAGAAAAGTACTTCCTGAATTTGTGTGACTCAGAGACAAGCAGGCAGAGGCCCATGCTGAAAAGCACCTTTCAAATACGCAGAAATATTTCCAAAGTAGAAAGCAAACACTGCAAGAAATCATACTTTCACAGCCTGCAACTGAGCATAAAGACAATTCTTTGCAAAGTAAATCAGAAAAAATAACTGAGTCCATTCACTTAAGACCATTCTTCCACTCGATTTTTGCTGACACGGAATATGCCAAAGAATTGCAGCCTCCAGATTGAGACAGTTTTGTTTGTTTTGCATTCACCCACCAAAAACATTCCTTAAACAAGCTTCTAAATAAAAACAAACACATGCCATTGAGACTGCTGGAATTATAACTTCAGTTTAAAACACTTTGCAAAAACATGCACCTAAAATCCTGTTCCTCCTAGAAGCTGGACATAGTTCAAGCTAAACAAAAACATGAGTCACCCTTGAGGCTCCATTTATCCATGTTCTATCTTTTAATATATTCCCCAGAGAAATAGTAATAACATTAATAATCATCATCATCATCTCAACATCTCCCATTCAATCTCACAAAACAGCAGAAAACATGAAAAATCTCACTGTGTTGTCAACACTGTGCAAAACCAAACCTGCAAACAACAGTGAATGCATCCGGAGGAACAAGGATTTCTTGCAGAGTGGCATTTGTAATGCTCAGTAATAACTTTGTAAGAACAATTTTTGCAGTTAAGGAAAAAAGAAAAGACCAACTTAATAAATACAAGTTCTTTTCAGCTCTTGTAACAGAAGCTGTGGGTTATGAACAACTGTTCTGAATTGTGAACTACATTAATAAAAGACGGTTTGAAAGACAAGAATTGCTGGTACCTGCACAGCAGAGTAGGCTATAAGCAAAGGGAAAGAAAATTATGAGCCCCAGAGGGGAACAAAGAACAGGAGTAATTATTGCCAGTGTAACTGAAGAGTGTGAAGGTGGTGATTATGGGAAAAAATAATGTCTTAAACTATGCATCTCTACTGAGCCTGCAGTTGTGAGATTGCATTAGAATGATGAGTTTTGTTCTAGGTTTAGTTTTGAATGATGTTTGTTTACTCTCTTTGGTGATCAGAACCAATTTATCTCCTGTTCTAAAGAGAATATAGTATTCTCTCTTCACATTCACTCCACCTTCACCAGCTTATCTCAGTTTCTTCACTGTATGGACTGCTTCCTTCTACTTCGATCTCAACTGCATTTTTATTCCCATCTCTCCTAGACTCACCTCAAAAGCTGTCCAATCCTCCACAGCCTATCAACCCCAAATTTCCTCCCCTTCTATTTCCTTCTTTCTCTCTCAGCTTCTTCACTCCCAAGTCCTCATCTCCCTGCTTGTTCAAATTTAACCAATCTTTTATTTTCTCCCATTTCAGTTCTCAGCAGTCACTATTTACTCACAGTCCCATTCCCACTGCCTTCCTATTCCCATGATCCAGGACAACTATCCTCTTTCCTCATGTCCAGTTCTTGTCCAATTTGCATAGCAATCTTCTTTGGCACCAAAAGGAAGAGAACCATCAGTAATAGAGATGTCCACACTGTCTCTAATGTCTATTTATCAGCATCTCCCCAAATTCCTTCAGTATTACAGCTCTGAAACAGTGCAAAGCTACAGCACAAGAAAACTGAAAAATATTTAGGGATCAAACTCTGCACATGGTTGTCTGGAACTCATAACAACTGCAATACTGAGGGAAAAATTATAACCTGAAAATATCTAGGTGAGGGGCAGAGGAATAAAAATATATCCATGACTCAAGGCAGATTGGATTCTCTCCTGAATTTCAACTCTCCACATCCCACAGCAGAAGATTTTCTCATTGGTTTTGTAAGAATTATTTTATTAATTAAAAATCTATATAGGAAGGCTAATCCATGTTTCTTGATCTTGTTTCTGGAAAGAGGAACACTTACTGCTTCAGGCAAATACTAAGGAAGGAAAATTCCAGACCAAGTAGCTAAAATCTGGCAAAAGTAATGAGCAAATAATGAAAAGTTATATGGCTTAGTGAATAGACCACTGGGCTGAATCTCTGTAGATAAGAGTTACTAGGTGATTGTGGGCAGACCATTTAAACATCACTCAACAAGAACCATGGTGCTCAGTCAAGCAACTAATATCATCTGGCTAGAAGGCTGTGCAGCCCAAATACCCTACTAACTCTGTAATTAGTTCACTTCAATAAAAGAAAAAGGTCTGCTCACTTGAAATATGAAATACTTATTCACTTTCAAGAAGTATAAGCATTTGAAAGGTATTTATGAGAGATTTATAGTGGGAACAAGTATTGAATTGGGGAAATTGCTCTGACACCACTGTGCCCTCTGGAGACCCTGAGTTCGACCAAGTCCCAGACAGTTCAGCCCTGCTCTGACAGCTGCTTGTGTGGGAAGCCCAATGTGCAAGGGGTGCAGGTTGCCAAAGCTGGACCTGGCACAAGCCAAGCTATACAAATTCTTCAAATATGCTCCACACTGAATTAAGGAAACCCAAGTACCCAATATATTCAAAGAAACTTTTTTTTTTTTTTTCAATGAGTGATTTAACAGCACCAAAGGAACTAGAAATCTGGACCAAATAAACTTCTCCAGAAACACTTATGTCCATTTAAACTTTGACTCCAACAGAGCATCCAGGAGCAACTTCTACTTTTCTGAGACTTGTTGGCCTTGACTGGAGGAGAAAATCAGCACTGCACAGCAGCTTTGCTGCTGTTTTCTGGAGAATGCAATAGGAGTAAACAGTGTGTAATGCTGAATACTTCACTTGCACTGAAAAAAAAGTGTGAAGGCTAATGAAAAAAATTTGAAAATTCGTTAATGAATCCTTCCTTATAATGCTTCTTGGTTTAATTTGGGGAGCTGTTCTTCAGATTGGCATGTTTACCTAGATGACTTCACTCACCTCTCTTTAAAACCGTTTACTTTCTTAAGCTGTAATTAAAACCCAAACATTTTACATACTAACTGTGTTAATATAAACAACATTCTGAAATAGGACTACAGCAGATACCTGGATTATTGCCATTTATTTTGATTTCTCTGTTAATGAGCCAGAGTAGGATTTCATTTGTTCAGTAAGACTCAAGAAGAAGTATTCCCTCTGAGACATGCTAAATCCATAGCACATTCCAGCTGTAAAATAAACTAAAAAAGAATTTTTAATACATGTGAATGTATTTTTTTTCCTGGACTCATTTCTGATACTAAAGGAAACTTAAGGAATCGTGAGGTCTTGCATATTGAAATTTGGACTAGAAACCTCCCTTAAGTTCCTTACAACTTGAATTAGATAATTCATCTAACGGTTTCAAAGTGAATGGGGTCTGGAGGTTCATCTATGTCATTCCTTGAATCACTGGATCAATGCAATTCTGTTATTTGCAAGACCACATGAAGTTCCTCAGGTCTACAGAACAGGAAGCAGGAGATTTCAGAAGAATCTTAACTTAATTTTGTTTCAAGGGCAGCTTCATGGAGGAGGGGACCAGACAAACAGAATGGAAGATGCATCAAAAATAGAGGGACATTTATTTCAAGAACTGTACCAGAATGATTGAGCAGCAGTCGTGTCAAACACTACCGAAGGTTGTGCCAATGGGTCAACCCACAGTCTTGTACCTTCTAAGTTTATGTGATAAAATCCCTAGTGGCATTAAAGATTTTGTGACCAGTAGGGATCCCTCATCTTCTTGGTAACTTTACAGTTATGATGCAGAATTTACTTGTTTTAGTTACTCATCTGTATTATTATTTTTTCTTTTGAAACATAAATGGTCAGACAGAAACAGAGGAAAAATAAGTTCTTCTCTGCAAGACCAACAGAAGTCAGATGTGGCAAGTGGGAACCTCTCAATATGTCCAACATGTCCTCCTTGGAATAAACATTTCAGATGCTGATGGACTGTCCTTGCATACATAGCTGAGCTCTTAAAAAACCAGCAGAACAGAAGTGACAATAAAGGGACTCACATGGTTCTAAATGCAACACCCACAATGCGAGCTGAGCCTGAATAAAGAAATAGACCTGTCTGAAATCAAAGGAGCAATTTGATAGCTGAGCTACCACTTTATTTGAGCCCAGTAGATAAAAAAGAGATAATCTGGAGAACAAAATTTTATTTCTAATGCTAACATTAGAAAAGCATGGAAATCAATTAATTTTCCTAAACAGGTCACATGCCCCCAAGACATGCTATTCTTGAATAGCAAGGAACAAAGTGAACAGCTTACATTAAATTATTTTTCCATGAAAACTTCACATGAACCGTATTTTTTAATGCTACCAATGCAAATTAAAACACCAGCATTTGAGAAAAATAAATTATTTTAAGGTGTAACTGCTGGCACAGAGGAACTGATCCAGAAAGCTTATTACCAATTAAAGATTTCACAGCACATTATTTTCTCATTGTACATGCAAGATCATTCCCCAAAAGTATAAATCAAAATGTTAAAAGCAGACATCAGTGATTATAATTATTCACTCTTACAAAAAGAAATGCCATCCTTTGCCAAGTTACCTACTTTAAAAAAAAACACAACCAATACTTCACTGCCAGAATGCCTGGACTTTTTATCCAAAATTCCTTCAGAACACAGGATTATCCTTAGTCAGGACAGAAGTTTGGCAAACTGCTTATTTCACTCCCTTCTGTTGTTTCAGGCAGACTTTCCTTCTATATACCTCTCTCACAAAGAAATGCTACATCCATGATTAGAAACGAAGACATTTGGTTTTGGCAGCACTCCAATGAAATGAGAAAATTTGGTGCCTGTGAAGTTTTTATTAAGGTATTCAGAGATGCTCTACTGACAGCTTGCTTTAGATCTGCTTTTCGCAGAGCGAAACAACTGGTGAACTCACACCAAGAATGCTGGTCAAATCATGCCTTTTTTCACAGTCAAATGTATGGACATTGATGTCCAGCAGGTTATTTCTATTTTCCATTACAGTGGACTGGGTTATATCAAAGTCAGCATTGCCATATTCTGCCAACTACAGTTTATCTGAATTCTGATGAGCAAAAGTAGAAATAGGCTCCATCTGGCAGAAAGACCAATGTGCACTGAGCCAAATTAGATTTGGACAGTCGGCAGTTATTCTTTAGTAATCCCAACAAGATAGGCTGCACAAGATAGCAGCATGAGAAAACTGGAATATGTTGTACCTCATTAACCGTGCCTCTTATCAAGACTCTACTGTGCCTTCTCCTAAACAGACACTCCTTCATTTTTGGGTGAAATCCAAAAAGTGCGTATTTCGATTGAAACCAAAATCATTTAAATAACTTTGATCTCGGCCTTATTATTTATATAGCACCCAAACCATTGCAGCATGTTTGTATACTAAACAAAACCTGCTTCATGTAAAGCTGACAAACTAAAGCTTACAACCGAAAAAGATGTAGTAGCCTTGCAAATAGCCCTGAAGTTAACAGGAATAGCCAAAGACTGAACACTTCAGAATCTAAGCCTTAAGAAGAAGACCAACTACAGGGAAAAAAATAAATGCTATAATCAACCTTATTTATAATTATTTTTTCTTAGTAGTGTGAAACTCCCTTGTTTTCTCTTTAACTCTTGATAATAAATTATTATGTATGTGCTGTTCCAGGAACACCCACTAATTCACCTCTGCTAAAAGAATGTCTCTACTCTAAGCAGCAGGAGATTCCTCTAAATCTCATTACATTCAATGGACAGACTCTCATTATATTACTTGGAAACATCAACCAAACCACAACAGTAAAGGTTCTAGATGTGTGATAAAGTCATTATTTATTGATCAGTGTGGACAATTTTATATTCGTACTGTCACACATCCTGACCAAGTTTTATTTTCAGTAACATCAGAAAACTAAACGAAAAACAATACAGAATTCAATGTTCCATGTACTGCATGCAGTACATTTACTACAGCACCTACAGAATCAGATACTTCCAAACTAACTTAGTTCCAGACCATATTCTCTGCCAAAGTGTACTTTTTTTAATCCCTAATCCAGACTGAGAGAAATAATTCTGGTTTTCACTAAAAATAAGGCAATTACATTACATTCCTCTTTTCCTACGAAGAATCTGCACCACAGACTTAAAGTATAAAATGCAAAATAGATTAAGTTGAATTCTGGCCCACACTGACTGTGGAATTTAAGTACCAATGAAAGATACTCAGATGAAACATTAGCAAACACTTCCATAATAACAACAATAGGACACTGGAACAAATTGCTTCAGGAAATGTCACCATCTCCATCACTTTTCTTTTAAAACCAGTTAGACAAACATCTGTCAAGACTGGTTTAGCTACAGTTTGATCTTGCCTTGCAGCCCAAAAAAAGTACTAGCTGACCTCTCCAAGTCCTCTCCCAGTCCTTTGCTCTACAGTCTTTAATTTCTGCCACACAGACGAGTATTCTGGACACAACACAGTATTTACCTTATGGTATCCAATGCTCTTTATGAATTTCAAATGCTAATAAAGGAAATAATAACAAGCAACAGGGAATGAGTACATCAGCCAACACATATATATCTTGAGTTTGTTCAGGCACTCATATTCATTCCTGAACACTTGAACAGAGTGTAGTTACTGGCTTATAAATATATGCTCCACCACATCATGTTATAATATCCTAGAATTAATTTACCTTAGAAAAATGTCTCCCTGTGGGCTTTGTGCATATGTATTTGTTTCCAAGTAATGGATATCTCAAACATGATAACAGCAGCAAACCAAGAATAATTATTTTTAAAAGCTGCTTATGTCCATTTTTTTCCTTCTTATAAAAAAATAAGTAAAAAGGGTGATTTGAAAAATTCTTTTGGATAAATGCTTGGCAGCTACATACTCCCCACAGCTACTGTCTTCATCTAAAATGTTAATCAGCTGATAGAACCAGATACCTATGGAAAAAACCTTCACATGCAGGTTAGGCCTCTCATGCAGCATTTTAAAGAGATGTCAGGGCAAAGTCACTTGTGATTGTCTAGGGATTATTTCTATTGTCTTGTCAGCTTTACAGACTAAAACCAGGAACACACTGTGCTATTTGATAACCATTGTAAATCTGGTACCTTACAAGGCTGATTTACAGATGTGATTTTAAACACCAATGAAATAAGAATACAAGTGTGGTAGACATTATCAGAAAGACAATTCCTTATGTCAAACAGTCAAGCATGTAAGAGAAAAACCAATGCATTCTGAAACTTGTATAAGTTCAAATTAAAAAATGGAAGTTGATTGAAATAGTTTGACATAGGAACTGTTAAAAACAAATTAAAAAGCCCAAACCCGGGTTAACTGGCCTCTCAGAGCGGATCAAGAATATAGAAATTTGTAACTTTCCTCAGGGTTGGCTTGGAGCTGAGTTACTGTATTAGACAAAAAAAAAAACTTGTAAGGACTCAAATATAAAATTGGGCACACATAAAGTATTGAACATTTGAATGTTTAATAATGCATTGATCTTGAACAGAATAGTATTATTGAGTAAAATTTCATGCATGAAAATATGAGAGCCTTGTACTGTATTTCTTTTTTGGGTAATTTTAATAGTTTCTAGTAGCTATTTATGATGGTCTTTCCTGCTGCAAAAGACTGAGGTACAAGCATAAAAGTTTTGAAAGTTGTGCAAACATAAGATGGGAGAAACAAAACAGATGATTTTAGCTATTACTTTTTCAGAAACAAAAACCGATTTGAAAAACAAATACTTGGCTTGAGAGGTCTGAAAATCAACACAGGAAATTAGTAAAAACTGCTACTAACTGAATGCAATTTGTAAAAATCCAGGAGACAACACTTGGGAAATTAGGTAAATATCCTTACATGAAACAAGTTGTAACATCACTACAGCACAATATTGTAAAGCTCTAGAAGTACTGTGCCATTCAGTGATCAAAGCCAATCAAGAATTACGGTTAATTTGAAAGGACTACTCAAAAAATCCAACGGGAAATGGGTCTTGGGAGTCTGCTCTCAGTGACCCTGTTCTGAGAAGGAGGGTTAGACTAACAGACCTAAAGAGGTCCCTTTCAACCTCACCCATCCTGCAATTCTGACTAAATTATGTCATAATAAATTATGACTAAAGCTGCTTTCTCAATTTTATTTCACTAATAACCTTCTGGTTATATTGTACCAAAGTTCCTCAAACCTAATTCTGAAATGCAGTTAACGCCAAAGTACTACAGGTTCAGCTGTAGCAGCCTACATACTTCTGAGTTCTTGTGGCTCAAGACAGAAACTATCTTTGGCCCTAGCATTAAGAACATGCCTATTTTTGCACTGGAAATTGCAGTTCATAAAACAAAAATTGGCAAAGTCCCTCTCTCTGTCTCTCAACTCTGCAGGGATATGACAGGTAAAACCACAAAATTGTCTTGACTGTATCTTGACATTTAGTAACAGCCAGGCTTACAAAATTTGATAAAATTAAAAGCTTCCTTTCCCTGATCTAAAGTCTGACCAACAGAAAATCCCTATCTATCCCAAAATGCTCAGCAATCAAGGTTAGTCTCTGACATTGCTTACACTGTGAGGATAATGAGTGCTGGCAAGATTGGCCTGAAGCCATCAGACACCACTCCGTGAGCAGCCCTCCACACCATGGCTCTGTCACACAGGTTTTCTCTGTGTAAAAAGCCTTGGCTATCAGAGGAGACTCATCTCCTCATAAGAATGGCTTCAGCACACACATATGTGTGCATATATATATTTAAAACAGCCAGGAGCAAAGCAAGGTTTATAGGAAGACTTTTAGGTGGCAAAATATATAAGGAATTTGCTGAAGATGCAAACTAGGCAGTATTCTGGCCTGGACTACTTATTCCAGTGCATAGATTACTTTGCTCACCATGCTTTCATGAGCTAAATTGTTTTGTAAATTTGCAGTAACTACATGCATGCTTTTTTAGTATTATCAAAGACCTTTCTCAGGAACTCCCTAGAACAGAGCACTTCAACACATGCAAAAGAAAATTATTTACATTAGGGCTGTTTGCTTATAGATGGCTCTTCAGAACCCAACTACTTGCATGCAGAAAGATTCAAAATAGGTGTTTGAATTAGATCCTTATGTGACTAACTCTGCCTACACTGAAAACACTGAAGCAACCTGAAATGAAGGAGCCCCTGCAAAAAATGGGATGGCAGGGAGTGGATTGCTCACCTAGCAAGGGGCCCTAAAGTAGAAAAACACACTTAAAATTAGGCCATGAACCAGAAGCTGTGCCACGGTAGGCTATGTACTGTTTGTGAAGGAAGAGTTGGGCACCTTTAATTTACACAGCACTTAGTAAACAAAACAAAAAAACGGAGTTCATGTTTCTCTCTCCATCTGGTGTTCTTCTACTTCTCTAATAAGCTACAAATACATGCAGCAGAGGACCTGGCTGAGGGCATTCACTATTTTCGCCTCTTTAACCTGCCCAGCTGTCACAATGCTTTTTTTGGATCTGATCACTCTGCTTATAGTTTCACATTCCTCAACAGAAACTCCACACCAACAACATTCATCAGGGAAAACTGCCATTTGAGTCAACATTGGAAAGAATAATGGCCTTCAAGCCCAAAGTTGCATGAATATTGAGAAACGACACCAAGTACATGACAAACAAGTAACTATCACAGAAGTGCATTCAAATACCTTGCGAACACAGTTTGCTCTTTTTTGAGGCACCCTATTAGATGATACTTTGAAATACTAAAAACCAAACCAATTTAAGCTGATGGTGGTAGAAACAAGCTTCATTGAGCAGCCAACTTTAAACATGAGGTTTATTCACTTCAGATTTCAATGTAGTTACAATGGAACAGCAAGCAAATTGCTTAAACTCTGTGAACTTCACTTTCTGGGCTGTCAAACTGTACTCTTTTGTATCATTCTGTATTTTTCCTCCAGAAGATAAGAATAAAAAATGTTATCCTGACAATTTGAAAAGCAATAAAACGACTGTATATTTGCCATGTTTTGCCATGTCAACTTTATTGAAATTCCATTTTGGCTTCTAAGAACTTAAGTAAACAGATTAAGAACTCCACGAGCACTACTACCCTGCAGCATATTCTAAAGATTAAAAAATTAAAGTCTGCTAAGTAAGGCTAATTCATGTCAAAGCTTTTAGATTTCTAATAGTATCATGAGTTACTGGCGGGTAAGGGAGTAGAAAGAGTAAGCTCCTTAAGAATGTTATGTCCATCTGTGAGTGCCATCTGTCAAAGAAATCCTGAAAGAAGAGGCTAACGAGGAATCCAGAATATGCCCAGCTGTTGCACTGTAAATTACTACCTATGCTAAAAAACCTTAACACGTACTTCTAGGCAGATAAATGTTTTCTTTCCTTTTGATTCTCATTTTAGATATGCAGTCTCTGCTCTTTGCTTTTCAGCACAACCACACACAGCCTCTGAAACAGCTCACGGCATTGAAAAATTCTGAGAGTAAAACAGACAACAAAAACTGAGGACTTGCACTGGTTTTGATAATGACAGTCAAAAAGTATTTTACATATTAATTTTTTTTTAATCAAATGATAATACTAAGAAAGCAATTCACAGAGGAGTGTTCACTCAGAAGCTGTCTGGACTATCTAACACATTTTTAATATATATTCTTATATGTATCTTTGTATGTATATCTGTATAGGGCACACCTACCTGTATTTTAATTACCAGGGATATTTATAAGTGCCCTGAGCTTAAAAAAGCTATTAGTTGCAAATCACTAGAAAATTTCTGGGACTGATCAAGAAACAAACTAACCTGCTGGGGCCATACTGCACCCCACAGCAACTCTTCCTTAGTCCTTTTCTATCTTCCTCCGGGAAAAAATACACAGATATAAATACACCAAGAATTATGGGAGCTGAGGGAAAAGGAGGTCTGTGCAGAAATGAGTTCTGAGATCACTTAATGCTTTTTGTTTTTCCAAAAGAAGGATATACAGTCTTAATATGAGGTTGATCTTATCTCTCCTCCATCCATTTATTTGATCAGCAATAAAAAACTATTAAAAATGTATTAAAGAGAGGGGGGAAACACAGAAGAAAGTAGAACATACTTTAAGGACACGTAAAATATTCAGTAATAGGGAGCACATTACAAAAATTTAAATGAATTATTTGCTGTTCCTGAGTTATGTGGGAAACAGAACAAAGATAAGATGCAAAGCTGCAAGTAAACCCTGGAGACTAAAAAAAAATAGTTTACAAGGAGAAGAAAACCAATGCCATCCCAAGGGAACAAATATATACATCAAATACTTGCCATAGCTCTTGCAATATGTGAAGAAGCACTGCTATATCCTATATATTTTACTGCTCTACTCCCAGGCTAGTAGGGCTTTAGATTTCATATATTTTTTGAAAGACTGCCCAGCAGAAGAAGAATGTTTCCAAAAACACCACTATACAGCCATTTTAATGTGCTGCACAGAACCTTTGCTTTCTTCGTCCTTCGCCCAATAAAGGTTTATTCAGCAGTTACACAGATACTTGGGATTCCTCTTTTTTTAAATGGAAGTCAGTGTTGTTAAGAATATCTACCCCTCTCCTAGAAAAAAAGGGGAGGTGGGATAAGAGAACAAAAACAACAGACAAAAGTATAGCTTTTCCAAATCTGCTTTCTACTTAACTGTGCCCTAAATTAACAGTATAGAGGTTAAATGCTAATAGGAAAGAAGATTCCTTCCTAGTGAGTAAGTAAAAAGTAGAACAGTGATGAGCAAAGAACCTACTACTCCTGAAATAATAAAACTAAATTTAGGATAATCTCTCTTGCTTCCCCTCAGCTTGAACAAGTTCTTTCCTGTATTGCAAATATGGCATCGTATTTATTACCTCTTGGTTATCTGAAAACAAAAAAAAATTAGTAACTGTGTTGAAGGAATTCTATTCACAAGTTGTTAAATACAGCAGAAGATATTGCTATTGAACACAAGAAATGCAAAGGGACTGTTTTTAGGGACAGAGAAAAGGAGAGTAAAAGCACCTATATGTGTGCAAGGGAAGGAAGAAAATTTGTATTTCACTGGAAATTTAGATTATTTCACGTTATTATTCATTCCATGTCAACCACCAACCTGACCAATGCTGGTATAGGCTGAATCAAAGCCTTGCTGGAGGCAGCCAGAAAAAGAGAGTTCCTTGCAGGAGACGAGGCTGCACAGGCAAGGCTGTATACTGACAAGAAAGAAGCAACAGGACTGCATCATTTCCTGTGTGCTATTCTGCAGCCAGGTGAGAAATCACATCATGACCCTCTCATGAAATCCTCAACCAGAGGGAGGACAGCACACAGGGTGGAAGAACCCAGCAGTGGAAGGAGCTGAAGAGGGACACAAACGGCTCCGAATCCACAAGGAAAGCAGAAGTGAAGAAACAAAAATCCTCTCACCTCTCCCATGATGTGACTTTTTTATTTGCTGTATCCCTCAGGACTCCAAAATAATTTTTTAAAGGGTGAAAAGTCAACATGGTGCCTTGCTGCTCAGTTCACAGTGACGGTGGGAAGGCAGCCCCAAAGCACTGCACCGCAGCGGCCACGCTGGGCGCATCAAAACACAAGCGGCCTTCCCCAAACCTCAGTGCAGAGGAGCAGGGCAGAGTCGTTTCTGTCAGAAACCCCACCCTGACTGCTAAAAGATTATACATTGTACATGATTATTTGGCATTAGCTTTTCATTTGTGTTAAACTAATCCCATGTGAAATTTTACAGGTTTGTTTCTGACCATGTCCTGGGAGACTGCAAGGTGAGTTAGGAGACTCTCCAGAAGTCTCCTGTGCCCAAATGAAGAACAGTTTTATTACTTCTTAAAAGACTTTTTTTTTCTTTTATTTTGCTGTTTTGGGTCAGGAAAGGGTGCTTTCATTTTTGACACTAAAAATGCATTCAAAGTAAGATTTCTGGCCTATATAATGAGGGTTTGGATTTTCATTTTAACACCCTGTCCTCAGAGGTTCTTCTCCTCTGTCTGTTTCTCAGACTGAGAGAATCTGAGTGAGAATTCTGTAAGAGACTATGGCTTTGATCCTTCATCTGACCATGGGATACCAAGCAAGATGTTACACAGTCTGGGACTCTCTCCTCAGAAAGACCAGCTCCTTGACCCTTCTTTGCTGTAGAACATAAACACCAATGGAAGTAGAATGGAAAGG
The DNA here is from genome assembly GCA_013399195.1 of Dicrurus megarhynchus. Taxonomy (NCBI): domain Eukaryota; kingdom Metazoa; phylum Chordata; class Aves; order Passeriformes; family Dicruridae; genus Dicrurus; species Dicrurus megarhynchus. Next base: position 1,231,203 of record VXAD01010042.1, on the reverse strand, counting down.
ACAGGAAACAGTGAGCAGCACGATGTGAAGATGTGCTTCAAATTCCTAGCCTGCCTGTTGCTTATTTAGTAACAACCAGGTTTTTTTTCTATTGTGCTTTTTCACGTTTGATGTTCATACAAAAGCCATTAACTGCAGAAAGGAGGAGTTTGTCAGAGAGAGAATTTTTGAGTCTTGAAAATGCTGAAAAGCAGCACCTTGTGCAGACAGCTGAAGGGGAGGGTGGTAAGAGTCAGCTGGTGCTCAGGCAAGAGTCAGGTTTGCTGAAGCACCAGGTGAACCACAAGCCTGCATCTCAGAGGAAACTATGGAAAGTGATTCCAGCTTTTTCAGTTTTAGGTCCTATCACTGAATGCAACATCAGAATTTATATCAAAAAGTTACAATGAGAGAACATATACTAGGAAATTACACACTTCACAGCACTGCTTATTTTTTTATTACAGGTTAAGGATATGACTGATTTGATGTGCCTCAATTACACATGTTGTATTAAAGAGAGATTCAAATGAAGAACTGCAGCTACTGAGTGAAAGCTGTGGCTGAATTCACAATTTTAAAAGAAAGTCAGAGAATACTATCTTAGAACAAACAATTATTTAGGAATATTCAAGAGTACAACATACACACACCATCCCTCAAGCTCTCAGAAGTCACTCCTATCTTCCTCCTCTTTGTTTCCCTCACCCCCACGCTTATTTTCTGTCTGGTCTCCTCACCATTTAAATTGCTGGTCACTTGGAGGATCAAAGCTGCTATTTTGAGTCACTTAACCTACAGTTAATCTCATTGTTGCTTGCCTGTTTAAGTAGAATTAGTTGGCTCCGGTGCACCTAATGGTTAACAAGGAGTCTGACAGTCAGTCTTTGGCTGTATGTAATGTTACAGATGGTGCACTTTAGAACTTGCATAATGAGCAGTTTAGCTAGTTTTGACATTAATTCTTAGAGAATTGAGGGATATGTGACTTGATGAATGATGAATTAATCATTCTTGCCTGGCTGAGACTCAAGCATTGTTTTTTTCTCTGAAAACCAAATGGAAAGCAAATTTTTTAAAGCAGAGAACAGCAATTTCAAACTTAAACTAGCAAGCAGACCTGTTGCATCTATAGATGATTTATTAACAAGATACATAGGCAGAGTAAATAAAAAAATTTTCTTTGGACACGTGTTATTGCTCATCTGCTTCAGGAAAAGCCTGAATTAAAAAAAAAAAAAAGTAAACGTTTCACTGAATTTTATTCAGAAGTGTGAAATCAAAGATCATTCCCCTACTTGGTGCCTGTGCCTCAGCTCCAACCAGGAGAGCCTTTTCTGAACTCACCACCAGCCAAATGGCTTTCAGCAGAGTGTTTATTTTAAAAAATTGAGACATTTTTTCCACCGTTCTTGACATTATCAACACCCTTTCCAAAGCATTATGACAAAACAATGCTTCCTAAGTTAGCCAAGTTACCAACGTGCCTAACACTATTCTTTTTCACAGATTCAAAGACAGGTGCCTATTCTGTGTTGAAACATCAGGAAGCAATGGCTGCTATTTAAATACCAAATTTTTAGTATTCAATTTGAGATGACCTGTTCTAAACAGATCATAGAATACCAGGTTGGAAACGACCACAAGGATCATCTGGTCCAACCCTCCTGGGCAAAAGCACAGTGAAGATAAGACAGCCCAACACCCTGTCAAACTGATAGCCAGCTCAATGCTGGTTCTTTTAATAAACATAACACTGCTTAAAATGTCTACGTAAATTATCTTCTTTCTTCTCATGGATCTGAAACCAAGGAGTATATAAAATTACATAACAGTGCTTAAGTACTACCTGCCCAGAGCTGAGGTTTGAATGTCATAAATGTTCACTGAAATAAAATCATGGTTCAAAAGGATCTATTAGACTAGAAGTGTACTAAAAAAGTAACACACAGAAGATAAGGCATTCAGAGTTCTTCTACTTAATATATTATGCTAATGTCATTACCAATTTCAATAAGATTATTACTGGTGCTCTTTCAATGTTGTACAAACTAGTATCTCACCATCAGATACTTTCAGCCAAGAATTCTCATTACCATAAAACACAAATTAAGTCAAAGCCTTTAGTATGAATCCTACACAAGCATGTGTATCTCAACTATTTCACACACAAGCTGCATTCTTACCTTAAATGTACATTTGCTTTTCAGTAACTGCTGTAATGTGTTCAAGCAAACCAGTTACAGAGAATTTCAATCATAACAGAACCCAAGAACTACACCAGGATTGTGTCAACATTTCTAACAGGATACCAGGAACTACTTCAATCCGGTTCAAGATGTTCTGTTTTCATGTGGCAACAGGAATTTCCTGATATTCTCAGAACAGTTCTATTATTTCATCACTCTTTCTAGAACAGAGGGCTTAGAAGCTTCTTTTGATGCTGCTATTAATATTCTATACACATGTTACACTGCACTGATCTGGTACTAGGGAACTGAGGGGCAATAATAGAGACAAAACAAGTTTGTGAAATCCTTATTGATCTGAACTACACAAGCACAGCCAAAACATTACACAACATTTTCTAACCCACAGAAATCAGCACCTGCAACGTGAAGACACATACTTGATGCTAAAGTGAAAATCCAGATTTTTTTTTTTCTACATGATATCCTCAAAAGAGCTCCAGTGTGTTAAGAGGTTTCATGTTAGTTTTAGCAAGACACTTTAAGATACACACATTCAAGTTAGTGTACACTAGGAGGAAGGAAGAGAAATATATTGAGACAGGCAGAGTTTTGCCAGGCACGAACATAGAAAGATTCTGGCAACACATTCAAAAGGTTAAGTAGGGAAATCAGCAATCTGTTTTGCAATCATGTAGTTACTGGCAAAGTACAGAAGTTACTAAATAATTTTAAAAATTATGGGACAGAAATTTTTAAATTTTGGCATATTCATAGAAAAAGCAGGAAAATGATGGAACAAGCAGAGTGGGATAACAGAACTCCTATCTCCCCAGGGAAACTGCACTGAGCAGCTTCTGTGTTTGTGTTTGTGTTTCTAATGATGCTGGCATAATTCTTGATGATGGCCTCTTTTTTTTTTTTTTTAATTTATCATAGACTATAAAGGTCAAACATCATAATTTCTTAGAAATCAGTTTTCTTTCATTGGAATTAAATCTGTGAGTAGGGATGCCAAGGTCTGGTTTGGAATCCAATACCTCAACACACAAATACTGCATTACTTTCCACAACATCCTCAGAGCTCAGATTCTGATTTTTTGGCAAGAGACAAGTTAATTCCTCTCAGAATACTCAATTGGCAATCATGATGTTTTACATTTCAGCAGTCACAACTCTCCTAAGCATTTGACTCTCAAAAGCAACCACGACATTAGTAATACAGTCTCTCAGACAAATATTTTCCAGAAACTATGGTTTTAAAGAAACAAGGTAAGCAAAGGTTGACTCAGTGTTTAAGCAGGAGTTGTGACTTGACAGGAATTTCTTTTTGAGTCCATTGACAAGTACTGTCACTGTAAATCATAATTTTGTTACTTAAATTTTCTACCATTTTTGGGATTTTACATTCTTAAAAGGAATACCAGCTTTGTGACACAGATGAGTAGGAAGAGAATGTTATTTGGAGCTGTTGCAATCAATCAGGCAGAAAACATGTGGACTATGCTGACACTAAACAACTTTCACTTCCTTAAACATAATGTGTAATACTTAGAATGATTACGAGGAATACCACATTATACCATGCAAGCACTGGGAGCAAAATCTGAATTCCTTTGTGTGCACAATTCATCAGGATCGGGTAATGTTTGTCACAGTATTATGGATTGAGACACAATTCCATATTAAAATATTTTTAATTTTTCTCACATGAGAGAAAGTGTCATGGAAAGAAAAAATGACAGTACTAGGAAAGGTATTGATAAACTGGCTGAAGGAGAGCTGACTGTGTAGTGCTGAAAGAGGTAATAAAATCAGAGGTAGATTATTAGTGTTGATCCTCTGGGATCACTTTTGAAACTGATTTAACATTTTAGCTTTAAAACTCGGCACAAAAATAAATGCATGCTCATAAAATGTGCAGATATCACAAAGCTGAAAAGCAGCAGTAACAGCAGGGAAGACTGGAATATCACACATGCAGAAATGACTAAACTGAAGACTATAATAACAGAAATCAGATTACACTTAACAGTGTAAAATGTAAATACCTTCCTGGTGAGTTGAACAGCAGAAACTTCTCTTATACACCAAGAGCTTATCAACTGTAAGTGATAGGGAAGGAACTGAGTACACCAAATCATTATTTTACATCTGTACCTTTACAGTGTGATGGAACCATGGGTCTTGGTTTCACTGGGAGGAATATTCTAGCAGAGTGAGAAATACTGCAGCTAGAACACAAGTTCTTTCCAAAATGTCATCTCATATAATATTTACAATCCTTGACATTAAAGTTTTATCAAGTTGTCTGACAACTCTAAGATTAAACAACAACTTGAAGAATGACCATACTCAACATTGACATGAAACAGTACTTCAGAAGTTCTTATCTGTAAAAGAAATCCCTAAAATTTTAACTTAGATATAAAGAAACTCCAATCAGGCTACCAAATATGCCAAAATGTAACTGTAGCTCCAGTAGTATGAAACAAACCAAAACCAAGTAGTCATTGTGGTACAGAAATTTAGCTCTTTTTCATCACTACTAAACTCTTTAAAGTTAGATTCACACATAAAGAAACGTTATATTCTCCTGTTTTCTTTTTATTTTGCAACACTGTCCCCTGATCAAAACCAGTCTTTGAAATACAGCACATGTGCATTTCTTATTTTACCTTATTTATTGTAGTCCCCAAACCTACCTGTCTTTTTGGAAGTATTTATAATCTTAGAGTCCCACTTACTCTCAGCTGCAGCTTGGCTGTTACTACACCTACAATGTCAGAGACAAAATTAACCTGAACTCAAACTCCACATTTCTACTGCTCTGCCATAAAATTGAAAATATGCCCACCACATGAAACAACATGCTGTGTTTATTTTTCACTATGCCTGTGCTCCACTTTCTTCATATATTAAATGAGGATATGATAAGCTATCTTCTAATTCCCAGAGTGTGTAAAACTCCAATACACCTAAATGGGATGCCCAGTTGACCCTATTCACCACCTCATTGTCAAGAATTACTGTGAGACAACTTTCACCTCTTGCTTGTTTGGTTTTGCAAAGCTTTGTAAAGCTCTCATGGCTTCTGCTTATCACTGTGTCCATGTGGCCCTCTCTGTAAAGTCACCTCTTTTCAGTCACCAAGCCAGCCCTGCACATGCAGCTGCACAAAGATTTTGGTGTACAGATTAATCAGTATGGAAGCAGTTCTGGTAACAATTCATCTTTTGTTAATTAAAAACACTGCAGCATAATGACAAGGAAGCATATTAAAAATGAAGCGTGCTTGTATAAATATAATGTAACAAAATATTTATATGCAAAATTAGCTTGAAGTCAGCTTATGATATCTCTGGCATCTGAGGAGGATTGTAAAAATACGCTTTTTTTAGAAGATTACTCCCCTAGAGATCAAAACTGCACTTTCATCCTTTAACACAGGAATATTTTAAATTGTTTTAAAGCAACTCTTATGAAAAAACAGTAGCTCAATAAATAGATAGCCCTTATCATGTTTAAATCACAGCAAAAAGACTATAATTTGAGGTAAAGAATACATTAATTCTTGCAACACAAATCAAGGAAAAGAATAAAAATATATCCTAAAATCTCTCATCCCATAAGGCATTCAGAACATGTTTGGGCAGGTTCAGCCTGTAATATAATCTTTATTCCAACCAAAAGGCAAGGAAACGTGCAGGAATAAGCCAGACCAAGCTTGAAGCATATGTCTACAGTTTCTCCACAATGTCATGCAGCAACAGACATATGACATAAATAGTTCAGTATGTGTTTTTTGCTTTTGTTGTTGTTAGAAAACAAACAAACCATATTGACAAGCACGATCCAAATATAATAAGCACTGTGACATTGGCATAAAACCCCTGACAGCAACAGACTAAGGAAGGAACTGTAGCCAGAGGCTACAAAGGAAGAAATGCATTTGGTCTAAATGTATCCCAGTATATGCAGTACTTGCAGCAGCTCGACAGAAAAACATCTCAAAAATTTAAAAATAATTAGAAAAATAAAGAGTGTATACTGTTTGCTGAAACACACTAAAATTACACTCATGAAGAATAAAGTGTTATTGGAAAAGCCTTTGTATTCTAATTGCATATGTGAAAAACCTTTTTCTTTAGACATAAAGCACAAGGGACAATGCTTACTTAAAATAAAAGAAGCAACTATATATTAAAAAAAGTAACTTGGAAAGGAAATTAAGGCCTGAATTTTCAGCTCTTAAACTTAAGCAGAACTCTAAAGGAGCTGTACTTACATAAAAGTAAATTCCTTTCTGTGCTAAAAGTTCCATTTCCTATAAGAAGAAGACATAACTTTGCTACTACTGTATCAGATCAGATTTTAGTCCCTCCTCCCCTTTTTTCCCCTTCTCCTCTAAGCCAGTGTTTTCTCTTTGTACCTTTCTAATGCCCTTTTCCAGGGCTTCACACACTGTGTCTGATTAAGAATTACTCAGTTACAGTGGAAGCAATATCACTGCTTCCTGCTGCACAAGGAAATGCTAAAGGCTGCCCCCCAATAGCTAATAAAGAAAAACTGAACAGCACAAACACCACAGCACCTGAGTCAATAAAGATTTTAATACAACTTTTCAGATAAAGCTCCACAAGGTCTTGCTTCCCTGACCCCAACCACGGAACCTTCCACAACTGAACCAAGCCTGACCTTACACAAGCATCTGCTTGGTAAGCAGTATTCTAATTTGCAGGATGTTAAGGGACCTATTTTTTTCTCATTTAAGAAGTTAAAAGCCAGCAATATTTTGCTGTTATTAAGAAGGATCACAGGGTAGGCTCCTCTATCAATGCAACAGCAGCTCTTCTGTAAATGCAAGAGGGAAATGTTTACTTGAGAACAGCTTCACTGCAGACAAGGTTATTTGGACTGATACTTCCTTAACTGCCCTTTCAGGAATCAGATTCTTCCATGGATATCTTATAATACGATACCTTGCAAGTTTATCTTCATTTACTATGAAAAAAAGGAAGTGGTTGAGGCAACAGCCATTTAGTGGTTGAGGCAACAGCCATTCAACTCAGAAATTCAAACATAAATGTTGTCAGATCTGAAAGTTCAGATACTGAAGACATTTTCACTCTAAATCCACCAAATATTCACTGGTAAGAATGCTCTAGCAAGAAACCAGGTTTTAAAACACTTCTTATAATACATTCAAGCATCTCAATGTTACAGTTTTATACGAACACTGCAGGAATTTCTGACTCCAAAGCCAAGTTATTATTGCTTATTTATGCAATGACAAATCTGCATGACAGTCGAAGTCAGATAATGATAATGAATTTGTCCTGTGCAGCTGCTAATCTTATGTAATCAAATAATACAAACTCAATTGTATTTCAAATACTAAAAAGGAAGCAAAGGGCACATAAATAAGATAGAGGCATTTCAAGGAGGAGCTTGAGGAACACACAAGGTATTAGTAAATGAAAATTGGAGACACTATGAAAGGAGGTAGTTATGAAATGAACACTGTGGTCACAAAGGGATAATGAAATGGAAGGTCTGCAGAAGACAAAGCATGAGGCAGATAGCTTCCTTTCCGTACAACAAACAACTTGAGAATAATGAAGACACACAGCTGCCATCCTCATTTCTGCCTGCCTCATTCTGAACTTAATAAACAACAAAATCACTGAAAGTTAATTACCAACTCTATCTTGGCCACCAAACAAACAGCTAATTGCACCCTCAGAACCACAGTTGCTGGGACAAAAAAATCAGAAATAAGGAAAATGTTTTTGTCCTACATTCTGATGTTGATTTTGGATATCAAAGAAAGTAGTAGGAAAAAGTACTTCCAGGTCTGTAACAATCAGAAAAGAATGAGTGTAAAATTATAGCTTAACTCACATAAAACCAGCTTGCAAATGGGAATGTTTTGTCCTCAAAAGAGGTTATTAAATTCTGTAAACACCTCCAACTTCATTAAACATTGAAACAGATCTCATGTCAGAGCTATGACTGTTCTAATGTGGACCTTTCTTCTGTGAACACCAAAGAAGTCAAATCAATCTTTATGCCAGAGGCAGCAGGAGCTCTTGGAAAGTTCCATCACATTTAGTATCCTCTGAGTGTTGCTTTAAACATTATTACTTGGAAGGGAAGACCACAGGTTCTTCTATAGAAAACTTTTGGCATTAATAATTTTCCCCTTAAGAGTTAAAAAGGACCCTTTCCAATCCAACTCTATTTCTTGTCTATCTCTTTCATTTTCACTTTTAGGAGGGTTTAAACACTTCTGTTTTATGACAACCACAACCAGTTCCTACCTAAGGGGGATTACATACCATCTGTCAGAATGCTCACATCCATCTGCCTTTCAAGGAATCGCACCCAGAAGATGCACAAACTGGCATGAAGAAGTAGAAACTCTTCATCTACACACTCCTCCTTTTCCTGTGAGTCTCCTTTCTAGTGAAGGAGAACTAGTACCAGCTAAAGGACGGGTAGGGACTCAGAAGGAAAGGAGGGGTGCACTCCTTGAGTTGCCAGCCTTCCTCAGCTGACTATGATCAACAACCTCCTTTGTTAGGAGGTCAGTGTCAAACATTAAAGGGGAAGGTTTTACTGTAAGCTGAGGGTATCATACATTTATGATACTCCAACTGTTTCTCATGCCCCCCTTTTTCTTTAAAATCACATCACCAGATATCCCAAGTACCACTCAAGGGACATAGGGTAGAAACAAGCACAACGTAATGAACAAAGATTTTATTGGAAAGACCAGCTAAATGTACTTCCTACTATTCTCCTTCTCCATAAGATTGAAGAAGTGACCCAGGTTAGTTAAAATGTAAAGTTACTTCTCACTTGCCCTGGTGTCCTTGTTCAGTTCCCTGCACAGTGCCACAATCCTCTGTTTCAGCAGAGAAGAAGGAATGCCTGGAGCTTGGGGCTTGGGTAGAGAGGAACAATGGGAGAAAAAAGGTCCAAAGCTACATTTGTAAAGGCACCTCTGCTGAAAGGACTGCTCAAGGCTACTGTCGCTTAAGGGGCTGGATTTAGGGTTTTTAAACCCCTTCTGCTCGAATAACACAGAATATACATATAGGTCTGTACCAGCTCAGTCACCCACTACAAAGCTTTCACTCAAATTAACACTCCCACTAGACACTCTGAGAAACCATTTGCCTTCTCCATGATGTACAGCCAGTCTGATCCACTAGCTCTTGGCACTCCAAGCATCTGTGGGCCTTTTATTTCAAAATACTTCTAGGTCATGGCAGGCTCCTTTGGAAATGCTACCAATGAATTGTAGTCAAACAGCATTAACCTCATGCAGTCCTCAGCACAGGTCAGGTGCCACCCCGAGGGCACACTACGAGAGCAGCTGCCAGCATTTGTACCATACGGGGTCACAGGGCAGAATGAAGGCCCAGATAACCTTTGTATCCAGCCCCTCCTCAGTGGAAAAATGGAGCAGAAACAACTCACAGAGCTCTCCTACCTCTGTCACAGAATACCTTGTAAGGAAGCATTGGCTTACCAAACACTCACTAAAATAACTTTCTGTCCTGCAGTTTTCCATGTAAAACTAAACCATGCCACATTTCAAAGCAATACATTTTCAGCAACTATCAAAATAATCTTATGTTATTTTTTCCTTATTTTTTCTAGCCCTGTTTCCTTCACTCTCAGCACTTTGTAAGGACATCTTCATGTGTGTATTCCACATTATGTCTGTTGCAAAGTTTGGTAAACACTTAAAATACGATGTTGCTTTCTTTCAAACCCACAATGAGGGCTCACTTTACCAAAGGCCAGAGCTCTTGGCTCATCCTTGTGCCAACTCAACTCAGACACACCGTGCAATGCAGCTAACTCCCAAGATGGGCCTTCCACCCCTACATTTTCCACTTAAGCAAATTAATGATCAGTAAAGATGGGACACACCCAGAAGACAGAAAACCACTTATTCAGCAAGTCAAAAATGGATACATTGGCACTGAAACTTATAGTTGAAAGTGAAATGCATCCTGCAAAGGATCCCAGATTTCAGCTGCCTGCTGACAGTAAATATTTCAGGGATGTCCCTAAGATGATTTCTACTGAGGACAAATAGTACCTTCCTGTTAAAAGCAAAGAGGCTGGCTTGATAGGGAACAGACAGTTCTTTTATGCCTCTAATGGATTTATTCCCTTGTGTTCAGTATTTCTCAGAAAGGATGTCACTTCCTCAGAGAATTCAGCTGCTCTACATTTTAAGAATTCAAATGTTCCAGTGAAGCTCGGCTTAAATTTCAGAAACTGATAGAAAAAATTCAAAGAAAAGGTAAAAAAAAAGGTATCCAGTGGTTTAGAATGCTAAAATCCTTCCAACTAAAAGACAGCAGCAACCAGAAATCCAGAAACACACTGATGGAGCTGTAATCTCACATTCTTTCTGGAAGTGGGTGTATTTATGCTTTGCAGGCCTATCTTTTCACATGCAAAAGACAACACCTGAAATGTATGTAACTTAAAGAGTTTGCCCTGTAGTCTTAACTATCCTCCCATAAACTTAACCAACAAAAATAGTAATTAACACAGGTGTTTCATCATCTTTCCAAAATATTTTCTTAGTAAGGAGGTAACTAAGGATTGTTTTACCATTCAATAGAAAAAGAAGACTGTTTAATGTGGGTGTGTGCCAATATATGAAAACTATTTTAAATGACTATTTTTGCAGTGGTCTGGAGGATCATGAGCTTAAATGTTGAACACTCCCTAGCTGCAAATTGGCCCTGAATCACTGTGCAACCCTGCACAGAATAAATAAGTGGAGGAAAGAAAGTCAAGATGAAAATGATTTAAGCTCATTAACACTTATAATTCTGTACTACTCAAGAAGCTGTAATGTCCCAAATTAAATTTAGGACAGAGACAGACTTAGATGCACCCTTATTAAGGGGCTACCTCGGAAGACAGCACAAAAGGCAGCAGCACAGACAGTGCAGGGATGTGCAAAGCCACTGAATGTGGCCAGGACCAGCTCCCGTCCAGAGGGCATCTTCTGCAATTCTCAGGAGAAGCTGCTTCCTGTGGCAGCCAGGCCTTCTCCATTCTTTTTTTACTCTAAAGGATTTAGACAAAAACAAGAATTTCTACTTTACATAAAACCGAGAGAAAACCTGGTTCACCAATAAAATCGTGAAGGTGTTGTAGGAAAAACAATTTTTATGTGTTTGAGGCAACACAACATGCATAAATAAAGTGTAGCTACCTAGCTTAAACTGGTAAGAGTTTTACTGCAGTATGCACCTGGATATTTGATAATGCATGTAAATATAAGCTTTTAACACATGCCATGAGGAATTAAATAACAACACAACCTCGAAACTAAAATTAATATTAATGCATGTAGAGACTTTTTTCAGAGGAAAAAAGAAAAACAAAAGAAAGGTGCTAAAATATATATATTTAAAAAAGACAAATTTATGTTATTTCCTAATAAATGGGAAATCTTACCCTGTATGATACTACAGCTTGCAGAAAACTGGCACAAGATATTTAACCTTGGCCTAAAAGCAAGAATCACTTCATTGGTACAAACTTGTAATTGACAGTATCAGGGTTAGGTATAAGCTTGCCAACGAAGTTGTGCATTTGTGAAAGATACAAATATGTACTTTCTTTCTCATTTTGAACAGCTGCACATACATTTAACTCAGATGAATTTTCTTTCTAAAGCTAGCCTTGGAGCTGTCAACATCATTTGGTAGTGCCAGTGCTGGTGAATTCATAGCCATGGCAAAAGCTATGATACTAAAGAAAAGGCCATTTTATTTACATTAGGAGCTATCATTTAGCTATCAGGTAAAATACCACAAGATCTGTTCACAGAAATAAATTAGTCAGAAATGAAAAATTATCCAAGATTTATGTTCTGATTGATATTATCTCAAAAATATCAAATCACATATTTAGTTGAAACTAAAAAGAGGATAAAACCTGAGAAAACATTAAGAATACCCTAAAAAATGATAGTATTGATGTTATTTTTAGCTAGCAATTTTTCTTTTTCTTGATTTCATGAGGTATCAGGAGATAGCTTCAAAAACACCATGCAATTTATCTGCACAATTTTATTAATCCCTAGATTTTGATCTCCTTCCCGCTATAAATTCATCCTGCAATCCCATAACGCTAGTGCAGAAATAGCATTCAACTTTGGAACTGAAAACCTGAAATACTGTAATTTTAGTAATGCTGAGGTTGTTTGTATTTGACATTTCAGAACCTTTGACCAATGTACTTTAGGAAAGAAAAGCATCTTGCACTTGACATTAGAGTGGTTGGCACACAAACAGCCACTGCAATCAGCATCACTCCCAAACAGAAGTGATTGACAACAAAAAAGTGATTGATGCTAGAAAGGCACAAGAGGAGTGACACAACTTAGAAGAAAAAGAGAAATACCATTTTTAAAAAGTACAAAAAACATTCAGAGAAAACCAGAAAATTATCATCAAAGTACACCACTACGTATGGTTAATGTGAAAATCTATCCTGAAAGAACTGGGGCACTAAGAGGAAACAAAACAAAGCAATCTGCTATCTTGCTGTGTGAATAGAACCTTGACCAAAATACGCCTAAAGCACGGTTTCTAGTTCAGTAGCAACAACCCAGATCAAATCCTGATGCACACTGGCTATTCATGTGAAATACCACTACTGCAGCTGCTACATTAATCCAGCTTTTAGCACTATTTCCTCCTTCTTCTCCTACATCCTTTGCTGTGTGCAAGGCACTCCCAAAAAAGGATGTGGCCACCATGGTTAAGCCTTCAGGAAAAGAGCATTAGTGGCATTTAGATGATGTGTTTTCTTTTCCTTTCTTTTGCTTTACCAGTTGCAAACATGTTAATAAAACTAACAGTGGAACAGGTCTCATTTCAAAGGCTGATCATTTCACATATACTCAAGTGCTCTTTACATTTTTAATCTTGCCAAACATGCCTTTAGAAACAGGCATTGTATTACAGCAGCACTAATGATAAAATGCCAAAGTGGCATTTAGAACTTTATGAACACATGAAGCTCGCTGGCAACGCCACAAATCAAACAACAAAGGACTGAGAATGCATAAGGGCTTTTTTTTTTTTTAATTAATATTAATAAATATGCAAGCATAATAATTAGCATATTGTTTTCAACTGCAGTGCTATTTTCATCGCAAATTTTACACCAACACCTATTTCATCTTGGGGACACTACTGTTTGAGGATGGAAACATCACATCTGTTGCACATTACTTACCAACAGTACTGAATTACAAAGATTTTGATCTGTTTGGAGGAAAAGGTGGGAGGAATCTGTTCTTCTGGAAAGAGTTACTACTCTATATGCAGATTTACTGGGTAAAAGACCTGGCAACAGTAGACAGTGTCTCACTAATTTACCCACAAACACATTTTAAGAATTAGATCCAAATTAAACTGAATGCAAAAACCTTTCACACCGGATCCTAAGCAAAAAAAAAAAACCCCAAAAAAGGCAGAAATAACACATTTCAAATCTTCAATACTTAAGGAAAGTACTCTGGGTTTTTCCATGAGACATTATCACACAAAGCTCTCTTTAGCAGGTAGACACAGTTCTTTAGCATAACTAGCAGACTTCAAAATATTCCAGAGGAATGATTTGCAGTTTAGCACCACCCCACCTACAGCTCTCTCATGAGAAGCCACAATCGCAAACGAAATAAAACACAGCCCAGTAACACACCAAAAGCAACCACAATACACCTTTTGGACAAAAAAAAAAATTCCTAACCTCCCATCCCTCCCACACACACACCTTTTTTTGCAGTGAAGCAGCCAAGCGGGAACAGTAAAAGAAGGCATAGTTAGTACAGACCCTAATTAAGGGCGATAGATGGATGTATCAAACGAGCTCATTCTGCCAGCTTAATGATTCAGCTTAAGGAACTGGGAGTTTTCCTCCTGACTTCTCTCAGAGTCAAGCACATCTGTTGAGTCCATTTGAAGATTCTGCCTCTTGTAAGATAATCTTTTCCTCTGCATACAAGAATTACCATGGAGTTCAGCAGCAAATGATACATCAAAGAAAAGACGATGCTAGTTTCGTGGAAAAATCAATCATGGTCTCCAAAAAAGCTAGACACAAGTGACTTAGTATTTTCCTTTGAACACAGTCTGTTTATATATATATATATACACCAAGGTAAAGATAAGTACCACAATTTAAGTACTTCCATTCATTTAGCTGCCCTCACTTTATTTTAAAGACAAGATCCTTAAGTCCAAAAGAAAATGCTGAAAAAAAAAATTCAAAGCAGACGGTGGTGTGTTTTGAGCTCCAATATAAATCAAACAGATTAGTGAGGAAACAGAATTTGACCTTTCAATAAACCTGTTCAAAGTTGATCACGTTTCACAAACAAACAGGTTTCCAGTTTTGCTGGAATTTATAAATTATCGATCATTAACTCTCAAATGCATCAGCGTGCAAGGTTCATGAGGTGCATTCAGAAGTTCATTCATGTCTCTGATGATATGGTACAAGTTTAGCAACAGCTCCAATAACCACAACATGTGGGCAGGTCGGTTCTGTTGTGCTTTCTATCACAGAAAGTACTTGTTACCAACTTAAAACTCTAAAAGGAACTAGTTTCACTCTATCAAGGAACTCTCCATAACTCCAACAGGAATTTGGAGCTCAAATGACTTACCTGTGAACATAATGCAACTGATGAACTGAATCGATGGCTATCACCATTTCAGCCAAATAAAAACGAGCCATATCTTCAGGGAGTCTGTCCTCAAACTTGCTGAGCAATGTAAGCAGGTCTCCTCCAACATAGTAATCCATAACCAGGTACTATGGAGTGGAAATGATAAGAAAACAGAGTGGGGGGGGGGGAAAACCCACAATTTATTGAGTGAATAAGAGACTAAATACTAATTGAAGCATAAAAATTAATTTACTGCAAAAATTATTAAGGACATTGAAAAAACTAAGCAAGATGCTTAGGTGCTCTGAAAACAGTAGTCAGTTCAGCTGCAGATTAACATTTAGCCCACTTGGATATTTTTCATATTTATACCTCCCCAAACACAGTAAGCCTCATGACAAAATAGTATCAACTTCATCCACAGTCCCATCACCAAACATGAAGTATTTAGATCCTCTGGATTCCCTTATGAAAACAACACCCTTTGCTAGCATGCAAAAGGAGTAAAGGATTAAAGCAGACCTATAAAAATGAAACAAGTATGTTAATTTGTAATCTCATTCAAATTGCCCTAATTTCCAGACTCTCCCTTTCCTTTTTTCCTACCATCTTCTTTTCCCACTAAACACATGACTTTGGAGAGTTAAGTTTTTAGCCTATTCAGATTAAGGCAAAGTCTGAGAGACTTCCAGTGACCCACAGCATAATTCCAGAAACTGTTGACATTACACGATACAGGACCTGGCAACATAAAATACAACATGTCACCTTTTCAAACTGAAAGGATGGAAAAAAATACCGATTTCTTATGTATTAATGAAACACAAAACTTGCCAGCTGTTTAAGTGGGTGCAAAGACTTTAAAGAAATCAGAGCCTTTCTGCATTTTACTGTATTTACAGAATGAAGCAATCTTTTAGTAACATAGTTAAAATGGCTGGAAAAAGTGAAACTTAAGTGTGAAACTCAGGATTAATATATTTTAGCTTAGTTTATAATTATGAAATTTTTTCATATTGTTTATAATTATGAAACAGCACCTGAAAGGGCAAATGGAGGAAAGAAAAAAAATCAAACTAATTATAGCTAACAAACTAATTATAAGCATTCTAATTTAACATGAACTGCTAAGACATTACTTTCAAACATCATTGTGGACAGGTTTATTAGAATCACAGAATATCCTGAGCTGGAAGGGATCCACAAGGATCATCAAAGTCCATCTCCTGGCCCTACACAGGACAGCCCCAAGAATCATACCCCTGAGAATAAATTTCCACTGAAGTACAGAGTATCTGGAAGTTTTTGCTTAGAGCTCCAGTCTGTTTCTAGGAAGGCAGCCTATCTGCATTTGAAGCAGTGATTCTTAACAACACCATAAATAATAAAAAGTATTGAAGGTGTAATAACGTACACCCCACTTTGTTTCTTTAAAATTCTGAAAACGCAACCTAAAGGGACTGTTTATATCAGTTCCCTTAAATTGTTTGCCTTTCCCATTTTCAGAAAAAGACACGAAAATATGAGGAAAAAAATCTGCAAAATTATACCAGCTCCAGGGAAGGTGAGGGGCAGGCAGAAATCTTACACCTGTTTCTTTTCCCTCATATTTTCCATAACAAAAATGGTGAACAAAGATTTTAACAGCTTGATACAGAATAACGTGGGCATCCTCATTGATTCCAAGTGCATAAGAAAGCACAAAAGGCATTTTCACAAGATTTTAAATGTGTTGACAGTCAAATTTTCATCTGTTGCTTTGTCACAGGAATAATAAACTTCTTAAATTATGTTCACAACCCTTACAGAAGATAAATATTGCTCCTATGCTCCTTCTGGAACAAGATTGATAGTATTAGTTTCTTGTATTTTACAGTTTTAGAAAATGCATTAAGCCTTTGGAACTTCAGATATTGATTATTAACTGATGCATTGTACACACATTTCCAAGAGCTGAACTTACTGGTTTGGAAGTATATTGAAAAAAAAGCTCTTCAGTTTCTCCTAACTGATGTGGGATCTCTGCACTCATTCTTCAGCACTTTTAAAACCTCTGCAACTCAGCTACTGGATATACCAAAATAATGGAATTTTGGCTCTAACAACACAGGATTCTGCACCTCCTACTTTGCAAGAGCACCATAGTAGCCTAATGACATGGAAACCTCCAACTCCTTGAATAAGCCAACACTTAAACTGTAACCCAGGGTATTAAGTTGTGCAAATGAAGTTGAATACGTGCATAAGAATGACAGCTGGATCTAAAATCTAAGTTTTAAATAAAAAAGTTCCGTCAAATATCCAATGTCAAATATCCATGTCCTTAAAAAAAAAGTTTGTTTTTCTTTAAAGCTTTGAAAATACTTTCTAAATATACACAATCACCCAGATCTATCCAAGTTTCAAATACTTCTCAAAATACTACTGTATGACAGCACCATCTTTCCAAGAGAAAGAAAAGGATAGATCTAAGAATACTAAATTCTAGTAACTAGTGGCACAGGCCACTGT
This sequence comes from Dicrurus megarhynchus, assembly GCA_013399195.1. NCBI lineage: Eukaryota > Metazoa > Chordata > Aves > Passeriformes > Dicruridae > Dicrurus > Dicrurus megarhynchus. The sequence goes on along the minus strand of VXAD01010042.1, from coordinate 1,213,794 downwards.
GTCTCGAATCACAGATTCATTTCATGGAAGGGACCTCTTGAGACCTCATCTGCTCAAGTAGGGTCAGCTAGAAAAAGCTGATAGTGACTGTCTCCAGCTGGGGTTTGAGTATCTCCCAATAAAGAAGGCTTTTCTTGTGTTCTGATGAAACTCCATGTATTTCAGGTTGTGTGCACTGGCTCCTGTCCTCTCACCAGGCACTACAGAGAGGAATCTGGCTCCCTTGTCTTGATTCTCTCCATCGGGTATTTACACACACTGATGATAACCCCCACCCCAATCCTACATTAATTTGGGCTGAAGAATCCCAGCTCTCCCTATAGGAAGGGTGCCCCAGTGTCTCAATCACCTTTCTGGCCTCGCAATGGACTCGCTCCAGTAGTTCCATCTCTCTTTTGCCCTGGGGAGCTCAGACCTGGACACAGCACTTCAGGTGCAGCTGGGGCAGGGCTGAGCAGAGAGGAAGGACCTCCCCTGACCTGCTGGCAACACTTTTCCTTGCAGCCCAGAATACTCCTGGCCTATTTTGCTGCGAGGGTGAGGTGCTGGCTCACGGTTAAGCTTGTTATCCACCAGGACCTCAAGCAAAGCTGCTTTCCAATCACCTGGCCCCCAGCATGTACTGGGTTTGTTTTATTCCAGCCCAGGTGCCTTTCTCTTTGTTGAATTGAATGAGATTTCAGTCTGTCCAGTTCTCCAGTTTTTTGAGGTCCATCTCAAGGCAAACAACAGTCACTGTTCAACCACATCTACTGCTCAATCTACACAGATTTTTTTTTTAAAGGCCACTTCTGTTACACATGATTTTAATAAAAAGCATACAGAGAAATAGTGATGATACAAACTCCCAGTATTACTGATTTTTCCCAGCAAGCTGCAAAACTAGCTCCTGTCAGCAGACTATCAAAGATGAAGAACAGAACCTGCTCTGTGCTTAGTGAAACCAAGGAAACTGGCAAGAATAAAACAAATTCTAGCAGGCTCTTGTGGAATATATACTATTTTCCTTGAAATGTTGTTAATGATAAGATCAGAATTTCACAATACATGAGATTATTTTTACTGTCCACATTAACAAAGCAGGAAGCTGTTTGGGAGATATTTAAGCCAACAGACTTACAAATGCAAAGCCCAGTTTCTGTGCAAATCTACCAAAATCCTTGGATCCCCAAGCATCTGAGCTGACAGAACAAAGTGCAGTGCAATGGCAGAAAACACTGCAAGTCTGCAAGAGTTCTATGTATAGCACTTCATGTATTGGATGGACTGGGAGGAATAAATGACTGTGGCTGTTAGTAGACTTTTAAAGAAATTATTAGAATTGCTAATGACAGAGAATCCAAAGCGCAGGGCAATAAAACCCAAATAATCAAAAGCCATCAATGTGTTGTTGTTTACTTTTTCAGGCATAAATATTACCAAAACTGTAGCACAATCAAAACATTTTTAAGTGGGAAGGATTTTACAGAAAATTGACCACTCTTACTCATATTAGCTTCTTTTTGCAAGTCATTCAAAATACTCAAAAATTAAATAGCATGAAAGAGACACTTTAATCTACAACTACAGCTTCCAACTCTTATTTATGAGCATTTAGTGGCATTCTTCCATGCTGCAATAACATTTTATTGTTTTGAGACAGCTTACTGAGTTTAAGTCCTCAAAATAGTAAGTTGTTTCAAAACAGGGCTACTCCCTATTTCTCTCTGTAAAACAGTAATCACAGTTAATCATAAAAAACTGAAGTAAAATAGAAAACGTCTGTTAGTAAGTGTGCTTTTAATTTTATGAATTCAGTTAAACTGGAATGACAAATTACACAAAAGATCACGCAGATAGACCAGGGTTTATCTACAAATCCAGAGTGGTCTAGAAAACAAAGCTGCCCTCCTGAGGTATTTATAGCAAAACTTTCGAAGTTTCTGACCAGTCTCCACCCTTCAGAATCTTATGCACAAAATCACAGATCCTCACATGGTCTGTATGGGCCAGAACACAAAATTAACAAATAAACCACGTTTCTGTCTCAAACCACAACTGAGACTCTGCATTTCCACCCAGATAGATACATATATATAAAAGCAACACTCACTAAATAGTTTTCATCCTGGAATGCATAATGTAATGTTGTGATCCACTGGTTATCTCCATTCACTAACACGTCTCTCTCTTCTCGAAAACAGGCTGTCTGAAGGGGAGAAAAATAATTATAGGCTTTAAGTAAAATATATAAAAAAACATTTAGCAAGCTGACTATGTTTTGACATTATATTCAAGGGAAAAAAAAATCAAAAATGTCTCTCAGTTAAAAAGTCATGTCTTACACTATCCACACATGACAAAACATTAAAAAAATAGATATGAGAAGAGCCCACCTTCTTCAAATTTAAAGTTATACTTCTCTGTAAAGTGAGGCAAAGGGATAACTAAGCTGCTGCTTCCCACTGTCTAAAATGTCAAAATCTTGAAGTATCAATAATGACAGAATAGCAATGTATGATTAAGAAAAACAATAAATAATGGCATTAGATAAGTGTAACTGCACTAGGAGTCAGAGAGCTGGAATCTGGAGTCTTGTGCCATTGTTTTATCTCATCATGCTGTTGTCCTAGCTTTACACTTGAGTTTTCACATAAGCAAGGTTCTTTTCATTTGAAAGTAACTGCCAATAACTCCATGTAGTCATCACTTGATAATCATTAACCACTTGGGGTTTTCTCCACACCCCTCACTCAGGAAAAGCTGGGAGAAGTGAATATTGCTCTTGCCAGATATAAGCTGTTGATCAGACATCCCAAGAGGTTTCCCTTCAATATACTGGAAAGAAAAACAGGAGGCAGGAGGTGCCTTCATATCAAGTGGAACAGCAGAGGAACAAGAACTGCCAACAAATGTTTTAATTGTGAAACACAGGTTTGTACAAGACAAAAGAAGATAAAATGTGAAGAAAATAACCAAGTGCAAAGCAGCAAGGTATTTAATCCAATGAAGGTCTTGCACCTTGCCCTGAGTAGTGAAAAAAATACCTCAGCAGAAACAACTTTGCAGAATGACAGACAAAAATGACCAAACAGATGAAAAGCCAAAAAGAAACTATAGCAAAGAAATCCTACAAACATTTTGGAGGGTGTGGGTTCTGAAGTGAATATCACAAGAAGACAAAAGATACCAAATAACAAAGCCAATGCACAATTTTGCTCAGAAAAAAAAGACCTAAAAGATAGTGCAGAGGAAAGAATAATATTGTATGGGCTCTATTTAGAAGGCAGATGGGGAGTTTGAGAAAAACACAGACCATATTCTATTCCAGCACACTCTGCTCTTCACAAAGATGCTTCATCATTTTGAACCTTGCTCTGTCTCTTCCATCTTCAAGACAGCTAAGTTTAAAGGAAATCCAAACCTTTGCTTTTTATTTTTTTAGTTTGATTTCCAAATCCAATAGGAAAGTACCAGAACTCTGGCATGGCTTTTGGTGGCTGCGAGATTTGGAAAGTGAAGAATGAAAAGTGAAGTATCATTTGCAATTGAGCTATGCATGCTCATAAGAATAAGAATACATGCAGCAAAAACAGAGCAGAAAGTAACTCCCTCCTCCAAGCAAATAAACCATCAGAAGTCCTTTTTTTGGTGAATACAGTGAGTAAGAACAATGCAGACCAGGAAAAATAAAGATGACATACTTTAATCATTGCACAATGCATGAGATAAATCAGTGAAATTTTGAGAAAATAGCAAGACATACCTAAAAAAAATACCTTCAAAGGTTATTGAATGAAAAATAGACTTGGGGTACGAGAACGAGTGTGGATCATCTTCAGAAGGAAGAAAAGCTGTTTGATGCTTCAGCTTGACTTTTTTCCTTCCTTCTTTGTAAACTCTTGACATATTTCAGAGAGAGATAACTATGAACTCTTGTTTTCACAAGGATAAATAACAGGTAGTTTCTCTACTTGTTATGACACAATTCATAGGATTAGTTGCTAGAGAGTTTATATAATTCCACTTGTTTTTGCCATGATTTGACAAAAGACCGTGCATTCCTTGAGCACTCCAGACACCCACCTCCAGGCAGCATGCCTAGAGCTGAAGCAACAGCTACTACCACAGTAGATCACAGCTGAGACAGCAGCAGCCAGAGTTGAAGTGGTAAAAAAAAAATCCAACAGCAACAAAAAGAGACAGTAGCAGTGGTTCTTTTAATTAGTAGCATTGCTCAATTAGGCTTTCTTAAAATGAAGCCTTTTTTTGTGCCATCCATTATTCCAGCATTACACTTCATCTTCCCCAGGCAGTCTCCTTGAACTGTTGGCAGAGACCTCCAGAGGTCATCTGATCCAACTCTCTGTCACAGCAAAGCCAACTCAGTGCAATGGCTGTATCTCTCCTGTTATCGTGGCCTTCAAGCAGCAAGGAATTCGACCTGCTCTGCTGTTTGGTGCTCACATCCTCACAGCTCAGAGTCAGCACCTCCTGGGGGTGCTGACTGCTGCCACGCTGCACAATATTTGTCCTGGTCCCTCCCGAGCCTCATCTGGCACCAGTGTGGCACACGTGTAACTCTAAGTGACTGTCAACGCTCAGGGTAACAGGTCTGGGAGTGTAACAGCAAGATGTCACACACTTCCAGGTACTCCTTGTATCAGTAACGTTCCCAGTTCTACATCCCATCTCAACAGTGGCAAGTATTTGGAAAACTTATGCTCTGTATTATACAAAAAAGAACACTGACTTTGCAACCTGTACAGTTTTATCGTAACAAAGTTTTTGCACTCAGAGTTTGCAGTCGTCAACCTTAATCTGGCATTCTCAAGACTCTCCTGAGTACATACACTCCCTTCTTGCTTTAACAAATGACTCCCACTTCCCACACTGTTGATACAGAGATATATGAACATACTGATCTATCTATCTGCTTGTCTTGTGCTTTTGGACTGTGCGATTTTCCTGTGTATCTCAGTGTTAGTGCAGCACACTGCTGACAGAGCCAAAATGGGTCATTTTCCCCTTCAGTAGTAAGAAGTGTGTTCATGAACGTTCAAAAACGACAGGTTACAGTTGCTGAAGGTCATGCTGTATAATGCATTTTCACTCCAGATGGTTCTCTTTCCACTATATACCCATGGGTTACAAATACATGGAAAAACATAGCTGTAATTCTTTTTAGGCTAACGGTTCAGACTTTCAGAAATTCAGCTGGACCCATGGGAAGAGTATTTTTAATACCTTGCATAGAGAAAAATTTTTGAAACCTATTTATAACTGTATGTTAATGAAAAGGAACAGTTTTCAAACTCACTTTAAAAGGGTACATTTAAAAATAGAGTGGAGCTTTATTCCTGGTCTTTCCTTTTTCACTGAAATAATAAAACTTACAGTAATGACATTTGTCTTGGAGAGAAATACCTCTTTGTATCAAGACTAATGCCAGATTGCTCAGTATCTGAATGATTTCTGGATAAAAAGGAAACACATTGTGTACATCTAACCCCAATCCACAAGCCATTTATACTTCTTAATGTGATAACATTTTCATCAAAAGAGACAGGATGTGCACACATCAGAAATTGGCTTTAATTTGTCTGAATACACTTTTTTTTTAAAGTGTGATGGTTTCCCATTGATCTCATTTCCTACCAAGATGTAATTACAACATAAATGCGGAAATCAGAATAAACTTGGAAGCAGTTGAACAGCAAGGCAGCCTGAGAGCAGCAAAGCTGAGGTCTCAAATAAAAACTGTATTTATGAGTGTATTTTTAGTATGCACAGATGAAGAATTTCAAAGCAAATTAGAGAGTTAGATACATGTTCCATCTAAAATTAATGCACAACTATTCAGGTGTAGACTGCATTTTGTAAGCTTCCTTTCAAAGGAATCCAGGGAAATATATCATGGACTTTATGAAGAGCAGAGTTGTATAATGAAAGTAGGCAGCTAAGGCAAAAACAAGGCTGCTAGAAGAGCTGTTCCACCTTTTTTACACACAAAACGGACTCCAGCTTTAATGAGGAACTTTTTATCCCCTGTTTTTGCAGATGAACATTTTTAGGAAACGTGCACTCAAATTAATTTGAAACTTTTATCTTTCTGATTTTTCAGTCTACTAATTGGGCCTTGACTAAGTTCCAACTACTGATAAACTAATAGGCTTGATGAGCTATAGCTCAGCAATTACCTTTTTATAGCTCAGTAACTACCTTCCACCATGGAAAATACTTGCTATAGACCACATTCCCAACTGGAACAAACACATTAGAAGATCGCTTGTGTAGTTGGTAATTCTTGGGCAATTACAGAAAAGGCCTAATGTCAAAAACATCCAGCCCCACATAAGTCAAGATCCAGGCCATTTTAACCCTTCTGATGAACTGCTTTAAGCTTATTTAATATTAATATTTGACTGTCAGTAAATAGTGAAGCACCTCCTCCATCCCTCTAATACACATGGAGCCTTGTGGACAGAGAAGTGACAATTCAGCAGAGTAAGAGAGGGCACAATTGTGGAAAACATTACTGTAATCTTACTTCAGCTCTCTTCAGCATCTCCCACTTATTAAGTATCTTCATGGCAAAAACCTTATCTGCATTTTTCAGTTTTACTACTGCAACCTGGAAAAGAGAAATGAAAGATAAATAAGTTACAACACAGAAATGCAGATTGTTTTCATTTTTATGTAACCTGGCAGTTTTGGAGGTCTTTTCCTCAGTGTTCTGGACACATTTTTACTATCCACACAGTACTACACCATCAAGAGAGAAACACCACAATGGTACAGGAAAATTCCAAGTCTGTTGTAAGCCTTCATTCTGTATCACACTTTCCTTATGTATAATTTTTTCTAGGTGACCATCAGTGTAAAACTGGAATTTTTGACCATCACAATTCTTGCTCTATCACACTGTCATGAAACTCTCTGGCCCTATGCTTTATATTCCTGGGCTTCAGTCCTACACACTAATTTAAACTCTATAGCCCTCAAGAAAAGGTAATGGCGTAGCAGATTCTAAGTCAAGATAAAATAATGTCTTTTTGGTTTTAAACACAAATAAAACCGTAGATTTGCCATAAAACAACTTCCACTCATCTGAAATAACGCACTAGATTTTCTTCAAAGATAGTATGACTTCACATTTTCCCACCTGAAGTTCAACGAGCTCTTTATCATGTCTGTTGTAAGCAGCAGGGAAACGGCGAAATGCACAATTTCTAGAGAAGTAAAACTTAACAAAACAAGCCTGCCCAGCTGCCCCTCCTCCCCTCATAGCTTCTGAAACATTAGATGCCATAGGCCTCTGTAATAATAAATCAACGAAGTTCACTGACACCATCCTTTTCTGAGAATACTCATTTTGTTTAGCTATAATATAAGCTAACATAGAATATTTTTAGGAAAGAGGGAGGGAAGAAGTTTACACAAACTTGTTTCCACAGTTCAGGCTTCCCTGGGCGTGGAAAGCTCGGTGTCTTAACCAAAATGGGTATGGAAGTGCCACGAACTCAAAGCTGCTGATTACAACTAAACCAGCATCATCATCCCAACTGTAGAAAAGTTCAACAATCACTGCATTTTAACAGCCATTCTCCAACTATCCTATTCTGCCTCTTCCCTTTCAAAGAAATCTTAAAGCTAAAGCAGATAAAAGTTTATTTCTGGGTGCATCTGGTTGCAAACCAACATGCCGTCACACAGATTATCATCATCTTCACCCTGCAGGCCAGTGACAAAAAAATACCAAGGTTGAATCCTACATTCCTTTCACCTCTTTCATAATCAGTAAACCTGCAATGTGTGAAGACAGTGATAACAGAAAACAAAATACAGGATCAGACAGTTTGAAGAAATGTGTCATCAGCTGCAAGAGCTTCATGAACAAGGCAAAAGCGCAGGTTAAAGGACTGCAATACTCTGATGTCTAAACCAACATGTATCTCATAGCATTGCTCTTGCCTAGCTATAGATTCACAGACCAAGCAGCTGTCACTCCCCATATGGGCATTAACAGCCCTGCTCTTGACACTGCTGCCTTCTGGGGTTGTAGGGAGAGGGAGTGGCAAGGAGATAAAAAGAGGAGATAAGCCAGAAAGGTGCTACGTTTATTTGTTTAAACTAGTTTATGGACTGAAATTTTTAAAGGTTACCTCACATGAGGTTCAAGTTCAGATTTGGAATCCCTCAAGGAACCTTCAAATTTGAAACACAGAAATGGATTATTACTTTAGCCTATAATATAATAATTTTAATTCATAAAGAATGTGCGCTCTGCTGTGCACGGTAACCCAAGACTGAGAATCACAATTTTTTTTTTAGGGAAAGATGAATCCTCTGCAGTGATACATAGCCCAGAGCATGGATTTGATCTTGATTATCGTTTTGCTTTACTAGCTAAATCTTAGTTAGAAGCTCTGGTAAGCCATTATCTGTATCAATTTCTAGTGAGAAATGGCAGGAGGAGAAAGCCTTGACATTGCACCACAGTGTTCAAACTGTATCCTACTTAGCTTGAGTGACAGGGACACCCCCAATGTGGTATGAAGCTACAATGCAGTTGTGCCCAAAAAACCTTTAAGGGTTTTGGGACTCTTGCAGGGAAAAATTAAAAGGCTATTCCTAGAGCTGAGTAGCTGCTGCTGCCCAGCATGGAAAGTAAGTTTTCCCCACCATTAAACATCGGAGTAAAGGCAGCCAGAGGCATAAGACAATACAAGTATTTCAAGGCCCATTTCAGGATTTCATTTCTTGCCCGTAGCATGCTCAGTGCAAGGCTGTGTTATTCTGCAAAGGACTTGGTTATTGAAAGACACGCAGTAACTGTACAGCTGCCTGATTTTGCAGTCTCCTATTCAGAATTCACTTGGACACAACTGCAAGAGCTACAGCACTGCCTTTGGTGAAGATTGGGAACACAGGCCTTCTGTGGCATGAACAAGGGCTTGGTACCTTCTGCAAATGTGTAACAGCATTGAAGAGTGACTAAAGAACAAAAATAGGCTCGTGTTTACCAGCTGTGTTTACAATCAGTCAGAAGCTTTCAGTCTGTGAAAGCCATTAATGTTATTCCATATCAATAACCACCACACACAAAAGATCACAGACACCATCATCATCTTTCTGCAATCACAGCATGTTTTTGGGGGTGTCTCAGTGCTTTATGAAAGTAAATTCTAAAATGCTTATTCCAAGACTGTGAAAGTAAAACCTGACAGTTCAGCAATGAGCAGACTGATGTAGTTTCCAATTGTAACAAAAAAATTCCGAATCATGATTATAAACCCAGGCAGTGTTTACATATACACAGAGTATTTACTACCTACACAAAGGCACAAATACACACAGAGTTTTGTTTTGATCTTTTCTCTTCCCCAGTGAAGCTGTCAAAGAGCGAAGAAAGGGTAATCATTCCTGTCCTAGTGATCCTCAAGTGTCTTGCTACTGGAACTTCTTAAAATTAGACTTTTTAAAAGTTGGGGGTTTTTTAAATTTTATTTTCCTGTGAGCAGCCAAAAAAAAAAAGATTGGTATGTGCTGATGAAAACATCTTGGTTTAGTCAGAAATGGAGATTTTTCCCATTCTTCCAATCATTTTTCATATTTCCCACAAACAGCAGTATAGTTTGGCATTCTGTCAGACACCTTCTGCCCCGAGCTTGACTACTTGTCTCTATGTTATTTGTCTGCACTTTTCCTTTGCTTAAAAAGCAATAGCCTTATACAGGAAAAAACCTAGAACAGAAGCTATTAAAATTGAAATAAAAAGAAAAAGAAGAACAATGAAAGTAGAAAAGAAGATTCAGCATTGGTTTTCTTGTCCAGGAAGAACAAGCAGACAAGAAAGAATGTTACTGTTCATAACTGTAGGACAAAATTTAGGAGTAACTACCTCGTTCTCAAGCTACAAAATTCATCCTCTTCAAAATATCAACAGTTTAACAACCTAATATTTTCTAGGATAAGCATGCACTGAATTTTTTTTTAAGCTATAACAGAATCAACTGAAAATTTTGGTATTCGACAGAACTTTCACTAAGCTGCTCTTTTACACTGCTGAGGGACAGCACCAAGAGTTGTTGCCCAGTTGCTTCACCTTTCCTTGCAGCATTTTTCAACTCCCAAGTTTCAAGTCTTCTTGTTTTGAGTTAGGTTTTTCACACCATGCTGCTCAAAGCCAGCACAATGAAACACTTGAAGCCCACATTATTAATTTTACCATGATAATCCTGCTCCACCCCCAAGCAAAACATCTGTGTTTTCTAAAGACAGCCCTCTTACATAAAATTGCAAATAAGTAAATGTATGCATGCAGAGGGAAGGGCATGTGAATAATGTGACAAAAAGGAAGCCTTCTCAGAAGGCAGAAAAAAGGATAAGGGGAAAATCAAAACTAGGGACAATGAACTCTTACAATTATAAGCAGTAACTAGTTCAAACTACTTTTTGTCTACATTAAACTTGTAAAAACAAAGTGGGAAATATTTCTTGACTATGCAAATTGAAGAAATTGAGTAGCGTAAAATCAAAATAAGAACAAATCTGAGACTGTGCCAAAGAAAACTTGCACTAACTTTGTAGTCTACAGAATTTCAGAATTATGTTGATTCAGGAGACAAAAATTACCCCTCCCAGTAATCTAGAGCAACCTTGGTCTCATTTATAGTTTGCTGGAAAGAAAGTACATTCTTTCAGATTTCTTAATCTGTCTCAGTAAATACAAGCATTGTGCACTTTAATATTAATATAGTTTTTTGTGGTTTAAGTAGCAGTAAAATTTGGTGGTCCTTTTTTCAATCTTCCTCAGATATTTACTGGTTATTTTACAGGAAAATTAGCGATTTCATATAGAACTTCTTAGACAAATGTCTGTGTATAACCTGTCTTTGCTAAGGTAGCAAGACATATATCCTTCCAAATATTTATTAATCCCTACTTTAAGAACATAAAAAACCGAACATCTTCACTGAAAGAATTTCAGTTTTCCCTTTACTGAAGATTTGACAATTTAATAGTCATGCTGTGTTCCTCAGATAAGGAATTAGAAAGAAACACTGTTCCTACAAGAGGAGAACTAACCAATTACACAGATTGTCCCCAGAAGAGGATGGGGAAAGTTAGATTCTCACTGTTCATGGGATGATTCACCACAAAGAACTTCCTGAGAAAGAACTACGGTTGCTTTGTGGTTTAGCTGCTGTGGAGTTTGATGCTGATTTAGCAGACAAAAATGACTTCTCTTAAAAACACAATATAAGGCAGGTTTCGTGTATGATCCTTCTGACAAGAAAGCACCAACATCAGCGATTTTTCTTGTATTTAACACAGTCTGTACATGAACTCAGCTGCAACTCCTATGGTAGCACTGACCAGGGCTAATCTTTTAAGCAGAAGTGTTTACATCAAAATGGAGATTGCAACATTCTCTGTGGTAGAAGTTTAGACTAAAGATAAATTATCCATGAGTAACTTCAGCCATCAGTCTCCTTCAATAAAGAAGGTTTACTCCAGATGGAGCAAAACCGAGAGTGATAAAGCAGCTAAATAAATACTACTTTTTTTGTTATTTTTACAGCTGCCCAATGATTATATTTGCACATAGGGATCAGAGTATGTAGTGACACACACTACAGTAAAAATTCCTCTTCCTTACATCCTACCTGTAGGAGTCTACTCTTCCATAATCACAGACTAGCAAAGACTGATTTTCACACAAGACGCAAACATGCAAGTGAACCTGAGAACAACTCTTCTCTGTCACGTGCCAGAGCCTCCAGAAATCCTCTTGTATCAAAGAGAACTTCCACCTCCAAAGGCAATGAAGACTTTGATCAGAAAACCGTTTTCTTATTCTTTGGGTTTCAGTTCATGTGTATTTTCAGGCAGTATGGAGTACCTCCTGCAGAAGCTTTACACACTATCCACATCTGCAGTATCTTTGGCTATGAAAAACTCAGGGCACTGTTGTACATTAGATTGCTCTTCCTGCATGAAAAACAAAGCTCATGCACCCAAAAGAATTAAGAAAATGGTGCAGAAAGCTAACATTTTAAATTTAAAGTTTCCTCGACCTAGTGATCAACAGACTTGTCTGGCAACTTCAAATAGGAGAGAGCTTAATCAGGAGCAGCAAAAAATTGTATAGTTTGATAGCAGTAGGTGACTACTGAAAAAGAAAGTAACATCTGCTAAAGTCCTTAAAAGAAATACAGGAAAAATATTAATGAATATTTATTCATTAATATAGGAGACTAAATGACACAAAAAGAGAGATTTCTCTATGTTATTGGAATGTCAGTATCAATATTTGGCTATTTAAGCTGTGAAAACTACTTTCGGACTATACAGTTATTAGAAAAATCAGCAATTATTAGATCTCTATACCATCAGTAACTCACTGGCCTCCACCTCCTGACTGGAAAGAATTAGTCAAGCAAATGATTTATCCTCAGACAATTGAAACATGGTCTCTTAATCCACGTGAATCTGCCTTCTCTGAAAATTTACAAGACTTAGAAAGAGCTGACAAAGTATGTATAAATCAAGATGTAGTTGTATCAAACATTAGGTGGGCCTATAATACCCATTATGGCTAAATAATGTAAAAACCTGTACATCAGTGTATTGTCATTAACAGTCTCTCCTCACTGCTGCAGGTTTGCAAGAGAATTACTCAAACCCTTCCTGTCCTTCTCACACATACCTCCCCAAAGGCTCCTCGACCAATCACCTTCAGAATCTCAAAATCTTCTTTATGTAGTCGCATCTGTTTCACTTTAGATGTAAAAGGTTTGGCTGAAACAAAGGAAAAAAAAACCGAATCATTAAAAAAACCCCAAAAAACAACCCACGCAGAAATCAAAAAACAAGGTAACAGTAACACAAAATAGATGAAATCAGAGCCCTAAAAACAATGGATCATTTTGCTTATATACCTATACATCCTAAAGGAATACAATGAAGTTTAAAGCTAGAAATAATGGAGTAAAAACTAAGTCAACATTGCTGTGAGAAAAAGGTTTATGAAGTAAGCTTGCTTTTGCCTTTTTTTAATTTAAAAAAAATGGAGTCAAGCTGACTATATTTTTCCACAGCTTTTAAGTTCACAGACATGCAAGGCATCTGTGCTATATAACTCTGGTTGCAAAAGCAAAGCATAATAAAATGAGTTCACTTTGGACAATATTAATTTATTTGCTGGTCAGCCAAACAATACTGTATTCAATAAAAAATTAAAATGGTGATGAATGGTAAGTGGAAGGGCAGTATTACTGGCCTACAGAATGTATTATGCAATGTTTTTTGAAAACTACTTCTTCTACACAGGGAACATTTAATAGTCAGTTCTTGGGTTTTGGAAGGAAGAACAGTTGCACTCAAGACATCATTAACACATTCACTGAAAAAGCTGAACATATTTTCAACTTAAGCTTCATGTCCCTCTTCTTTCCCCCCTCTTTTATAATATATTTGAAAATGGTAAGCAAAACAATGTATTGTATTCCAGAGAGGTAAAACCCCAGCACTGTTTGCAGTAAAACAGTCTCAGGAGGACTATTCCCCTCTTTCAGCCCCATTTAGCACTACAACCAACCAGTCCTGGTTCATGAATACGTGCTCTCCGCATGCATGCAAAACATCCAAAGTTACTGATAACTCTACATCAAAACCCACACAGCACAACACTTGGTTAAAAAAAAAAATTAAAACTTGAAGTCATTTAGCAGGAAAAGGAGATCTTTATAAAATTATTGTTTTAAAAGCAGGTTTAATACTTTACACAAATGAAATCCTATTACTGAAACAGAAACTTCAGTAAATATGGTTCATAAAAGAAGGTTGTATAATCTGTACTGGGATGGGTCTCAGGAACATGAAGTTCAATTTCTGGCTCGAAGGCAGCCTAGCTCAATGATCCCAAAACAAGCAACTAGAGATACTGCATCCAGTTTGACATCTATGAAACGGGGACAGTGTTTTTGTAACAGACAAGGCACTGACCATCACATTCCTGAATCACAAAAAACTCAAAAAAGCACATTGTAAAGTCACCATTTTACAAGGCCCATTAAAACCTTATTAGCTTATGCTTTCAGGGTACAGGGGCCCATCTATGTCCATTTCTCTCTCTACAGAGGCTGATGGAATCAGTGTAGCTTTATTTGCAGGGAAGAGCTGTAACAGGCATGATATTGCAGAACAGTTTGTTCAGAATAACATTTCTAAACAGAAATGGGGAACGGTTTTCACAAGCTCCAAAAGCAAGTGACCCTAAGTAAGAACCAAGTTAAATATACCTAGACAACATGTAAGAAACCAAATTTGGGTTCTCCTAGAACTCAGTATTTTCTCTTTCTAATGATATGAAATAATCCTGCTAAAAACCACTATCATATTAATCAATTCAATATAGAATTTTAATATTAACATGCAGGCCTTCAAGGCACTACAGCATCCTTGTGCAAAAGCCTACTGCCTTCTATTCAGCAAAGCAATTTTATAAACTGAGTCAAGACACAAGCTACCTATAGTATTAATACCTAAAAAAACCCAGAAAACCTTTTCATCCTAGTCCTTACAGTAGCTTTGTAAACCGTAGCTGAACAACAATGATGCAAAAATGCAGAGACCTATGTTTATAATGTAAATATATTTGCAGCACACCCCCACTAACATTAGAGGTACAATGGATGAAAGCCTTTAAAAATCTCAGTGGTTCCAAAGTCTGAACTTGGTATCTTTTTTTCTAAAATACTCAGACACCAGGAATCAATTCTCTACCAGGAATTACATCTGTTATAACTACAGAAACATCAGCTTATGATTAAGAAAACCCAGCATTAGGTCCAAATAGTAAAGATGCAGCCATATAACACTGAGATTTTCACTTTAGTTGATACTTTTACTTTACATTTATAATAACTTTATTCACAATATTGAATTATAAAATTAAAATAAAAATTTATATTACATTTTAAATACTTCTAAAATGTAATTTAAATATAAATATATTACTCAAATTCACAGAGATTCCCCAAACTTTCAATTAATCTTTTATTCCTTTAAAAGAAAAGTCTTGCGATAGAAAAAGTGATAAGAAAATGTACTGCCTTACTGGGACAGCCTGAGCTATGCTACACTAAGTGACTGAATACAAATATTAATACTACTGACAAATACTACTGAACAAATTAAAACAAGCCATTAGAGCCTTTTAACTTTAAAAACAACTGATTGAAAACAAACATGTAGTTCTCAACTTCAACATTTTTTGACCATTATAGGCCTGGCTAGAGTACAAGGCAAAATTTCTTGCTAACCAGCAACAGCATAGCTGTTTAAACCACAAAGCTCTTCCTCACTTTATGTTGCAAGGAAAGGCCTGTCATTCTTTAATTATTACATTCTGAAATCTTCCAGGGTTCCCATAGGGACACTGGAAAAATAAACATCACTATAACTACTTCAGAAAAATAAAGACGACAAAAATAGGTTTGGAGCAGGTTAAATGATTTGTAGTATCAGCATTAGTGGAAAAGTCTGTAAAACCTCCCTCCTCTCTAACTTTTTTATCACCTCTAGCAGAGACATCAGTGTAGAGCCAAGCAGCCAAGATAGTGCCCCAGGGAAAAAAAAAAGAAAAAGAAAAAAAAAAAGGGAAAGAAAAAAAAAAGTAAAGAATTGCCCTAGGAATGTGCTCCCAATAGCTTGTTCCAAAAAAGGTCAATTTGCTTTATCATCAACGTTGTTTGTCTGCTGTGCAAACATCTGCTGCTCTTGTGGCAACAGCAATGTTAAGTATAGAAAAGTTGGCCTGGCCTGGGGTCTTGGAAGGGCTCTCTCCAGACAGCGTTTCATCCATCCAGCTTTCCAGACTAGGAGGTTAACAGGCAGGCCTTTTGCAACCAGTCTGGCACTGTCCTACAAGCCTTACAGAGAGAGCAAACTGTCAGGCCAGGGAATGAATGCTCTTCAAAACAGTGTGCTCCAGGGGGGCCCTGAAAAGCAGCTTTGCAGGTGCACAGCCCTCACCTACACCCCCGTCTCCCTAAACAGAATCAGCACAGAGTTAACAGAAAACAACACCCTCTTTTTCAGCAGGAGCTGCGGTTTCCTTCGTGGTTGATACCAGAGTGACACACTTTCTTTGCAGATTTTTGAGAGCAAGAGGCAGTATGGGCATTTCCTCTGGTGTTTCATTCAGCCTACAGAAATACACGGAGGCATACCTGATTTTTTTCCACCCACATATATCCCTTTTCAACGTTGCTAGCCATGTGTGATACACATTAGGGAGCAGCAGTTGGCCGTGCCAAAGAGAACTCTTCCTCCTCCAAATGAGGGGCTAAGTGTGGGCAGCCTGTCTGCTGCCTCCTCCTGCTGGTTTTCAACTCAGCAAGAACTGGAAGTTCATTACATAAAACTCTCAAATTTGCCAGTATTTTCTCTGTGGCCACACGGAGACAAGTCATACACAATGTTCGTGGAGGAGGCTGATCCGAAAAATATTCTATGTTATCAGTCTCTATGGAGGAGATGGAGAGATAAGACTTGACCTATAAAAACTGTTCTGTGAAAACACTTGGCCACTCCACCTGGCCAGTACTTCTGATCTCACCCTGCCTGGGAAAACTGTGCCACCACCCTCTTGGCAAGATTCCTTGCACTTATTCAACCAATTACACATGGCAAGAAAAAACCATCTCCCAATTCACCCTCAGGGCAACCAATGTACTGATGCAGTAAGTTAAGCTGCTTTTTCAAACAAGGTGAACCTGTCATGACTGTTCCTTCAATTTACTCAAGTTTCTGTGGGTCTTTCCCCACATTTTATGCTCTAGCCATTCATTCCACTCATGCTTATAATGTATACAAACAATAAAATTCAGTAAAAGGAGAACACTACAAGTGTTAGAAATTTAGATTTTTTCCAGTTGAAATTTAACCAGAACTCCATCAGAAGTAACATGTTAAAGACATAGAAAAACACTCAGAAGGACTCTAGCTGCCAAGCCAGGCATGCAGAGGAATACATGTTCTACCCCCTGGCCCTGGAAAGCAGGATTTTATTATAATTACAACAACCATCCAGCAGAAGAGAGGCAAAACAATGGGCTCTGCAGTAGTGACACTGACCTTCAACAGTGTGTTTATCATATTTACAGTGGGAAAGCAGTTACCAGCATTATTTACATCATATTTAATACTAAGGGGGTTATCTCTTAAACTCTTGGAGATAAAAGCCCACCTTGCAAAGAGCTGACACAGGGATGGCAGTGACATTGTTGATAGCCCAATACAGTTTAGTATCACGATTACACCAAATGACATCAAAATAGTAAAACAGCTGTATTGGATGCTTTATTAGCAAAGTTGGTCTCATGCTCCTGCCTTGCTCACTCTCCATCTAGCTCCAAGTTTCTGTCTGCAGAGCTTGGGCAGGGCTAGCCCTGGAATTCAGATTTTCCCAAGCTAACCTGCTGGCAGGCTCCTTCTTCTCCCTCACCTGCCAGTGCCCCCTCCCCTTCCCAGCACAGCACTGAAGGGAACCAGGGGTGCTGCAGGCATGGGCTGAAATTGAACCCAAGTGAGATGAAGATCATGATGACTGTTAAAGAAAGTGCTGCAGACCTGGAGCAGCAAATGGGAATGTGTCCCCACAACGGATTTAAACAGAAAACAAAACATAACAGGACAGTGTTCAGGAATTCCTCCTGGCGTCTCACTGATGCTGTATTTGCTTTTGGATAAACAGGCTGACTAACTCTGCTAAGACTGAAGACTGTACCCTTCACTGACAGGCTGCAGTAAGATAACCACATCTTCCTTCCTTCCTTAGTGATCCAGGTATCCCACAGCAAACCCAGCCTTCTGCCCACTGCACTGTTCAATGTAAAATGCCATGTCAAGCCAAAGGTATAGAAATTAAAAACTGGATCCACCAGAATTGTCAACAACAATGGTAAAAGTTCATTCTGAAGGAAATAGATTGGGAAAGAAAACAACCAGCACAGGAAACTAGTTGCTTGCCATTTCAAGACAAAACCCGCTTTGCTTCACTAGCTAAAAGTATTTATTAAAATACATACAGAGCTCCCCCATGCAAACGAGAAAAAACACATAATCTCAGAGATTGTCGCTTAACCGAATACCAGAAGGCTAGTCCTGTCGTTGAGGGAAAAAACTCCCCCAAAATTCAACCAACTCAACAAAAAACTCCACCACAAACCCAAAGCAGAATAATATATTGACAGCTCTGTTTTTTAAAAGCATTCGGCAGTTTTGAAATTTCTGCTAAATTCCTGAAAGGAACTTAACAAGTGTTTCTACTTTACAGGCTCAATCCAAACCTAAAGTATTTGTTTTCCACTGGCTTCTATCAGCTGTGATTATGAAATGTGTAAATAGCATTTTTGAGTTAAGACAGACCATAACCAAAGCTTTCAAAAAACTCCAGAAAGGAGGTGTGAGAGAAAACTACTCCCAAAATAAACAGTATTTCTCAAAACAAAGGGGAAGTCATTGACAATCAGCAAGGCAGAGCTGCTTAAAACATAATTTGAGAGGAGACGGAAAAGAAATCTCTCCTCTCCACCCACCTAAGGTTGGCAGAACAGCCAAGAAAGCTTTGTTGCAGTTTCTGCCAACTCTCTGGAGGAAATTGGGGTGAAACACTGTAGTCAACAGCGATAGCAGCTGAACCACAGTACATTAGTCAATGCAATGTGAAAAATAAAAGCCACAAATATCCTTCTCAGTTTTAACAGTTAAGATTCAGTTTTCACTCCCTCAGAACATTTTTAACATGTTTTCCCTGACAAACAGTTAAGTGCCAACATCTCTAAGTACAAGTTAGGAATCTGGCATTTTCCAGGAATGAGAAGCATGTCCAGAAATTCCTGTACTATGGTATAGACAGACAATATTCTGGATCCTACTGTGTTCGCATCAAGGTCAAGTAGAGACCATCCAGACATCTTTGGCTACAGCTACCACAAAATATTCTTCAACGGGAACTTTAAAATCAGGGAGAAAAATAAAATACCTTTCCCAAACATACTAGAGTAGTTCTGGTTTTTCCTTCCCCAGACTCAGATGAAAAATAATCCCTGTGTTCCCGAAACACCCACTGCAGATTTGGACAACACTTCCATACCACATCAAGATATGGCCATTATTTTTTTATATTACCATTCTTTCTCGTCCCAAGAATTTCAGTAAACCACCCTATGTTTAAATATTATTATACTAGCAGCAAAGTGAAATATTGAACTTTAATTCATCCTGCTGTGGATTGGAATTCTGAAGCAAGACTTAACTGGCTGTGCTACAAGACTCCTGTTCCACCTATTAAAGAGGGTGGAAATGCTCTGGGAGCAAATCAAGAGCAGACAGGAAGAAAGTTTTGTGATATTTAAAAACCCTGACAGGCTAAAACAATGGAGAAGGAAGAAGGTGGCCTTACACTTTATAAAGCAGAACTCTGCTTCGACTCCATCCCTCATGCTGTCCCAGAGTTGGAAACAAGTCAATTAAAATCACACTTCCAACAGTCAAGCTTAAACTTCACATTCCCCAATATCTGACACATAACTCAATATGCTGGTATTTGACTGCCAAAAAAATGCTGGACATTTCAGCTGTAAATAAAATCAACCAGACCTGTGTTTAGAATTACTGAATGATCTGAAAAATCAAAATAAACCAGGCATCAAAAATGAATACTTTAAAAAGAATTCTTAGTTCTTCAAAGCATTACTTTTTGTTATGTAAAGCAGATATAACACCTTCTAGTCTGACTAGGCTGTTTGTGGAACACCATGTCTTGATCAATATCAGAGAAAAAGATCAAATATTGCATAATAAGAGAGCATGTAACCACACTTCAGTGAGGGAGGGGGGAAAAAAGAAAAGAAAAGGGGAAGAAGAATGTGTCAAGTAATAGCACTACACTCAGAAGACCAGCTACTGCTATAACCACAACTAAGGCCTGAAATATGTACTCTCTCAAAGCAGTTGTGGAGGTATCAATAATTTCGTCATTTATTTTGTTCTGCATTAATGTTTTTACACCCCTAATTAAAGAATTGTTCAATACATATTTGATTTATAATCCAAATAATCCTCTCAATTAAAATATAGAAATGAACCCTCTCTAGCAATTCTGGTTCATGTTGTACTAAAAGAGAAATATTCTACCAGAAGAAAGCCAGCAATTTTGGTCCACTAACAGAGTCCCTGCTCAGCTTCCCAGGTATTTCACAGCCCGGCAGAAGTCTCCATTCCGGAAGCTACAGAAAGAAGGATTTTAAGGGATACTGCCTTACACTCCCTTCTCTTGCCTCCCTTTCACCTCAGAACTTTAATTAAAAGAAAATATCTATATAAAGCAAATGCACTGAGGTCAGACATTTCGTATTTTTTTGCCGATACTGGGAGTCTCATTACATCTTACACGAGCAACTAACATTACAAATTTTTGCTTCTGAGGAGAAAAAAAGCTGTAAAAGCTCTGTAAAACTTAAAGCACTTTTAATCTCTTTTAATTAGTTAAAGGATATGCTCTAATCCTTTTGAGAAGAGGAGTGAGCAGACTCTCCACAAACCTTCCTCCCCTGAAATGACTCATTTGTGTAGCCATATATTCTTAGCATACACTTACACTTAGAACTTGTCAAAATGCACACCTGTCAAGTCTCATGCAGCACACAAATCATTTGAGTCCTGTCTCTCACTCCTCCACTATGGTGCTTTTCCCCCCAGATTCTCTGCACATCTCTGCAGACACTTCCCACCAAGCTGCAAGGGCCTCAGAAGGAGGACAGTAATGCAGCCAAACCCAAACCAGCAGGTAAATTCTTCTTCAGGATGTCCCAGGCAGGTGCCCCACAGTATGAACATGAACATGTACCAACACACCTTGTTTCCTCTTTAAGAGCATGGCATAAACCTGCTCATAAGCACTTCATTTACTGTGGGTTTCACTGACACTTGTTTCTATTTGCATTGCTCAAAAGCCCCAAGCAGAGCTGGAGGACTTGTACAAATGCACACAATTACACTCCTGTTTCTGCCCTTATAGACAATATTTGAAATCAAAATGTTATATAAAGTCCTGCATTCATGACATTAAACTAAATTTCATATATTATAGTAAAGTTAAATTTTGGAAAAGCAAAACCAACTTCAATATAATGCATGTCAAATGGAAATATTAAAAACTATACTGAGCAGGAACTTGGTGTTGTGAGAAGGAATTTTGCCTAGATTAAAATAAGACTAATCTCCACAACTGCTTTTTATTGAAATTTCAATTTTCCAGTCACAAAAGAAGAAGAGACACCTTTCCTATGTCCACCTGGAACATATGTCCAGGTGGAAATTGTTCCACCTGGACAGCTTAAGCTCCTGTTCCACCCATACATCACACCATCTTAAATGCCCTCACCCTGTATTATTTGTACTCTAAGGACTGCCAGCTACTCATTTGTTGCTCCTCGTATTTCAAGCTGGGTAATCCAATTGAACAGGTACATTATTGTCTGGTTCTTTTGCATTGACACAAGGATTAAAAGACTGTAATTCAAAATTAAGTCATGTTTCAAGAACTGTTCTTAGTTTTGTGGCATTTCAGGGAATTACGACGTCAACAGCAGCCCTTTATTACACAAACCACGCTCCTTAAAGGTCTTCAAAGATCCTAGAACTTCAGCACTCTTTCAGAGTTACCTTCAAACTAATGCAATTAAAATAAAAAAATAATTAATCATTTGAAAGTTCAGTACCATTAGGATGTAAATTGCCCGTAATAAATTTGATTTGGCCCACTTGAGAATAAAGACCACATCATAAAGCTTAAGTACCTAACTGTGCACCAGATCCGGCACTCTATTTCTCAACTACAATCATCCTCACTTTCTTCCTGATTAAGTGATCACTGTAAAATAATGCTGATTAAGATATTTTTATTTTGACCGCACTTCACCTCATGGCAATTTTAATCATTTTATCTTCAATGCAGCCGAATCACTAAAACCTGCTTCTGCAAAAAAGATCAACCATCCACATCAATATAAATCAAACTTCCAAGAGAATCTTCATTTTGAAGAAGACAAATACATTTCCCAACACCTGTAACCAACCTACAATAAACATTTTCTGTAAGCAGGATGTTCCTACATAAACCACATTTGCCTGTGAGCACACATGCACATGTCAAGAGATTCTTTTTTGCTTTGATCCACACCTTCTTTGTATCACCAAGGCTGCAGTAAAGAGTAATTCTGGAACCCAGAGGATGGATCTAATTATTTATGAAACCAAGGAGAAACTTGCACTTATTTTTTAATAAGGATCTTGGTTCTGGCTTTAGGCACCCTTAATGCTTATATTACCTGAACATACAATGTTTTCAAACGACCCTTTCAGGGCACATTGTTTCAAACTGACCCTTTAGAATTCCTAATGAATCAAGTGAAGGGATTCACTTATGGTGCATCTGAACTGACTTTCGTGCTACTGAGCACGTCACTTATTTCAGTATCCCTGTCAATGACAAGTCAGAAATAAGAGAGACCTCAAATCCATAAACTCTTACATGCACATATTTGCAAGGCCGAGCCTGAATTAAGACTCATCTTTGAGTAATTTTATAAGAAGATACAATTATTTGGTTTTATTTATCAACTTAAGATCAAAAGAGGCGGCAGCAAGTGGAATTAACAATCTTTCTGTAAAAGACTGATTGGTTCAATTTCAAACCATAAACTAACCAAAAAGAACAATTAGGCTCAACACAAACTGTTCATCTTCAAATTCTAGACATAATTTCAAAATTTTGTAAGCTTTTTTCCCCAAATACAGACAGGAAAGATGGTCTCACATGAATCTGACATACTGGAGAAGAAATGTTTTGCAAATTGGGATCCTAAATACATCAAATATCCACTAAGTTCTGAAAATTCTTTGAATGCTTTTACCCAAGTTTTATCTCAAAAGTCTTGTTTACCAGAAACTTAAAAGGAAAAGTCACGGCAAGATATAGCACAGACAAACAAGTTTGAGATAAGTAATGGGATAATACGGAAGTTGGATACACTTTCAGAAGAGTGCAGACAAAAAATTCTTTAATTTCTAAAAAATAGCAGCAGTTTTAAGGAGAGAGTCATTTAGTTACCTCAATAAATCAACCACACTTCAGAAGAAGGTAACATACAGAAACTTTTGTTAGTGCTTATAATTTTTAAAAATTATCAATCTGGACACTTCATACAAATGCTCAAATGGAAACTTCACTCTAATAAAAATAGATTCCAGGGAATAAGACATTTTGCAAATATAAATCATAATTAAGTCATAAGCAAAACGAATCCTAGAAATTAATTACTCTTCACTCTGAAATTAGTTTATAGAAGGTTTGTTCTATGAAAAAGTACTTGCAGGGACGTGAATTCATACCTCACATTTCTACAAATGCCTTGTTCCACATACCACAAAGGAGCAAGTTAAGAAGTAGTTCACAGTAAAACATAAGCAAACAAATGTTTATTTTTGGTATGGATAATTTATGTTCCACATGATATGACAAAACCCATTTTGTTAATTATTTCATCATCGTTCCCTGTTCAGCCAGAGTTCTTACTTCCAACACCTGGTCATGACACCTCTTCTTCCTCTAGACTTGAGCAACGTATTAAATTAGTGAAAGCTTAACAACAATGTGAAAGATGGTCAAAACTTTCCCCGAATTCTGTAAATTTTTAATAATTTTCCATAGGAAAACAGTACCAACATGCTACTACTGAAAATGAAGTTTAAGTGTAATGAAGCATCAAATAAGTATATGGAATTAATTATATCTGAAGGTATGGCTCATAAGTGCATCCATCCATACAATTAACAAACAGGGTTTGTCACTTTTAAACCCTTTTTGGCAAGTGGGTCTAGTCCCAGGTTAGAGCTAGATCACTTCCATTAAAACGTTGGGGTTTTTTCTGATCTCAAATCATTAGCAAAGTGTGGCAGCTCCTGCCCTCATTAACACCTATTTTTAGATTGTTAGTCTGTATTTACTCAGAACTTACCACAAAACATTCCTGTTAGTTTTAGCTTGGTTTCACAACATTACTCATCCAAAAAAAAAAAAAAAAAAAAAGAAAAAGTTAAGTTGCTCTTTTTCAAATTCTCTAGTTATATCTTAGTAAGTAAAACTGATTTCTCAAACTAATGTCAAACATAAGGGGAAAACGAGCATTCAAATGCAACACATGCAAGAATTCCAAATGCATTTCCCTAGACAACTCCAACTGAACTCATCCATAAGTGATGCCTTTTCACACCTATCTATACATTGCCAACTTTCTACTCTATATTAATATTTTTTCCACATAAATCTTTTTCTATTTATCACAAAAATGTAATATACAACTGATTGTCTGAATACTCCCAGTTTATCTCAAAGTGCATTCAAAAACCATCTGTTCAGTAAAAAACCACACACCTGGAAAACCTGAATTCAGTCCGGATATGGTAACTACTGTAAGCTACTTCAGCAATATTCATTCAGAGGAAATGGGCTGCTTATCTAGCTGCTGAAATGGAAAGGACTCTTTCACACAATAAGGTATTTTTGGGATTATTTTCTCGTTGTTTTTCAAATAGTGATGGCATATAAATTAAAAATTTTATATCCAGCAGCAAACGGAAGGCTGGTGTTTACAATAGGCATTGTGTACATAGTCCATAAAAAGCAAACAAACCAGAAGGGTGGAATGCACTCCTTACAAAGACCTGTAACAGAGGTGGTACTCAGAAACATTTGGGTTTCATCCTCTACATTTACAACTGCTCTCAGACAGATGTGGGTCTATAATTAAATTAATAATTTTGACTAAGCATCATCACCACCACCAAGATCTGTTACACATAAACAGACATGAATTGGTGTCAGGAAGGTGACACAGACTGGAAAGAAGCATCACTCCTGCAGTCACAGCACGTGTGTCTGCATCCAGGTGTCCTCACACCTTCTACCCTTCACCTGACTTGGATCAGATACAACTCAGTGGAAGATGTTTCAAAAACAATTCACCTTTTGCATGCTCTGCAAAGGTAGGTGGGTGGCAGGAGAGACTCCTAAACCCACAGAGCCTACAGCAGCACCCCCCTTACATCCTAATCCCAAGGCAACACCCTGGGAACCAGCCACAGCGGTGGGAGCAGACATCTGCCCACACAGGTGCTGTAATTGTGACAAAACCTTTAACTCGGGGACTCCAGTCAAGCACAAGGCACCATTAACAAAAAATCAAGTTTTATTACTCACTTCTGCTCATAGAATTACTTCTGAGGGTTTGTCCTTTCCTGTTTTCTGTTTTTGTTTTTTTTTTAATCAAGAGCCTGTGCTCAGACTCTTAGTGGAACCAGGAGATACAACTGCATGAATACTGAGTATTCCCTCCACATCTTTTAGCAAACAGATAAATACACAAATATTTTGCATGAAGTTTGGGCAACTCCAAGGGTAACAACTTCTGCTTTACTATTTCTTCTGACATACAAATACAGAAAAGATGATTCACAATTCACAGGAAAGTGAGATCTCAACTCTATAAAACTGAGAAATCTTTTTATAGAAACCTGACATCCCACAGAAGATTTCTCCAAGGAAAATAATTTAATACACATTAATTTTAGAAATTACTGCAATTGGTTTTCAACATGTCTTGGGCCCAAGTCCTCAGAAGAATGCAAACATTTAACTTCTATTGAAATCAACAGGACACCTGTGACTGTGTAACTGTGAACTCCCATGCAAACTGCCGACTTCAGACAAGACAGAATTACAGAGCTGTGAAATTCACTTGTGTACACAAGGGCTCATTACAGAAGAAAGGAAAAGAAAGGACACTTCAGAGAATGAGAATCAAGTATTCCCTTGTATACTAGAAAGATGTCCAAGTCCATAAAAAGGGAGTAATGAATATACACAACACCCTCAATCTCCACACTTCTCTTTTTGTTTGTACTTCATTTCAATTTTTACTTAATTTACACAGAGGGATAGACAAACTACAACGACAGGGAGCACCTTAATATGACATATCATCAGAAATGTTCAATATATTTATTTTCTTGCTTTTAAAAAGATTGTGATTGTTTCCTGATTTAATAAAACAGGTATTTATATACATGTAACCACAAAGGTCTCACCTTCCAATGATTACATAATTTGAACTTTATATATAAAAAGACAATGTATTAGCATGAGTTTAGTTGTGTATGTTAACAATTACCACTTCTCCATGTCTTGTTTCTGTACAGCTTCTTGGAGCTAAGTTTAAAATGAAATTACTTTCCTATAGTTTCTGAGTATTTCCAAGTACATCTCTCGTACCTTTTTACCAAACATAAACTTACCCACCTAACGTAAAATGAAGTTGTTGGGATCTTCAATATCAAAACTCATCCAAAATCAAGCTTCCTCAGATGACTTCTAAAACCCTTGCAAAAGTTCTTTCTACTGGAGTCAGACACTGCACGTTCTAGTCATTATGAGCTTTCCCTAGCTGGGATTTTTTTGTCCCCTCCCTGTGTTTTCTGCATCAGCCACGGTACAGTGCCTCCCCTCTATATGTTAATCCACAAAGGACCAATATTTACCACAGAGATAAATCTTACTGCTTTCTCCCTTATAAATTTCAAATAATGAACCTCTCAGTACTATTTCAAACGTCAACAGCATCTCTGGCTCAACGCAACAGCTAATTTAAGTCAACTACTTCTGTGTGTGAGAAAGAATGGAAAATGCATTTGTTTTAACCCAATACTAGCACTTGATTCACTTCATGCTCAAAGATGGTAGCACCAATATAATCACTGTAAGTATAAAACCTGCAGAGAGAAACTTTTCATCTATACTATGTTAAAGTAGTTCTTTACAAACCTCAAGATAAATGGATGCCTTTTCCTTAAAATTCTTCTGGATCTCAAGAAGAATCCAGCTCGAACTGGAGACACTGTGACTGTCAGTAACTTGGGTTGCTAGTCATTGAAACAGACAACACTTGCTTTAGCTTCTCCTCACTCTTACCAGTTGGCAATACAACTTGCCCAGGCTCCATCTGTTTAGATAAGAGCTACTCGTGCTGCAGTGTTTTCCCCAGTTACAATTATTTCAGAACAAATGTGAATTCAGTATTTGTAAAAGTTACTGGACTGACAAGTCTGAAATAAGGGCAGGGCAGTTTTCCCACCATGCACTGACCAACATGCATGATCTGAGAGACATTCCTACAGATAAAGGCATTTCAGATTTTTTGGGCTTAACCAAATCACAAATATCTCTGCTGATGCCAATAAAGAGATTAAATAAACAAGAAAATGCATCAGATACACTTCAGTCAGCAAGACCTAATGAAATTTACTCCCAAGGGCTTGAGGAAGTAAGGAAAGTAATTTCTGACTCATTAGATATTCTAATCAAGAACACACAGAGAATGAGCACAGCTCCAGAAGACCTAAAATGAACCAAAAAAAAGAGGACTTTTTGTTTTTGTAAAATCTAAATTCCACATCCAAACCCACTTCCTGACTATGTCTGTCCTCCAGCCTGAAAGCACAGTGGCAGAATTCAAGCCTGACAGATGAGTGGCACTGCAGGATGTCAACAGGTTCCTGAAATTAGCAGTCTAATCACCAGGGGAGTAAAAGATGTACACTCTCCAGCTGAAAGCCAACCTATGAACTTCCAGCCATGTACAGTGAAGAATAGTGGGTGGGCTGAAATTTGCTTACAGTGAGCTGAATCCCAGTAAGCAAACAGGCTGCTGCACTCAAGAGGAAGGAACAGTGACAAGGAAATTACGATACAAGTAATTTCCAAGCCTGCTCCTCATCTATCCTCTTTCCATGACTGTCCATAGATAATAGGGAATAGTTTGTGTTAACTGAGTAATCAAAAAACTTATATATATATGTATGTGCATGTAAGTGTGTGTGTACCCTCACATAAATATAAATAAATATATTCCACATATAGATGTGTATTCCACTAAATGGAAATTTCCACAGGAAGGGCATACCTGCAGGTAACACCAAGTCTCTTCAACCAGTTCATGCCTCCAAACAAATCTCAACAAAAAGGATCACAAAGGGAGAAAAAAAATTTCAAATTTAGATGCCTTACTGAGTGGCACCATCTGTTTTATATGGGAGATTAAGGGAATAGCTTGAAACCACCCTGATAGCTGTTGGAGGGACAACACAGCAGAGCATAAGCAATCCAGAAGGATGCTGGAATGAGCTGATAATAACTTCCTTCTCCAAGTGATACAGGAGCCAAGAAGTGCTATTAATGGTGTTGTGGCTTAACCCCAGCCAGCAACCAAGACCTTTTTCTCACCAAGAAGGAGGGGCTGGTGGGGAATGTGAAATTCAAGGGCACCCTTGGCTGCACAGACGGTGGAATGGTGGAGTTTGAGATCCTTTAAACAGTATATGGATATTTTTTTAGTGAGAAAAAAAACCTAAAACCTTCTTCTGAAATGTTCCTTTCTCTCGTGGAAGCACCTAAATTCCTATGAATCTTAATACAATTACATAGCCAGATGAAGATATTTATACATAAGTTACAGAATCCTCTGCTAGAAAAGTAATAAGGAAATTTAAAAAAAAACCACAACAAAACAACAGATGTCTCAGCAGACCTAGGGATGAGGGCAGCATTCAACCAGGTCCTCTGCTTTATAAGGCCCCATTTGAACCCAAGCACAGTGAAGGCAATTTTGAAGCACTCTAAGTAGACTTCTACCCTTCAGGCTGCACTGTGGTCTGCAGAGTGAAGGAAGTGTAAGTTTATCCCAGACACATCCAAATTCCTGTGGCCCAGGCTCTGTGCAGATATGAGAGCACCATCAGAAGAAATCAAAGAAAACCAACACCCAAACATATTTCAATGCCTGGCCCCAAACTCAGCAGACAACAGCAGCCCTGGTGTGCTGACAAAACAAGAAAAAATATTTTTTTGTGCATGGTGTTACAACTGCTTGTTCTATTCAGCAGATGCCATCCCTGTGTTTCCACACCAGATAGGAAGTATGCCTCACCTGCTGCAGAGCTACAGCAGAGATGAACTGAAAGAAAAATATCAAATTTTAGGGTTTGATGGGGTATTTTAAATATAGATTTAGCTGTAAGCCGGAAATGTAAGCAGAAGGTAACAACGACAACAAACAGGATCACAACCTAACAACCAAGATCCCAAGTTTTCAACTTAATTCTGAAGGAAGCAGGAAACAGAGGTACAACAAAGAATCTTTTTTTTGTAATGGAACATGTCACATTTTTTTCTGGACACCACAACTACAGTTCCATGTCACCACTAGTGACTTGTATCTGTTCCTAGAGGACCTAGTACACCCAAAATGCTGCAAGGGCATGTGGTGGTCAGGAAATACAGTATCAGTGGAGAACCTAATATGATATGGTGAAAGTGACACAAAAGAGCATTATAATGCCATTATGCTGAACAAACAAAACTCTACAATATATTAGATGTGTAACAATGTTTATGGGGAAATCCAAAGACCCTTGTGCTACGTCCAACTTTTAGAAGACAACTCAGACTAGATCTTTTGGGCTGTAAAACAACAATGGACATTCCCAAGTTTGAATGTCTATACAACTGCAAACAAGCTTACTGTATCTGAAAGAAATCATTTTTGTATCTACTTAGTATTATCTCTTTTAGATTTGACATTTTCTTGAAAGATTGTGAACTGTTTCTGAAAATACAATTGATTTAAATACCAAAGATTACAGATTTAAAGAAAATGTAAATATAATTGCCCAGACACCACACACAAGAATTTCCTAATTACTAGCAGTAAGTTTTACTTCATTCCAAAAACTGACCAGCACCTCAGAGAACACTGACTAGTAAACTAACCTAAACTTAGTGATAAAAAAAAAATCATATCCCTCTCTGCAATGACTAGAGTCTATGAAGATGTGTACAAAAAAGCCATCAAAGGAAAAAGAACCACCTCCCTCATGCCTGAAGTCTTGTATACTGTATTCAGTACCTACACTTAAAGAAAAAGAACATCAGGAAAGGAACACTGAAAATATCCTTATGCACAGTTTCTCCTCAGAGACTATAAAATGTCTTTTGGGTTTGTTTTGTTTTGGGTCTTTTGTTGGTTTTGGGCGGGGAGGGTAATTTATTTTAAGGAACTAAACTCTATCTTCCCTCTTTGAAACACTGTGGTCGTTGGAGCTTTGATAAAGTGCAAAAGAGATTTAAGGAAGCGCTTGTGACTGATGCCACCAGGATGCCTCTGAGGGCATTTCCACGTACTGGAAATCATACAATCTGCATGATCTGCTGTTTTTCCCACTACCTCAAGCCAGGTAGAGAGAAGGAAGCATTACCATGACTTACTGGACTTCTGCAGGTTTATATGGTGATTTGTTTAGCTCTTTCCCCAACTCTTTCCTTATCTAATATAGGCAGTAGATAAAAATCTCCCCTGAATCCTGCTTCTGTGCCTCCAGGAAAAGGAAGTCTTGCTTTGTTCCCCATCCCACAAGTCCTGAAGTACACGTGACAGAGAAAACAAATTTTTGCCCCATGAATAGTAATTTCTCTCACTGACCCAAGAAACAAACATTTTGTACTTACTCAAAACTGCAAACAGCCATTTATCACCTTGCACATGGGAAAAAGAATTATCTCCTGGCCAATTTTATTTGAGAAATACTTAAAATGCCGCATATACACATGCACAGACACATGAATTTGTTGTCAAGATATCAGGCCTGAATTTTTCAGAAGCTGAGAGCAGGGTGACAGCCAACATTCAGTTCTCACCTGGTATCTCAACAGAGTGCCATGCACGTAGTTAAGCACAGCCAGTACACAAATTTTGAACTGTCATTTCAAGATCACATTTTGACTTATGAAAATAACATTCTGGAATACATGAATGGTTAAAAACATTTAAGCAAATTGATAACAGAGCAATTTTAATAGAAAATAATCTAGATGTTTTGCATTTTAAAATGACCTTATGACACCAAACAGCAAATCTACGTTGTAAGGGAAATCTTACCTATTTCTGCCTCATTCAAGGAGAAATTTTAACATATGTATGTGTGTTGAGTAACAATGTAGTTATATTATTTTCCTGAAATCAAGAGTATATTCACCCAACTGAATTACTCATTGGCACAAAAATCACAAGACAAAACACAAAGATACAATAAATGGGAAGAAAAAATTTTTCCCGTTGCAAAAAATGATCCATCCCTGACAAGATGCACGAGCTCTTGTTGAGTTCATTATGTAAAAAACAGGATTTCTTCTGGAGATTTTCTCATATTACACATACACCTGTATAAACATGTCCTTTCATTCATGAGACAAGAACATTTCACTCTATTTTTGAAAGCTAAATAGTTAAAGACATCATAGAAAGAAGCCAGCTGTTATTTAATCAATAATAATAGGGGACTGTTACTGACATGATTGACTGTATTTCCTCCCAGATGAAACAGGAAAGCCATCTAAAAGAAGATTCAACTTCTTCATTTGCTTGCCACCTTCTTTCCTTTTAGGCAGTAGCTTCTGCTACTCTCTCCTTTTCAAAGTCACTTTATTTCCTATTTAAAAGTGCCAAAGTACCTGACAGCAAACATAACTAGGCTGGATAGCAACCAAGGTGGCAAATCTGTGACTGCACTGTTCTCCTGCCCTCCAGCCCCACACCGGGCTGCTGCTGCTGCTATTTATATCATTGTGTGCACACACAGTAAACACAGCTTTCACATTCTGTTATGCTGAAAATGGTGAAAACCATTTCCTTGCTTCTAGCTCAGCTTCTAAAATAGCAGTATCATCTTCTTAACACAAACAATTAAAATTAGCTACCTGTCACATCACCATTTACTCCAATGATACGCATTTAAAAAGCCACTAGTCTAAAATCAGACTCAAATGAAACATATACTAACTATGTTTTATGGCTCTCTGAGCGTATTACCAAACATTCAGGAGAGTCAATCCATCAATTAGGATTTTATTTACTTAAATCTGGTTAATTTTTTTAATGTTTTAATCCAGAATTCATTGCAGAGATCATACAAGATAGAATCACAAGAAATAATTGAGCATCAATTTAACCTTTAAAGACATAAAAGATAATGAGATATCAATTTATTTTTGTTATATTATCATTAAGAGATGTAATATGCGAAGTTATGTACAAATATAAATAAAGTGCTAGCACTCCTGTCAGTACACTAGAGCAATATAAATGCTTTTAGTACTGGTTATAAACTAAAGTTACCAAAAAGTGAAGATGAAACACTGTATTTTCAATTGCCTTTTTTTAATTAACCTCCTCTAATCTCAAACAAATATATAGCTAAAATACCCAAATTCACATGTAGACCTTTTTAGCTCAAAATATTTCTCCCAGGGTGCACTCCGCAGCTACAGCCTTGACACTATGGAGCCACTCTGCTACAAAGGCTGCAATAAAGCAAGTGCCACCTCCAATGTAAAATAAGTGAAAAAAAATTGCCTTCACAGCACTAGCTTCCCCTTTCGCTTTCAAAGTTTCAAACAAACTTGACAACAATGAGATTGCCCCTAAAAGAATACTCAGACATAATATAAACCACCTTTTCCTTCTACTGCCTGCAAGCAACACTCCAGAACTTGGGTCTGGAAAAAAAAAGAAAGAAGCCTCCACTAAGGAGTTAACTATTCTTCTATGAGAATGTGAAAAACTGTAGCTTTTTCTGTCTATTAAATCCTGCTATTCTGTCCTAGGAAAAACTTAAATATAATACAAATAATATACCTTTCTTGATCTGGAGGCAGCAAAAAGACCATCAGATTTTATGCCCAGTGTCACTCTCAAATAAAGATGGCAGAATTTTATATCTCTTCAGAAGCTCATACCCCATTTTTTTCACTTCCTTTTATAAAATTAGTTGCCATCAAGTGAAATTTTATTTGGAAGAAATGTTGCTTACTCTACACTTCTCTAGAAAAACCTTTTTCGGCCTACAGGAAGTTGATGACAACAAATCCACACTTCCTAACAGTTGCAATGCCCACACAAAATAATAATCTGTGACCATATTAAGTATTAGACAAGACAAAAACTGAAAAACACTCTGGCTAAGAAGTTACTTTCAGTTTGAGATAGCTTACAACCCATATCTGCAGGGACACAACTACTTATGGCAAAGTTTTTCAGAACTCTACACATCCAAATAACCAAATGAGAACACATCACTGACTATATAGAGACACTACAAGGCTTGCTAAACAAACAAAGTTACTATTTAATGAAAAGCATCAAAATCAGCTGGCTATTAAGACAGCACTACGCTGATGAGCCAGAACATTTTTGTATATTTTTGTAGATTTGGAGGATACCTGCCATGAAATCACTACAGCAGTGTACAAACCAGAGCCCTCTATATTTGAATTTCTGACCTACGGCATCACACCAGCCCTAGCCATAAAGGCACACAATCCTGTAAGAAAAGCCACGAGCTGCTACAAATTCAACCTGATAGCCTACATTCAGCTGTCTGTATACACCAGGTATTCAAGTCAGCATGCAAATAAAAGAGAATTTAGCCTGTGTGTCTAAACTCAAGAGTCTGTGTACACTGCACGCAGTGATGCAGTAATGCTCACATAAATGCAGTAGCAGAAGTCATCAAGCCACCACAGCACAGAGCTCACAGTAACATTCCCCCACCACTAACATTAGTGGAGATACTCTGCTAGGATGAATCCAGTAGCACAGGACCCTCTGCTTTATATTGTAGTGCACTATTTTCTCCTGACACTCAGGTTGGATGGGGCTCTGAGCAACCTGGTCTAGTCAAAGGCGATGTCCATGGAGGGGTAGGAACAAGATATCTTTAAGGTCCCTTTCAACCCAAACCATTCTAAGATCCTATGGTCTCTTCCGCTTTTGTAACTGTTTTTACAAATAGGCAGGTCCTTCACACATCTCTGCACACCTCTCACTCTTACTTAATATACACAGTTGATCACTGTGCAAATATAGCTTCACTTTGCCCCACTTCTACCCTCATAATATTTTCATTTGACAATCATACTAGCTAGATTTGAACAAACTCATTTAAGCACCCATTTGTTAAAACAGCCTGATTCAGTCAGGAGAAATAGCTATTTACTGTCGTCAACAACGTGTCGACCTGAGGCAAAAGCAAAGTTTAACTACACAGTTAATGTTTGCAATGTAAACTGCAAAAATTTGATTTAGTGTTCTCCCTGAAAACAGCATTTTGACCTTCCTATAATGATCAGAAGTTTGTGTTAGAACTGAGCAACATTTAAAAGGAATGGGGGAAAGCTCCTGTTATACCTCAAGACCACAGAAAACCCATTTTAAATACAGATACATCAATGACTTAAACTGCTCAAAAAGTTGCTTTAACTACTTGTTTCCTGGGGTTTCTTAATTATAATATGAATGACCCCATGAAAGAACACTTCCAATAGGATGTTATTCCTCGGTTATTGTGAGGACTTCTCAGCTTCCTTCCTGCACTCTACAAGATCTCATGTTTAAAGTTGGGTGGTTGACCTGGAAAATTCTGCCTCATGTGATAAGACATTAAATTTCAAAAAACACACAATAGCTAAGCAAACAACCCTTCTTTCAAAAAAACACAAAGAACACAGAACTCTTTTTGAATAGGCTTTATTGCTGTATTAATAGCTGAAATGCAGAGCAGTCGAGGGAGCAAAGCTCTCTTTTCCTCATTTGAACTCACTCAACTGGCACAGGATTTCTTTCCCACTCTCCCAATCCCTTGGGTCCCTACAAATCAAGACCAAAACAGGACCCAGCTGTCTCAGCTTGTTGTTCAAGCCCATTCAATTACAGCTGGAAGGCGGAATATTTCCTGGCACAATGTTCCTTTGGGATACTTACTCATGTGAACACAACCTACAGACTGAGCAGGTACATTCACCCACTGCTGGGTACTGGCCTTGTTAAATGTACTTCCTACACTCCAAAGAAAGTGCTTAAGTAGTTACTGCTTTAATTAAGAGCTAGCAAATGAATTCAGATAAAAAACATTAACAGCAAAGAAACCACAATGATGTAGTTGTCCTGATCACCAATGAGCATGAGAGGATCTTTCTGCCACTCCAAGTCCTGTAATCAGATTCTATAATCAAGATATAGATATTCCACTTGACTATGCCAAGCCTGTGCTAAGCATGCACAAGATGAGGTGCTATCGGAGAATATACACACAAAGAAGGTGTGTTAAATTTGGGGATTTCAGTGGGGAATATTTCTTTGGACTTCAAAAATGTTGTCACTTCTACGTTTGCTAGCCTTCTGTCAAAGGATTTAAAAATATCTACAAATAAAAAATACCTAGTCACACATGCTCCAGGGTAGTCATAAGAATGTCATCCCTGTCTGTGAACATACAAGAGAATACTAGCCAAGACTTCAAGCTAAGCAACAGCAATATGTGAAAAAAAATTCCAAATACAGAGTAATTCCAGTTGTTTGAGTCAAAGGATGAAAATTCAATCCTTAGTGCTTTACTCCTATTTAGACTGCTCTGAGTACTCACAGACTTGGGGATTCCTCTTACAAACATTCTTCAGTTTATTTTTATTTTAGTCATGAACAAAAATTCTTGAAGGAGAGAAAAGACAGATACGCAAACTCTCTTCCCTTCTTGCTTCCATTGGCTGGTCAGACAAGTCTCCTAAGGCACTACTCTTTGGCCTCTGGATTGTGGGCACTGTAAAGTTCATGAGTAACTGAAAGAAACTCATGGATATACAAACTTAAATAATCTGTACAAAAGTCCACAGCTCCAGTAGAAATTATTTCTAAGTCCAAAAGGTAGAAAGCTACTATTAAAGGATACCAAATACTGTTTATATTATCCCTATAAATCAGTCTTTCCGAAAACTCTAATGAGACATTCAATTTACTGTCAATGCTTTAATATTTATTAAATGCAATGCCCCTGTTAATGCATGGCTTTGCAAAACACCACAGCTTTCCCCCACACTCATTCAATACTTCACCTCCACAACACTTTGTTAATGCATATTGATAACAACTGCAGCACAGCAGAAAAACAATGCCACTCCTGACAACAGCGTACGGATTTGGTGCAATATCTCCAGAGCTGATTCTCCTAAGGAAGCTGGTAACAGACATTCACCAACAATCTTTCTAAAGTGCTCAGAATCAAAACAAAAAACAAAAAAAAAAGAAAAACAAACGAGCAAGCAAAAAAACCAAACAAAAAAACCCCCAAAAAACAAAACACAAAACAAAACAAAACCAACAAAAACCAAACAGGCCAGGAAACCAAAATAAGGAAGCCACAACTTTGTTTCAACCATCCACAGCCTATTCACAGTAACTAATAACAGAGAAAAGCTATAATTGTGTTCTAATAAACTGCTACATACATTTTTGTCCTAAAAATTAAAACGAATCAAGAACATTGAAATACATACGTTCAGAAATATCTCCCTGCCAGATACACACTGACATTAATGCTCAATTACAGTTTAAATAGCATCTGTATTAACCAAAATACCCCATGCTTTCTTTGTGTCTAGTATCCATTTTCCTTTACAATTTCCTCTCTGAATACTGATCAGCTTCATTAGCTTCTATGCTAATGAAGATACATGAACAAATAAAAGCTGCACAACACAGGGAATCCAGCTCAGGAGATTCAGCTTTGCACTGATCTGTCAGTATTACTTTCTCAGGACTAGTAAAGCTCTAAGAGCTGTTCCAGCTATCTCAGAAGATCACTGATACAGAATCCCATAACTCAGGATTTGCATTGATTCCCAAGCTGGAACCTCTCCTACTGCAATTTGCTCTGTAACACAACTCTCAACGTTGCTCTTAGGATGCCAAAATGACCTTCCAAGCAATATGAGTTGTGCACGGTGGCCATACCATTTGCTTGTTTTACAAACATGATTTTAACAAACTGAGACAAAATATGGCAATTACTAAAGGAAATCAGAAGTAAGCACATTACATTTGGTATCTCATTTCCATTATACTTAG
This sequence comes from Dicrurus megarhynchus, assembly GCA_013399195.1. Classification (NCBI taxonomy): domain Eukaryota; kingdom Metazoa; phylum Chordata; class Aves; order Passeriformes; family Dicruridae; genus Dicrurus; species Dicrurus megarhynchus. The sequence continues at coordinate 1,176,673 of VXAD01010042.1, read as the reverse complement.
TACCTCAGCAACACACCCCTTTAAAAGGCTTCAACTAATGTAACATTTGAAATTATAATTTATGTACGCATAGTGCCCAGTAAGAAGCAAAAATGATTCATTAGCTCTGCAGCAGACAAAAAAAAAATCAAATTAGCTACACAGCTCTGAGTAAATAACAGCTGCAGTCTTTTAAGAAATGGTCAGCTGATGTTAAAATTAGAGATGAATGCTGCTCCTGCAGACCATAATGGGCATTACTCTTCAAAGGCTCCAAACACCAGCCATTGGATCAACAGTGAAATAGATCCTCAGTTCTTCAACAAGGACACCTAATGCTCAAGAAAACTGTTCACTTCAGAAATTTGACTAACGTCAGTATTGTGTAGTCTAGACACGAAAGAAATGAAGTTCAGCAACTAGATTATACTGTCAGTATTGTATGATCAGTGCACTCATTCTTCAGTCAGTGTAAAGTGCATATCCATGTTCCAAACATGTATCTGATGATGAAATCCAGTTATCATGGAATGAGCTACAAAAGTTCACACAGTGCTGAAGATTTTACAGCTATAGCACCAGTCTGGAGACTTTACTTTTTTAAAAAATCCTATATGACCTTATTCATATATCAAAGAAGGCCTCACAATTTTAAATAAAATTTGAGATAGCCTCAGAAAGTCATGTTTTACCTGAAGATTGCCCTCTTGCAATTACTATGTATTACATAACTAAATAGCACCAGTATCTGCAAACAACTGAATTTCTCATAGATAAAGCACAAATTAGTAACACTAACATAGTACAAAACAATATTAATGTCAAATAAAAGGCCAAAGTGTGAGAAGGATGAGTTAATAGTTTCCTTCCCAAAATGCAGTAGCTTTCCCATGAAGCAGAGAAACAAGGGGGCGGGGGGGGGGGGGGGGNAAGGGGGGAGGGGGGGGGGGGTGAGAGAGAAAAACAACCTAATAAAAAATGGCACAAGGCTATTGAACAGAAAGGAACCATTCCCTGGCTCAGCCACTGCCAGAGTGACAGCGCTATCCAAGACCCAAAAGAGAAATTTTTGCCTGCCTCTTGCCACTCTTCCCAAGGCTTTTCTCCTGACCTCTACATTTCGTACCTCAGCGATGCCAACTGGACAAATGCCCTCCCAGTAGAGCCAGCAGGATGATTTACCTGGTAGCTATCACAGTATTTTAAGAGGAATCCACACATGAACGTAGCAGCACTGGCAGAATCAAGGATGGAAACAGCACAACACTACATTTTCAGAAGTGCCAGGCAGCCATCACGTTACTACTTAAGTGCAACATCCTAGAAATTCTTCCAGGAGACAAAAAATTACACAACCTCCAACCACCTTCACACTGTATTTTAAACCTTGTATTTTAAACACCTTGTATTTTAAACACCTTGTATTTTAAACTCTGATTCAACTGATGACTACAAACAACAAAAGACAATCCTTCCCTCCTTTTGAAAACATCAAACACATCTCACCTGAGACTGGGACATCTATAAGGAGAGCTAACAACTTGCATTAGACCAAAATCAAGTATAAAGTCTGTGTGATAGCACATTTATTTGCATAATAGACTGACATGAGCAAACAAAACCAAATATTCCTGCAGGGAAGAGGTTTGGTTTCCTGAATATCTCCCTACACAAGGACTTGGAAGTGGATTATTTTTATGCAACAAAAAATGTTCAAACATATAACAGTTGTAAAGCCTCAAAACAGTGTTATTTCAAACAGACTTGAATACTTGAGACAAAACAAGGGAACTTTAGGTATATTTGCCAACAGTTCACGAATACTGCTCTTTTAACCTTTAAAGTAGTTAATAGCTATGATAACCTGGTAGAGAAAAATGCCATACAGAATCCTATACCTTAAAAATTTTAAATGGCCAAAAATTCAGTTAAGAATATTCTAAAATAACACATTCTGAGCAGTATAGGTATTTATATAAATATATTATTTTAGGCGGTGACACTTCTTTTAAATGAAAACTTTCTCAGCAGTTCTCAGTAAGAAAAAAATTGTGTGTACACTATACATGTGTTTCTCTCTAATGTCCCCCCCTTCCCTCTGACAGCTTCCTCATCTTACTTGATGCACAGTGTTGAACATTAAAATACAAATTCCATTTTATACTGGTATGAAAATAACTTGATGTAATTTCTGTCAAGCACACGCATCTGTGTAAGATGTTCTTTAATACTCATCTATTTTTCTACTACATACCAAGTTTATGTTTTCATTTCTAGAATTCAGGCATTAAAATATGTATGTATTACAGTATCAATGTTGTATACCAAAAAGGAATTGACTTCACAGTTAAAATGTTTGATCAACTATTTTTATATATATGCAAAAAGGTAGAAAAAATACCATTAGGACCTGGGACATTACAGCTTGATCTGATAATGTAATTTTTTTTTCCATAAAGTATTACTCTGAGTTTAGTAACAGCCTGATTCTAAAAGCTTCCTGAAGTCAGTCTTTACACGTTTTCCAGTGGCCTTTATATCAGACATCAAAAACATAACAATAAAATTTAAAAAATATAACATGCACAACATACTCAACAGCTAATCCAGTAATAAATCACAGAGAGAATGATTTGATTTTTCCATGGAGTGAGTGGAGAATAATCTTAATTCTTGCTGGGAACTAAGAGTTTAGAACATTTTTGGATGGTACCAGAAATTTGTGGAACTGTGTCTTAAAATTTTAACCAAGATCAAGTACTAAAGCACGTAGATGGCTTTTTTAATATATAAAAATATATCTATTTATCTGTGTGTACATACATGTCTATATACACACCTACACACATGCATATATGTATGAATAGGGTATACCTATATTTACATAGAATTATATGAATAATCTAATTCAATGAATTAAAATAAATACAACCTACAGATTCTGCAGGGGCTTAGTCATGTGGTTTCATTAAGAGCTGTGTGTTGCATAATTAGGTACTACTTTACAGCACAAGTCCTGGCACTACCTACAATTCACACCAGTTAGAAAGAATGTTTCCAACATAAACACGTCCTTCACCTAATTGGTGAATCTGATTTTCAGTATTTACTTTCCAAGACACTTAATTTGGAAAAACTAAAAAAGTTTAAAAAAAGTATCAAAACATTAACACCACTAAATAGTGCTTAATATTGGAAACATTCTTGATTCCATATAATCTCACATACTCTACTCCTTCAGGTAATATAAACAGAACACGTTTCCTTCTGGAAATTAAAAGCCTGAAGCTTTAAGTTGATGCTGGTAAATCAGCTGAAGCCATGCTTTCAACAGAATAGAGTCCATTTTCCTGCAGAAAACAAGTTGCTTTCTCATTAACAAGAAATATACTAAATTTCTTACTAATAACATCTAGTTTACTATGTATCCTATACAGCAGTGATTTACTAATTATTTGTATTGCTGCATCCCATACCACCAACAGGCTTACACTCAATGCTAAGCCTAGAAGGAAAATTAGCAGCTTGCTTAAAAGAACACCTGTCCTTGCTGAATGTTTTAAAGCAAACTACCTCCACAAACTTACTGAGCATTTTTGGCCACCTTCTTTTTTTAGACTAATCACACACAACAAAAAAAAAAAAATCAGCATCTTTGAACAGAATGTGAACAGTATTTACAGCAGCTCAGAATAAACTTTTATTAAAAATCTTCCACTTTTAGAAATTGCCACTGTGCAAATTTGTTGTGAGGAAAACTGTTCACGCTGCCGTAGTTTCTCATTTTCTATAGCTTTGCTTTTTCCATGTATAAGCACTGTGCAGAGGTACTTTTAAACCAGCATTATTTTCACACTGAGGTGCTTCTACTACCTCAACTTGATCAGTTGAGTTAAAGTTCTACAGTACGTGCATGAATAACCAAAGCCAAAGGCAATTTCTCAAACTGCGTTTGTTAAAGTTTTCTTTCATCTTTCACTACTGCACAAACACAACACCCATGTCATTTGAGTTTAGGATAAAATTTAGCTTAAAAACAAAGATGAAAAGCTTGCTTTAATGCTACAGAGGTACTGCAGGTCTTCAGCCCACTTATGAAGATCACACTATGAACAGAAAAACAAAAAGCTGCGTTTAACAGCTTTATCAATGTATGAAGCCAACATGCCCTCAGTCTCTTGATCCAAAATATTCTTTTGTACTAAATACTCTCAAAATATTTTATCCTAAAGAGTTCTGAATAAAGCTTCTCATTATTTTAGGTACCTCCTGTTTATGCTCTTTTCCTCACAATTCGTAGCATGTATGTGAATAAACTTATTTTCAGACTGTTTGGATACAATCTTCGAAACACTCACTCATGTAGTACATTAGAAGAGATTAGTAAATGTGGTTTAGGAATTTAGCTCAAGTCTCATCCCATGTATAGTCAAGAACTGCTCACTGTTTGCTCTGCCTGCTCCCCAAGCCCACATCTATGGTTTGTGAACATCTTCTGCAGAATTGCTACAGACAGACACTCTATCCTGCCAAGGAATGATTTCTCTTCCTTCTACCAGAGCTCTACTTCTACTCCTTTCATCCACTTCCACCCAACCTACAACTGCTATGAGAAAAAAGGCGTTTCCTCTTTGAATACAAATTAAAGTGTTTAGACCTAATCCAATTTTAGCAATATCTTTGTTTCTGATATACATGTAAGGAAAAGAATTGCATAACTTCATATTTTCTCATGCTGCTTTGGGTTTTTAAAGGTGTCAAATTTCGGGTGGGCCACAGCAATTAAAAGGCATGAGAAATACAATGTAGAGAGCAATTCTTGCTCTTCTAGGTGACAAAATAGTTAAGGAGGCCATTTCAAAAGGATGGTATAGATTGGAAGAAAGTGTTCTTATTCAACATTTTTTCTCATTAACTAGTAAATCCTTAAGTAACCTTGAAGGAGAAGGGAAAGGAAGAGATTGGGAGAAGAGGTACTGTTCTGGAGTTTAGGTGTTCCCACCCTCCCACACTTGTACAGTGTTATTATTTCTATGTGCATAGAGGAAACAGAACAATAAATTTCTGCAGTTTAAATACTGAGTCAGATCTCCAGCTGATACAAACCAGCTCAGTTTCATCCATTTCCCAGTCTCACAAGGTTCATACTCAGTGATCTCCTTTAAAGGTCACTATGGTCAAGGTGGTTTTTGTTTGGGTTTTTTTTTGCTGGGTTACATTTAACTCCTTGTATGACCACACAGTATATTTTATAATTAAATTAGGATAGTTTTAAGACTTCTCTGAAGTACTTTATACAAAGAGCATATAATTCTCCAAAGTTTTAAGCTATGCTGGATGACAGGAATTCATTCAGCTATTTTGTCACCTAGAACTGCGTAGAATCAAACACATTTTTGCACTTTCTCCCTCCCCAACCTTCATATTTTCCACAGAAGACTGCATAAAAACATAGACCAAGTGCAGTGTCAAAAAATATCCCTACTCATTGCTGTGAAGCAAGTTCAATGAAGAAATTTTCCCCACAAAACCAAATCTAGACTACTCTTCTAGATAAATTTCATGTACACTCTCTGATGACCCAAGCAGGTTAGCACAGCCACCCACATTCCCACCTCTGGCCCAGACTTCTGAACCAGGTAATTGGTCATCATAAATCCCTTTGCAAACAGCATGCTTCTTCCCCAAATTTATTACTACTGACAACAAAATTTATTACATCACAGAATGATCCTGATGCTTCAAGCAGGGGAGGAAATGAAGTGAATTCAGTCCAGATTCTGCAAAGTCATTTTCAATCATCTTTCAACCACCGCTTTTTTTTAATTCTACTGCTAGTCATTCCAAGAGACACTGTATGCACTGGTCTCTAAAAGAGAAAGACTTACAGGAACACAATTTAAATAAAAAAGAAACTTCTATTAAATCATCTTCCCACAGACTTCCATGCTTTGTATTGCTACCCCAATATGTTCCTGCTGGTACCGCCCCCTTCCCATCTTTTTTCAAGTCTCCATACAACTTCCCAGGAGATGCAGGTCCTGAGGGGGCTTTGGAGGTGTATTCTAACAACCAGTACTGAGGAACACTGCTGCAGCTATCCACATCTCACCCAACAGCGAGGGACCAATACCTGCACCAGGTCCAGACCCAGGACAGTGACCCAAAAGCACAGGTTCCCAGGCAGGCTGGGTAAGCCCAGCTCCAAGGCTGTACACACCCACCGAGCACACAGACACAAGCTGTACTGGATGGACAGCTGTTGCCCAGAACACGGGAGTTAAGGACTTTAAGGATATCAATACTTTGGGGGTGCTCACCTCAGCATTCCCTGTCCCTTCTTCCTCATCCTGGTTGGTTTTCCAGCCATCCTCCCCTCCTGCCAGTCAGGCATGCCTCAGTCTGGAGATACCAATAGCCACAGTAATCCCCTTTCAGAGCCTGTCAGGTCAGGATAACCCCATGCACACTTTCCGCTGGGACAGGAGAGATGTTCTTGAAACATTTTATCCTTCCTTTGCCCTTTTATGTCAGGGATACATTTATTTCCCATATTTACAAATTAACCAAGGCCTAACAGTAAGTCCATGTGCAAGCAAGAAAGCAAATGCATTCTGATGAAATCTGCCTTTCCCTAGTTCTACTTACCACGGTAAGAAACTCATTTGAACTATTTTCAAATGAAAAGGGGGGTGGGGGAAAATAATCTGCACTGTATCTGAAGACCCACCTTACTATTACTTCCAAAAACATGTTTTTAAAGAAACTGACACCCAACAACGTTATTACTGTGCCTGAAAGTCACAGAAAAGCAGGTCCCAAACAAAAATTAATGAGGAACTCATATATTGCTATATCGTGGAAGTAAGGGCCTGAAAACAAGGTATAAACTTCTCTCGATCAAGAATGAGAGTGTAGACTTGTTTAAATCAACTTAAACATGGTGTGTTCCCAGGATGATTTCACTCTCCTGACACATCCTTACTTCATACAAGCATGAGGGCTTGTGCAGCTGAACCAGCTCACTGCTCCAGCTCATGGAACACCAAAAGCAAGAAGTCCTACATGACTTCATGCACCTGTTACCTTTTAAAGCCTCCAAATGTAGCATACAGATGCTAGATTTCTTTTTCCTTCATATGTGTTTGCATTTGACACAACATCCATTTTGTTTGAAGTGACCTGTGCTGCCAAATTTTCACCAACAAATTCTCATCAGCAATACTACTTACTCTTAATTTTATTTTTCAGAAGATGTCCCAGCTCAAAAAAATTGCTAGCCATTTTTTTCATACGTTGCAAAGAGCATCACCTTTTTAAAGTCAAAGTCCAAAGAAGTCCTCAAAGACAGTATTCTGCAAGTACAAAGCTATTACCAAAAGCAAGCAGAGAACAAAACTGGTTTCAGCCACAGGATTTCCTGTGGTTGTATCGTTACTCTTCAGCCACATAATCAATTTAATGTGACTTCCTATGACAAAGAAGGAGGAAACCAAGAGGAACTTACTCATCTGTCAACCAGTACTAAAAAAATTCAGCAAGTCTCGGTGATATCATAGGCCACAAATAATCCACGAGTTTCTACAAAGAACGCTTAGGTTTAGTGAAAGCGGAAAACCGCAGAGATTAGAAGAACAATTGCAGATGAGCAGTGACTATGTGTTAACACAGCAGCTGTGCTTTATTTCTGCCAAAGTGACTTTTGCAGGCCATGAGGTGTAGCATCAGGTGCCTTTCAGTTTACGTGACCTGATGAATACACTTAGAATAAATAAATAGCAATTACATAACCAATACACTTGCAACCTGAAGGTCTGAGCTGATCTGTACAAATAGTAAAGTAATACTAGCTGGTATCAAATTTGCAGCATACATATATTAGCCATAAAAAAATGCCCTTTGTGGGTTCACTAAATAATTATGAAAACTGAGATTTCAAACTGAAGACAAATCAAGACTGATACACTGCAGATATCTCTGCCCTATTCTCAATTACAATATAAGGTAAAATGCAAAAATACAAGAGGCAGGAGGGAAATGAGGAGAAAACAGAATATGGAAATATTTTCCAGTAATCCCATGTATTAGCATACAACCTACACAGGGCTGCAAATATGTATCTGGAAAGACCAAGCTGAAAACATTTGGAGTAGCTAAAACACAAGAGCAGCATTTACACACTGGGATACAAAAACTGTTGTGTTACTAAAACCTAATTTTAACAAAAATCAATAAACAAGCCTCTAGCAGAAATGTCCTTGGACTGACTCCTTCCACCCCTCCATAAAACACACACTACTAGTCACTCAAACATCAGCACTGTAGTTTTTGCAACAATATTCCTACTATTGAACTCATACTATTTACTACCTTTCAGAAACAATAGCCTTGAAATAAACAACAAATAAGCAATTTTGCTTACAGTAAATGAAGAGTTAAAAATAGTTCTGCCTCTGCAACTCACCCAGTAAATCAGCCTAAACAGTCCCATTCAATTTCACAGCTCATTACCTGGAATAGACAGTTAAAGCCCTGTACCAGATGCACTCCGTACAAGCCAACACTTCCAACTGTACTTAAAAATCCCCGCTCAATTTCAGCATGACATATGTGGTGTCTATGTACTTCCACTTTTTTTTCTTAATATGGAAACCACCTTCAGATTTGTTTGCGTTTTGTGGTATTAGTTATCACCCAGAGAAAACCCATTAATACAGATACGTGTGGTTTTCAAATGACAGGTACTGACTGCAGGTAAAGGGTTAAGCGAAGACAACATGTAAACATCATTTCTGGTCAGGGATTTATTTATGCTAACTATGTAAAGACAATACTTACACCTAATTGTAGCATTGCCTTCAACAACGTGCTTTTGAAAGAACATGAAACATCACAATGTATTTGTGTAAAATCCACAATGTATTTTATCTAAACTAGATGGCCTAACACTAGATGCCATTGATCTGGTATGATTTTACAGTGCTCTGATTCACTAAAATTCCTTAACAGGCTCCAAAAGAAGCCCTTATCCAGCTTCCCTTTGGCAATAACCTTAATTAGGTTAGGATACAATAAGGAACTTCAGAAAACAAAAGGCAGACAAAAACCGCTGAAAATCCCTCACTGGCAAGGAAATGTGCTGGATGACCTAATCCTAATAGACTTTTGCCATTTCTAATTTCTACAATTCAAGGAAAATGAAAAGGATGGGCAAAATCCCCACAACAACCAGAATTAAATATAATTTACCTACTGGTAAAGATTCTGTTGTATCGTTTAAGTAAAGAATGCATGCCAGACTTCACGTCCTCTCCTGGAGTATTCTGTAACTATCCTGTCAAACTGAGAGCAGCCCATGTACATATCTAAACTGTTGTGTTCTCTTATCAACTCAGGTCTCAGCAGGATGTCATCTAGCTACCATGAAAAATCAGTTTTGTACACTGAATTCTGCTCCTTGGAATACAGATTTCAGTTTGGATAAGATTGTGTGTATGTACAGAAAGACATGCCAGTACCCTGAAACACCTTCCCTCCCTGCTCCCCTCCACACTCTTCCTCCTGAAGTCTCTACCAGAGCTGTTTTCCTATTTCAATCAAACCTCAAATTTACTGCTATTTACCTTGTCCTTTTGGATCATTAAAATGAGAAAGCATTGAGAATTTCTTTATTTTTAATATACTTTCTGGATAATAGCTATAAACTTTGCCATGACCCCAACTGCAGAGCTTATTTTAGCCCAAATTCAAAGAGCAGTAGGAGCTTTGACCCAGATTCAGGAAAGCATGCGGTTAAGTACATCCTCAGACTCAGGAAAGCACTTCATGGTGTGAATAAAGGCAGCCACAGATTGATGCTCATTTACACCTTTCTTGAACCAATTTCTTTTAATTTATAACTTGGGACCTTTTCTTCCTCTTTCTTCTGGCCACAAATCCAACCAACGCAGAAGAAAATAATCTCTTCATTTTCCATGTTAACAGGATACAAGAATATCTGAAGATGGCTCTGTGCCAGAAACTACACTTGACAGCTGTTTCAGACCACGGCATAGCTCTCACATTTTCGATGCCTAGTGCTGACAGGGATTACTTAAAAACAACTGTACCAGAAGAAATTGTTCTGCAGGCTATTCCTCAGCAGGGTTTTCGTGAACACAGTAGTTGTCAGAGCAAGTGCTAATTTCTATTTCAAAACAATGATTCCAGTAAATACAGAAAACTCTTTTTCATAACTAACAATTTCAGGATACTTCTTTATCTCTTACAACCAGTGGTGAAAAGGTAAGTTTGGTTTTCTGAGCATATAAATTTTGCATCCACCATAAAGTGAAGATCACTAACTAGCATACACATCTAGAAGCTTTTCACATCCATTTTCAGCACTTCCTCATTTAAAATAGATAAAGTTTAAAAGTCAATTATTGAGCAGAAGGAGGGAAGGAGAATTTTGTGGTTGTTGTTGTTTTATAGTTTATGTACTTTGCTCCCAGGGAAAAAGAGCTAACTTCTACCACAGCCACTGCAAGCTAATTTTGACTAATTTGTGGGCAAACCAGTAACAGGATTCACATGCCAAAAATCGTCCCTGAAGGGATTGAAATACAGCTGACATACTTCATAGAAAAACAGGAAATGGTCTGGTAGTTACTTAACACCTATCAGAGCTATTCTTTGGTCTCAAATTGGTCACATGAAAAACTCCCTCACAGGCCTGAAAAATAGAAAGCTTATGAAAAATCCACACATACCATGCTAAATTTTAAGTTATTTCCGTACCATAAATATTAGGTTAGATAAACTATCTATGTCTGGGTAACAATCAGGAAAAAAGTCTGACAAACATGGAAATGGTCCTAAAGGTAGAACGGTTGGCTTAATATTTCCTCTGCTGTTGCTGTTTACCAGCAGGACACCCATAAAGGGACAGAGAGGATGAAGATGGCTCTGTACTTAATGACTGCTCAGATTCACAATAACCAGGTGCTGCTTGGGCCAGACAAAAGACAGCCTCTGAAGACTACCAGTTGTATTGCTTGACATAAATCCAGTGCATAGCAAAGCAGCCCTCCAGACGCCGGCTCTGCCAGCAGCAGGGACCAGACAGGTGCATTTGAGAGCGTAACTGGATATAACAAACCGATCCAAGCACCAGGAGCTGGGGAAGCCTCGTCCCCAGGACTGCCCTGTACCTGCAGGGATGGAGGTGACAGTGGCAGATTGTTTGAATGTGCAGGAGGAGAAGGGACAGTGCTTGGTGACTACCAGCGCTGGGTAAATCCCCCCCCAGAATGGCTGTTTACCTCCCCCGAGAAAAGGACAGCAAAGGGGACACAAGGGCACCACGGTCTGGACTCAACACCAAACCTTTGTACTGTACAGAATTCAGCTCAGTGTGGCAAAGCGAAGCCCATTCATAGCCCTAAAAATTAACTTTCAAACTCTCACTCTGTCAGGCTGAAAGGAACTATGATAAACTTTAATCTTGATACGTAACGACCTAAGACCTAAAGGTTCAAAGTTGATTCCACAACAGATAAGTAATTTTCACCTAGAACTGGAAGGCATCATAAGGACAGAGGGGAAAAAAATCTTTCATTTGTTTGAATTAGTAAGATAAAATTTTTGTTACAGTTCTATATCCAATTACAATTCTACAGTCTTGCTGCACTGTAGGAGAGAAAACAGGACTGTGGGGAATGCAGATAATTTAACACCAGGTAATTTCAGTGCTAGTCATCCTGACCTACACTCTTCTACTTGCCTAATTATAAATTTACGAAGGGATAGTTAATCCAATGTAACAAAATCAACTTTAACCCGGATTCTTGGCCAGTCCTTAGCATTTTCACCTATTAAGGAGCATTGGGTGCCTGTGTGGATGTGGCAGGAGAAGGAGCAGCCCCTCAGCCACAAGAGTGGTAGCACCTGAGGAGAAGTGTGCAAGGGAATGGCAAAACACACAAAGACAGAGAGAACTGAGGGGAAAAAAAAAAAAAAGAGAGAGAGAAACAGCCCTTCCAGCACCTGGGTCAGGGAAGGAGGAAGGGAGAAGGTGCTGAGATTGCCCTGCAGCCATGGGGAGACGACCACCATGGGCCCTTTCTAATATAGACAATAAACAGAAGAGAATTGAAATAAAGGCTTTGCCATTCTGCAATGTAAAAATATGCATCCATCACAATATGCAAACTGGATTAGTGAAAGACCAGCCATTTGGTGTCTTTATTGACCATACATTAGCATTAGCTTTGATTTAGCAAATAAGGTCAGTGAGCAAGCACTTCAGTTTCCTTTACATTAGGCTCATCAAGCATCACATCACCACCAAAAAAACCCACTCTTTTCTCTCTTTGGAAACAGCCATTCATTCAATATTAGCTATTGATGCTGTGGGCCAGGCTTCCAAAACCAAAGACATCCATTAAAATGAACCCAAGTAAATGAAACCTCAAACATTTAATTACTTCCTGTCTGGACCCCCACCACCAAATTCCACTTGGCTGCAATCTGTTTATGGAAAGCTGTGCCTCCAGCATCCCATTCATAATGCAAGAATAACTCCAGAAACCAAATTAAGCATGGCCATGCCCTCCTGAAAAGGAAACTGCTCAGGAACATGGAGCATTTGGAGTTACATTTCACCACTATGGAATGGCTTTTCTGAACTAAAAATAATATTTTTTTTTTTTAACATTCCAACATCTTACTCTAGTTTTTTATCCACAATTCAATTTCCAAAACTAAAATATATTCATAAATTAGCCAGATTTTAATTCACAAAAATTCTTTGTGATTGCAATCCTTCAGAAATGATGAAACAAGAAAACATATAAGAAAACCCAGCTGACAGTGTGTCTTAAATGTACATCTGTATTTTAAAAGTGTGAAACCCCCCTTTTACCTGAATGAACAGCGGATCAGCAGCAGTTACTGTATAAAGTCTTATTTAATATTTTAAGTCTTATTTTTCACATTTAAGCACTTTATTTTTATATTGGACCATGCTTTGTTCTCACACAATATCCATCTATCTGTATGTGCCCAAAAGATTTCTAAATAAAAACTATTAAAAAATCAATTTGTTCAACTATTTCATTAGAAAGTGGCTACACATAACAGAAAAGCCATTTGTCTTTTCTTACAGCAGCCAGAAAACAGCAATTTATCTTAGAAACAATTTTAAAATGTTCAATTTAGTTAACAAAATTTGCATGATACTGCAGTCGTATCTGAGCACGCAGAGTGACTTGTAAATATTATGAATTAGGCAATGACTCAGTACTTGTTAAATCCAAAAGTCCTGTATAATTCTAATGGAGTAACTGCCTTTTGCATGCAGACAAGAGCTGGAATAAATTGCATCAAAAACCCCACACACCACCTCTTTTCTACCACATGGCAATTGACATTTCCATTCTTTTTCAAAAACTTTGTATCTTTAGAGTTTGAAATAATCAAATTTCATAGGTGCTCCTTAAAACAATATTTTGATTATAAAATATCAACATGGACATGATTACTGCATCACATTGTTACAACTGCATGAGATCAGTGAAGATAGGGCAAACTGCAGTCTTTCTTCTTCTGTGCTTACTTCAGGAGAAGTCAAAAGGCAGATGAATACCTCAGGCAGCTCTTTGATAACAGTAAAATATCATCAGGAAGATTTTGCTTTTGTTCTTAAGAACAGAAATTTTCAACTTGAAGGATTCTTTTCAGTACAAGCTTTACTGTTTCCCCACAAACAAAAATCAGTCAAGAAGTTCACAACAGTTACAAACATTGACTACTTCTGAATACACCAGAACATGACACAGACCATCCTCTAAAAGACATGCCAAGACATTTCAACCGTTTCAGATTCCCTTTTGATTCTGTCCCTGTTCTATTTCACATATATTCACCAGAAATGGGCTCATAGCCAGAAAAAAACCCAAACCCCACAACCAAAATATAAATATTCTAAATACCTTCACTCAGGGTGGTAAGCATGGGTACATTTGTAGGTTAGATCCTTCTCACAGAACTAAGGAGGCAGCAACAATGCACAAGATTTCTTACAAACCTTTGATTAAAAGGTGAGTTTTGTGAAGGTTAAAATAAATTAAACAGCTCGGATGCACAAATCAGCCTTAGTCCTTCCATATGCATCTTGTTCAGTTCCCCCATGGACATGGGGTAGAGAGGCCATGCATGACCTAGCCTCTGTCACTGTTTCTCTGAGCATCACTCACTAGTAACTCCACAAATTCACTGATTCTAAAAGACCTTCTGTGCCTCCGAGTCTATCAATAGAGAAAGGTAAGACAGAGATCCAGATTAAATTCTTAATTTATGGCTTTCAATACTACACATTATATTTTACATAAGTTTTCCAAAGCCCATCACATACTACAGTTCTGAGACTAAGGAAGTCTCAGAACTCCTGAGAAGCGTGTATCTACTGCTACTCACATTCTGCAGCTAAAGAACAGAGATAGTAACTATCAGGAATATGATTAAAATCAAACACGGGGACTGCTACTGCCACAAAACACTGCAGCAATAAAATATAAGGCTGTGCCAATTCCTTTCCCTTTTAGGTAATCTTGATATGGCAAATGTGTCCCCTGAAAGTTCACTCTTTCAAAGACCATCATTAAGAAGGTCCTGTAGACATTTTCCCCACACCCTGCAAATCCACTTGTCAGACTGAATGGAAGCATTGCTTTTCCAGTTTCCAGACTACTTCTAAGAAAGTAGTCAGAAAATATGATCAGAAAAATCATATTCATTGGCCCATAAAGCTTGTCTTGAGTTTCCCTGTCTGGCTCTCTACATGGTTTGCATCATTCTGCACAAATTAGCCAAGTTCAGTCACCTTTTTGCCACCTATATAATTGCACCATTAGCACCTGTATCTCCCCAGGTACAGCACTACCTCCACACTGAATACAGACAGACTGCCAGGAACTTCATGGATGGAGTACTCAACACCAGAATTAAGGCTTTATCTTTTTAAAGCATGCTTAAAAGAAGGTTTTTACCCAAAGAGTTCTCAAACCTAGCGCAAGGTGAGAGGTGTACAAGCTTCCAAGCTTAGGGTCTGAAAAAGGCAACAGTGATGAATCATCAGGGGCAAGGAAAACTTCAAATAAGACAATGCTGGTGAAGAGTGACATGGGAACACTGTTTAAAGCATAACCTGTATCCTGTTTGTTTCCCTTCTCCAAAGAGCATGGAGGTAAGGATTAAGGATTTGGACATTACAGAAGGTATTCTCTCTGTTCCCTCTATTGAAGGCTGTCTTTCTCTATTCTGCACTCTGTGAATCTGAGTAAGTGTACCAGGGCTAGAAGTGCATCCACCAAGACAGAGAAAAAGGGCTCAAAATGCCTGCATCTCTGTCAAAAGGAAAGATTTTCCTATACCACACACGAACCACAATGACAACGGTGCACCTTTAAATAGATGATGAACTGAAAAGCAGCTTGCTTTGTTTTTGTTCTGTAGCAATGAGATTTTAAAAGAGGAAAGAATAAAAAGCAAAACTCTGGATTTTGGAAAGACAATTGATGTTATGCTGCTTCTTAATTTAATGTTTGGAAAAGTATGTTCCTACTACAAAGCTGACCACAGGAGAAAGAAAACATAGTGCTCTTTTCCCAAAAATGGTGAAGCAGAAGCAATACAGAATGTCCTTTATCTCGAAGCCTGGATGCTGTGGTCTAGCCACAAGTGACTGGAGCTGGAACTGAAACACTGGCTTCCTTCCCTACTGGCTGAGGTACATTTAAACACTGAAACATGGTGCAGCTGTAGCTTCCCTGCAATCACCCCTCCCTCAAAGGAACAAGAAAAAAAATACTTTTTACTATGGCTTTAGAGTCACCTCTGGGCGTTCAAAGCATCAACCACAAACCCTAGATGAGGCAAACTGACAGGTGCATCACGCTGAAGCTGAACTGTGCTCCCCTAAAGGCTGAGAAAGTACATGCCAGAAAGCCTGTAATTCAGGCAGACAGGATCCCTCTCTGGATGCCTTTAAATACATTTACACACTCTCACTGAATCTACAGGAATCCTGAACATGTGCTCTAAAGCGCTCTTACTTTTTAACACACAGACGATCTTATTTTAAGCACAGCACGCCCCCTCCTTAGCTTTCTACAAACCATAGTGACACTGAGACTAAGCCAAATGCAACTTGTCACCACTTCTTTTATAAAGATTTTTCCCTTTCCACATCTACCAGTAGCTCCATCACACCTCATTTTAATTCAGAAAAATTCTACTCATCTCTTCCAAAACAGAAGTTATCTTCCAAAACAGTATCAGCTATGTTCAGATCAACTACAGCTGCAACAATAAACGAAGTAAATATACATGCCTTGTAATGTGCAATTAACAGAGTATTCTGCTAAAAATGGACGCAAAAGACAATTCATTGGAATGAAACTGGCATTGGACAAACATGTGTCAAAGAAAAAAAAACCCAAAACAAGAATGGGCTGAGACATCAATGCTGAAGGAGACTAAAGTTTGGGCTAGTGACAAACTGGAGGGCACAGACAAATGATGACAGTCTGCAACTCTTCCAATACTCAGATAAGATATATTCAGGTGGTTCCTGAAAATAGTCCATCTTATTTATGGGGCAACAAGACTTGTGACTTCTCACAAAACCTGTTAAATGTACTCTATGGCAAGACCCTAAGTACACTGCCTTTCAAAATAACCTTTGAAGAGCAATGATCTTACGGCCTTTACGAGAACAGGAATTGGCACACGATAAATGAAGGGAAAAAGCAAGTCATCCAATATTAGCCAGTAATTTTAGAAATCCATATATGAACTTTATAGAGCACATAGCATTACATAGAGCTTTAAACAGAGCTCTAACTGATTTCAGTGACAGCTGAGAGTTCTCAGTATCTCTTCATATCAAACCACAGGAAGTCAACTAACTGATCCATATGGTGATGAATGCACAACACTGGCTACATACAAAATATGTGGTTAATATCCAGCATTACATGAAAAAAAAAAAAATCTCTCTGTAGCAGCCAGCAAGAGAATAAAATTCTCCATAGCATCATTTAATTCCCTTGTAAAAAAACCCAAACATTTTCCTTTCCAGCATTCATCCACTACGTAACTGCTTACTTTGACAGCTTAGTCCCCAACAAAATATGAGTGAGTTTCCAGAACCCTACTGTCCTATGGGATATGCAAAACAGGTGACTGGGGGGAATAGGCAGGGAAAACATCACCATCATACAGCTACACATGAAGACAGGATGCACACATACAGTTAATTCTATCGGTTTGTGTTTATACCATTTTAATTATTTCTTTCAGTATTTCTATCATACATCCATACCAGCAACAAAAGGTATTTTCAGAAATTTTTACTGTGTTCTGAAGTCATTTAATAATCACTTAAATAAAGTCAAAGCTTTCACACAAAACCCACTGATGTGACATTCAGGATGCATCTGCACAAAAAATACCCTGAAATTGATCCTAAACCAAATTTGCATCCATCCTGTGCAGTGGATGCTCCCAGGCCTGACACCTAGCAGAGCCCCTGGAAGGAGCAAGGAACTTCTCTCCCACTCTTTGCTGCAGCTTGCCTAAAACTCACCATGGATCTGCAGAGACTGGCTGCCTGCAGCTCCTTCTTCCTCACCTCAACTCTGATGCTTCAAGTCCTACTTAAGTGCCCGCAAGTAGAGAAAAGTATAGAAAGGAACCCCATTAACCTGAAAAGCAATGCCCAGAAAGACTCCCCATTGCCATCTGGAATGCATCTCACCTTCCCATTTGAGAATAAAGTACAACATGGGCTATTTTGGCTAAAGCTATAAATGATACTCACATATTCTTTCTTTCAGGCAAGGAGGAATTCTCTGAGCTTTCAAGCAAACCCAGAATTAGCTCAAGCATTACACAGCCAATTTACTTCATAGGTACACAAAGAACATAAAGTAAATTTCTTCATAACACCAATACTGCCATTCCTTGCTCAGTTCTTACACCATTAGAATCTGGGAAAGAGATAAATAAAAATCTCCTGTCCACTCAACAAAGTACAGTTACACAATACATCTTCTTCACTTCTTAAGTCAGTTTTGCAGCAACTGCAGACATACTTCACCCAACAATCAGTTCACTCCCTGCAGGCGTGCAGATGTCAAACTGTGGAGCTGCACTGTAAATCTTTATCACTGAAACAGCACAAAAAAAGCTCAACATCCAGTTAGTGTGGAAGGATTCAAAACCTCAGCTGATACAAAATTAAAAAGCAGTAACATAGTCATTACTTACGCCTTGCATTTCCAAATGACAGGTAGGACTGGCTTCTGATCTTAACAGAGATGCCTGAGATCAAGACATCTGCTGGGCAGCAAGGACGCTTTCATGTATGACACAAACTCCTCAAATTCAGGAGAAACAGTATCCCAGGCTAAAAAGCCCAAAGACAATCCTTGTACATGGTTCAACTCACACTGAACGTACAATGTACGCTTGGAATAATTCTGAGAAATAGATAAGCAAGATTTGGTCCCACCTGTCCTATCATCAGGTTGAAACTACTCCAAAGCAAGATACGTATCTCAGGGGAACAGAAGCTTTAGGGTTCATGGTTAGTTCAGGACAAAATGCTAAGTTTTAAGGATGAGTCAGAACTCTCAGCAAACATGGGAAGGCAGTTCTGAACCACCATTTATTTGTTCTGTGCTTGTGCAGGAGCTGAGCAGAGGCCAGTGCCCTGAACACGACCAGAAGGTCAGTGCTCCGCAGCACCACTGCAATGGCAACACATCAACGTCTCTTTTCATGGTAAAGTTTCCTTCCTGAGCTACCAGGCTTGAAAGAAAAAGGAAAGAAAAATAATCACATAGACAAACACAAGAAAAGTCATTCTCCCAACACTGTAAGCAACATAAAAAAAAAAAAAAATAATGCATTACTTCAAGTTTTGAATCCTAACTACTCTTCTCAGCTAATAAGCTCCAAAATTAGGCACTGTATACAGTTAATGAAATCACAAGAAAGAAACATGCCTCTTCTTTTCCAGTGCAACCATCTGCAGTAACATTTTTGAGGAATTAAACCAACCCACAGGAAAATTATTATCATGCTTGGTGCAGAAAAGTACCTTAAAACAAAGATGTTGACTGTGCTAAAAAGGTCTTGGAGATTTTTGTGTGTGGCCATTCAGTCACAGTTACCAGTTAAAGGCACAAGGAAGAGGGGGAAAGCATTCTAAGGGATGAGTAAAGAAATTACTCTCCATTTAATCCGCAGCTCACCTACTACAGTACTGAACTCACAAAATGGAAGTGACTTACTATACTAACCTACATAAAAGAAAGCTTCCTCTGTTACGTGGCATTCAGGAGAGAAGGGGAAAAAGACTCAAGAACCTCCAGGAGAACTTTAAATCCTTCTGTGCAGTTTGGGATTTAACTCAAGAAATCACCAAGTAACTTGCTCTATATTCTTCCTTAATATAATTCAGAGAAACAGAGACATCAGCAGAATCATATCAAGAATAAAAACATTCAGTAGGAGGTGGGCTAACTACATTATTTACAAGCAGGAAAACCACAAATGAGCTATTGCAGCTTTCCAGAACAAATACTGATGTAGGATCTGGTTTTGCACTTCATTCAGATGTCACTGTTCCATACAAATAAACAAAACAAAACTTTAAACCCCCTACTGTTCTGTCTTTGATTTTACACAGGTGTGAATGACTGCCCATCTTATTTCAGATTTCATGTGGTCATGCAGAAGTCTAATATTTTGTTAATAATTTTTTTCAAGACAGCTCCCTTTAAACAATCAAAGAATTCATTAAAAGTTACTCTTTTCTATCCATGCACTAACGAAGCCAAGACTGGACCAAAACCCCAAATTCCACTCCCCACAGACCAGTAAGAAAACAAACTCATTTTAGTAAGCCTACCACGTCAAAGCACCAATTCACTGGTGACCTTCCACACCTGACTGTAAAAGAAAGGAGCCAAGTTTCTAAAGTCCTGCTGTACCACATCAAGAATGAGAACCCTAAATCACTGTCGTTTTATGAATATTAATTGTGCAACAGTAGAGCACAGGAATAGTTATTCCTTCCCCAGAGCAGAGGAATAGTTTATTCCTTCCCCTCATCCAAAAGTATGCACAAGAGCTGGCTATGGCAGAAAGCCATGGAAGGCAAACTCCAACCCTTGCCACACTTTTCTCTGAAGAACTCTGACAGACTCAATGCCACCTCCGATTCCTCTATTCCTGGTATAGCATAAATAACCACCTCGGGACACTTCAAGAACTTTTGCCATTTGAACCTGGCAGAGCAAAAAGACAAATTACAGCAATATGTACAAAATGTTTCTGCACAAATCAAACACAAAGTAAATGCAAATTATAATGAGGCAGCAAAATCACTCAGAAATATTCTTATTCAACAAACTGCCCCATAAATAACTTCTGATGCAAAGCATTATGTACTACATGAATTACACTGTGCCTCAGAAATAGCTGCTATCTGCAAAGTAATAGCTCATGAATAGTTCTTGAATTTTTCTTTTGCAGTACTATATAAAAAGGAAAAATTCCACATTTCTCCTCTAGTATGTCATGACTAAGTCGCTGTAAGAACAGACTGACCACTAACAAACCTCCAGGCACCCTACAGAATGTGCTCAGAAGTTCTTAAGCAGTAAACACCAAAACGAAGTTAATGAAAAATGCAGAGTATCCATTCTTGATGGAAAGTTGACTTTTACTTAGCACAGTTGCTTTAAAATCAATTCCTCACAGGGCAGTTCAGAGCACCAGTGGAAACGGGCAGGAAGCAGATACTCAGAAGCACCAGGCAGAAAAAAAGGAGGGGTAGGAAGGGGGAATTTCCTGATCCACAGAAGTGACAGTATTATGAAACTGCCTACCTATACAGTCTTTTTCACCTTAACTGATGATTAAGTACAAGGTTTTAGGAGAACTTGCCTCAACCTTCAGTTAAAACTTTTTTGAGCAATACCTTTACAGATACAGCTTTCCAGGAGATAATTTCCACCATTAGTTGGAGATTATAATCAAAGAGTTTCTGGTTATTTCTGTTGACATCATATTTGACTTCCTGAAAGCATACAGAATTTTATGGGAGAAGTTTCTCCTGTAGCAATGATCTGAGTTTTGCAGCCTAACAGTTAACTTGCTCCAACACCACAACCATCAGTATTCCTCAAAGACCAAAACAAGCTAAACCCTAACATGCAGCAGGGCACAGTGCAGACCTGTTCCATAAATAGGAAGTATGAGACAAGATTTAAATGTATGCATTTCAATTCATGTAAGACATTAAAGATACTCCAGGAAAACTTCTCTGAAATGGCAGTGGCACGCACACCACAGGGCTGCAGGAAAGATTTTGAAAAGGTGAGGTACAAACAAACCACCGTGTGAGTTAAAAGATTAATTTTTATGGAGGTCCAAGTTCAACACACATAAACAGTTGCTCAAAACACAATTCTGGCAAGCATCCACCTGACCACTGCAGAAAAGAGCACTTCCCTTCTGAGAAATAAAACAATTGCCACTGCTTCAAGTTGTACAATGCTAAAGGTACAGGAGAGGGAGGAAAGAGGACATCACAGCAACGAGATCACAGAAATAAGATTTAAAAGGGTAGCCAAACAGCATGCTGGAAATTTAAGCAAATAAATAAAGCCCTTAAACACACAGAAGTTACAAGCCACCCACACCTTCAGGAATTTCCACAACAAACATTTCAAAAAACTTTGAAGAAGAAAAAATTAAATTGGAAGGAACACAAACATAAACCTGGATTCTAGAAACTGCATTTCCACTTTATTTTTAAATCGCCTTCACAGATCACAGCAGTGCCTCCATTTCTTTGCAGAGATATTTAAGATGCTAATAACCACATACTTTTCTCAGACAAGTTTTCAAGGCAATATACGCAAGTACCCAATATTACTGTAAATTACTTTCTCACCAGGAAAGTAAGTGAAAGGAAAAAAAGTATATTTACAACCCTCCCAACCTGGAAATAAATATACATTTTAAAAGTATACTATAAAAATGTGAAGCAAAATAAAGAAAATATTCTCTCTTTACATCTATAAAAAGCTACAGTAATTGAAGCCTAGTTTTAAATACTTAACCACTTAATGCCCTCAAACGATTTGGCGTTTTTTAGAAGTTCAGCAGCAAATATATGCTTTAATATCATGAGGGTATCAGTGAATTAACATCATACTTATCTCCATTAACTGAGAGCAGAATTAGGCTTAGAAATGCCTTCTTCTTCCTGCCAGACAGACATGACAATTTTGGCTCATAGCTATTAAAGTCAATGCCTACCACATGATGAATCCATTCCCATTCAGATGTCTAAACTTTCTGAAATCCTGACATACCACCTTTCAGTGGAGAGGCTGTTTTCCTCTCAAAGAGAAAAAAGCAGCAGGGAAAATAGCACCTAGGTCTTTAAGTGCCTGGCACAGAAAAATATGGTATGAGACAGAACTAAGGCAAAGAGAAAGAAGAGAATTTGGGCTTATTTGTCGAGGCTTATGTTGAAATTGTGAGCCTGAAAATGTCACCAAGCAGCACACTTATAGACTTCAAATATTTCTGTCTGATGGGAATACTCTGAGAAGGGACATCAGGTAGTAGCAATGCAGCTCTTCTGCACTGTGTTTTACAAACACACACACAAAGGACCCCAAGCCCCTGTGACAGGTCATTATGCTCAATTTAAATGTGCAGTTTGACCCTGCTTCTCTTGAAGGTAATGAAAATTCTGCCACAAGCTTTTAGGGGGATGGTGGTGGGGGTGTTATTGAAAACAATGATCGGCATACCAAGAAGAAATCCTTGTAGCTTTGCCAAAATGATTTCATTTACCCTCTTCCATCTCCTGCAAATTTCCTCTGACGCTTCCCATAGGAAATGGTTTTGTACCCCTTATGCAGGAACCACGCTAAGAATGACCTTTGCACCCTGTCACTGTAAGAGCATGTGATTTCGCATGCCAGGGACAGGGAATAGAGAAAGAGCTGGAGAAGGCGTGTCTGAGAGAAATTGAGAATCTAAAGTAAAAGCAGTAACAAATGGTGGCCTAACGTTAGCAAAAGTGCCATGCAAATCTAGCAGCCACGAAGTTTTCTTCACTGCTTTAAGAATCAGTGGGATAACATCAAAACTACTAAAGAAAATACTTTCCCCAAACACGTGAATTAATTTGATCCAACTGGATCTGAGAGTGACATATTAGAGAAAATTGTTTCCCAAAACTGGAAAAGAAAAAAAAAAAAGTGAAAGA
This sequence comes from Dicrurus megarhynchus, assembly GCA_013399195.1. NCBI lineage: Eukaryota > Metazoa > Chordata > Aves > Passeriformes > Dicruridae > Dicrurus > Dicrurus megarhynchus. The sequence goes on along the minus strand of VXAD01010042.1, from coordinate 1,153,350 downwards.
GACAAGACAAGAAACTTTCTTTTAGAGACAGAATTATATATGCTTAATGCCTAGGTTTTAAAGTGTAAAATTTCACTTTGCTGATCATGACCTGTCACCAGTAAGAATTACCAATAAACATTCTACTTCCTAATTAAGGTAGATGGAGAACAAAAAAAATCACAAGGTCACATGGAATAAAATTATGCAAGTTTTGAATAATCATATGACACTGATGTCAACAAAAGGTCTTAGTGCCACAAATTCAGCCTGGTTAAGAGCTAAATGCACTGAGGCTTTAGAACCAATCAATGGGCAGCAACATACCATGTAGATTTTGAGGTGTTTAAGAACCTTTTGTAATTATAACTATGATCATACACATGGTTAAATACATTTACTGACAACATGAACTACATGACCAAGACAAAGCCAAAACTCCTTAGACTGGTTTGTTTCCTTATCAAGAAAACTTAACGGTGAAATTAAAGCAAATTTTTAAGTACTAATATCAAGACTTTATTGGAAGAGATTCCCTACTATTGGTAGTGCCAAGGATCACAAAGTGAATGTAGTATTGTCAGTAAATAACACAAATTCCATTACACGATCTTAGCTTTGGAGAAGAAGAATGTAAAAAATTCAAGAACAGTGTAGCTAGACAGCAAATCAACTCCTTGCCCCTGCTGCAGACTTTTTTCTCCCCCAGAAAGCTTAAGCACTAGGCTACTGCTGATAAGATCAGATGACATCTCTGCTAAATCAGCCAGGAAGAGATTTTTCAAGCCTTACCATGAGTTCCTGCAGCACATACTCAACAGTGTATCTGCACAGATACTCACTGAAGTACCTAAGAAGTTACACCACCAAAAGCAACTGGTTCCCAGATCATTTTCTCTGAAGTCAGAGTGTTACTCACAGATAAAGTTAACCAAGAAATATCAAGTTAATGAAATAATACACACCAGCTGTATACCATTTTCTCTTGGTAACCTTAACTCTAAATAAGAGTTTGCATTTTCAGAGTATGAATTATCATCAACGGAGATGTTAAGTCACTCCTTATTTTCAGAAAAACCAGTAACATCCAAGAGCATAGAGAGTATATTTTTAGCCAGCCTACTTAGATCCAGAAAAACCCATTTGACTAATTTAATTTCAAGAGTTAAATTATGACTTTTATAAAGATGCAGAAATTTAGAAGTACATGTTTTGTTACCCAGAAGTGGTTGCTAGATGGGAAGGTGAAAATAGTCAGTCTCGGAGGTGGAATGACACAACAGAAAAACCATAATGGGTTTCTGTCCAAATTTCTGTTTGCATAGGAAGCAGCTTCTGTAATTTCCTCTAACATATCAGTTTAGAGAGAAAACAAGTCTCTTTTGTGTCAGTCCCTATCAAAATTATAAAAGGGTCTTTTAAAATAATCACAAAATAGTACATCATGTGTTTTCTAAAAGTTGGGGGAAATAGAACAAAACTATTCCAAGTGTGTTAACATAAGAATCCTTGTCTTTCAGTTACAAAGCATACAAGGAAAACTGTGTAAAGACACTGAGTGATACTATGCCAAATACCACAGAACACACAAATACACCAACACTTTCTGCAAGGAATTACCATCACCAAAATCAGACAGTTATTTTGAAGATCCCTCTTCATGATTAGAAACTTTCCCATTGCAAAAAGAAAAGTTTTGGAAACTGCTATGGAAAAAAATAAGGCTCACTGAATTTCTACACCAAATATCTATCAGAAGAAGCTGGTAGCCTCAAAATTTGTTTCAAAATTGTAGCTCCCTTGTAGGCTAGAGGGATCTGAGAGGCAACCAGCCTGGAGCACAGGAGCTGCAGTAGGTGAAGACACAAAAGTCTGGGCTGTCACAGTCCTAGCCCCTTTCTTTTATACAAACACCACTACAATATCTTCACAGACCCATACTGACAGACTTCAACGTGCTTTTGCAGAGTCGGTTTTCAACTGGATTGTGTCCCTCTGCCCACACAAGCACCAGCAGAACAAAGATCAGTGGATTTAGGCAGCCTTAAGACACTGTCAAGTCAGTCCCCACCCAAGATAAAACCAGTGAGTTGCAATCAAAACACTGACTTCTATTTCCTCCTCCTGCTCTTGTTACTATGTGTCCTGCAAAACATTCAGACAACACAGTGCTTTATTTACAAAAGGCAGCGTGGTAAAGGTGAAAGAACTTTAATGAGCAAGAGCAGGAAATACCTTGTGACTGTGGTGTCCCCACAGCACAAATGACATTTTCTTAAGCCACTGTGCAGAGTAATTGCCACCCTTCCTATCACTTTTTTAGTTTAGTTTCAGGTATTAAAATGATAAAGCTATACTCTCACTTAAGTCTCATCTTATTTAGACTACAGGAGCAAAACAGATCCCAACTTCTTACTCAAAGCCAGAACAAACAGCCCAAGGCACCAGTTCTCCAAAAGCGAACAAGGCAAAATGATTAATGATAGTAAATCAATTGACCTAATAAGAAATGTACAGGGTGTTCACAGGAAACACTGTATGGATGCACTGGTGGGTAAGGCCTGTATTTTTCACACAGGTGACAACTTTTTGCTACCATTCTCCACACACTATAATAATCTCTATATTATGAATCTGGCCAACAAATCATGAAAGCTTGGGAATGACTAGGGAAAAACAAAGAAAAAAACCAATCCAAATCCAGAAACCAAGATTCTCGCCATGAGAAGATCAGACTGACACATGGACATCCACACCATATTAGAAACATAAACTGAGATTTAGATGGGATGAAATGCAACAGAAGGGAAGCAAGGAAGAAACGCACAAGGCCTCAGCTGAGAAGGAGCTGCTTTGGAATAACACTGTCTGTGGAAAACCACAGAGAAAGGAAAGGAGGAAGGACTCAGAAATGGAGACCTGCGGGCCCTCCACCAAATCCTCCTCCAAGCCTCGAACTCTGAGACTGAAAGGAAACTGAACAAAAGACTAATGAAGCATTGCTGTTCTAATCCCACAACATTTGAAGGAAATGTAATTACTGTTATTAACATCTACAGATGCTTTTTCCTCTCCCACTTGGAATGGCACACTAAACTCACTTTTTATTTCTACAAAAAAAAATCACCGTACATTTCCACTAAACTGCTGAACAAAATAAATTTTTTCCCTCAAAATGGCCTACAGAAATACTGCAGTTCATAACATCTACAAGGTCCCCATGAAAAGCTATTCAAAAAGCTGCCAAGAGAAGGTGCACTAAAATGCTGATCCCTAAGAATAAAATAAATCTGCAATATTGTGTAACAAAACTAATTTAAATCAAACTGTAAGTCTGGATACGGATAAGGAAGAATTATGAAACAACGTCATAGGAGTCTGGATATACCTCGTGGATTTTATCCATGGTGACCACTAGTAAACCTAATTAGACTGTGTTACTAGAAATAAAGCAAACTGACCTGCCTGAATAGAAGATTTTTGCAGTTATTATTAAGCCTAATGTCATGTTTAAACTATTTGAAATAAAAATCTTGTCGTTAACAAAAGATTGCACATGACTGACCTAAATCACTTGCATTTTTTAAAGATTTTGGTCCACATTAGTGGCATTCCCAAGCTTAATGAGGATTTTAGAAAAATAACATGTTGAGGTAAGTTAGACCAGAGTAGAACAAAATATTCCAGTTGTTCAGCCAGAAAAAGAAAATCAAATTAAACAAGTACAAATGCTTATGGAAGGGATGCCTGCTTTGCCAAAAGATAAAACTTAAAGAGTCTAGAAACTGGCCTTTTCTTTCAATTCTGCCTCAGCTATCCACTGTAGTTTTCCTAGTCAGGTTTTAGAGCTTGGCAGCAGGATCTAATTGCTTCTGGAAGTTTTCTGCGAAATGGAGATTGTAAATTTTTTACATGATAAAAGCAATTAGGGATGCTAAGAATAGGTTAATATTTTTCAGAGACACATCCAGGATAATTTATTACAGTTCACTTTCAGAAAATAATATGGGGACAATGATTTCCAGGATAGTAGCCTGCATCCACTTTGTATCTAGAAATCCTATATTTGCAATTTATTCACAAGAAAATTTCAAAACAACACTGGTCTCTCCAGCCACAGGTATGACTCAGTAGTGAAATTACTGTTATTTGCTGCTGCTATTTAGGATTCAAACACTGATCAATGGGTGTAAGGCAGAGCTTCAAAAGGAAAGGTAGCTTCTACCCATCTTTGTAAAAAAAGAAAATACATATATAAAACAAAGAATTGAACTATATTGGGCCAAATAAGCTCATTGCTTTTAGAGCACAATATCCATACTACAGTCAACTGTGATATAATAATATGCTGCAGGTTATAAAAAAATATGTCATTAAATCCAGGACAGAAGGGTCAAAAGAAAAGGAAGGAGCTTAGTCAGGTACATAATCCACCCACAGCGTCATATCCTACACAGAGGTTAAAAATTCAAACACACCTTCAGCAGTACATTTTACTGTTATGATCATACCATAAAAAAAACCTACTGGATTAACCCTTAAACATGAAATGTCCTAGCAACAGGGAATTTATTGTGTTGTCATGAGGTTTATAATGCCCACTGAGCAGACTAACTCATATAATTGTATTTCTCCATTTGTTCCCATTAGACCAAAGCATGCGAGGAATTTCTGTACAGAATAAAGGCATTTCTAAAATTCCTGGAAACTAAGTATTAGTTAGCTTTCTATCCAAGCAAGCTGTACTCCTTTGCAACAAACAGGACATTACTGACAGAAGTCAGTCAACCTGAAGACACATACCCCAAATATGCCCCATAACAGGCAGCCTTGGAGTACTTCAAAACTTCCCCTGCACAACAGAACAGCCAAAAAGAACACCCTTTAAACTTATTTCTACTTAAAAATTAAGGTTTTTTTAAAAAAACACTTGGTAAAATGAAAATGTGTAAAGAAACAAACATGTTACAATGGATTAATGCCTCGCCCTACTGGAAACTAATCCAAACCAAGTAGAATTAACTGGATGGTCTCACAGCTCATTTGATCACATCAGAACTGTTGATAAACTTACAGTGATTATTTTACTGTGTTCAATACTGTGAAATAAATGTGGGAAAAAAATCACAATTTAAAAGGTATAGACCTTAAACACGGAGCTACCTAACACTAAAGCCTGCATGGGCAACCATTCTTCTGTGTATTTTCCCACAAATACTGTTTCCTTCTTTTTCAAGTAATTTGGTGTAGAACTGCATCTGTATAGATGTTTACACAGTATTCTGAAACATGGAGATTTGAAGGTCGTTTGTACTTGCAAGTACTGAAGAACCTTGTTTTTTCACCCTAGTCAATAAAAAGCATTTAATTGCTGCTGCAGCTGTGTAACAGAAACAACAGATTACATAAAATACACAGCAAAGTGTTATTGTAAACAATGTCAGAAATTTATGCGTCAAGAATGCCACAATGCCTTCTACATTGATGGAGCACCATCATTTCATATGGCTCAGCTGCAAGCAATGAAAAAACTCACATTTAAAATAAGGCATATGCTTAAGCACATTAAGTGGCCTTGACAAGCAAGATGCTCATTCTTTCCCAGAAAGAACTAAATAACTGGTTTTGTTTATCTCAGACCAAGAGGTATTCCCATTTTTATGACTAGATTACAAAGAAATTGATATATTTTAAAATGTAATTAGGAAAAAAAGAGTCTTTCTAATGGGTTAGATAGTACTAAGGTTGGAAAGTACTAAGCACCAAAGTCTACTTTACAAAAAACCAAAACAACAAAACTTTAAGAAGTTGAGTGCTACGTCTTCTACTGTCTGCTAAGAATAGGACCTAAATGAATGATTGTTTTTTAACAGTCTGTTTTAAAAACAAAATATAAGCAACTCACAGCTGAAAATTACTGTGATTTTGTTCAGGACCTATATAGAGACGAAGAACAAAGAAGAGGTACAGAAGTCTACAGACGAGATTTTTTTCTTTCGTTACTAAAATTTAAAAACAAACCTAGCTCAAAAAGAGGTTTACCATTTTTCTTAAGAAAACCATGAGAGAGATCACCAGAAGAATAACACAGACAACCGCTCCACAACTCTGTCTTGAAAAATTGGTTGTATGATGACAGAACCATTTTCAATATCCAGAACAGATGCTGCACAACTGAATAACAGAAGTATGAGACCAATGATGACAGTCTAGTGTATGACCATATGAGCACTGCATAAACACCATGCATTTCAGTTCTACTAGAGATGAAAGGAGAACAATTTAATCCATCTTCCATTCAGCTTTCTTTGGTAGGAAAAAAACCAAAAACCAACAAAAAACCAAACCAAACAAAAACAACAGTAAACTAAACACAACCAACCAAACAAAAATTTTACTAAAGGACAGTTCACATTTTTCCAACAAGAGCACAGATTTAATCGAATCACTGACGTCAGCATGGTATTGGTGGTGCCTTCCATCTTCCCTCACTTTCACCTCCACACATTTTGAGGTTTAGTCTACTATTCTTTCAATACATCACAAATAACATTGTTCTAGTTTCTTTTCAAAAGGAATTCAAACTGGAGCCATTAAAAAAGAAGTTTTCCCAGAACTAAAACATCTCCAAAAGCTTCTTTTTATCACTATATTTCTCTTTCAAGTTCACCTTATCAGTCTTCATTACCTCCCTCACACTCTTGCGTCAGCATGGCAACTCACACACAAGTAGAAAAGAAAAAGCAAAGTGCTTGGAATTCTCAACAGCTTTTTCTGGTAAGCTCCAGTTGCTATAATTAGACAAGCCCTTTTCTAAATCACAAATACAACTATCAACAGAGATAAAAATGAAAACTTGCATCAAATACATAGAACAAGCCAAATCTAAATGTTCCAGTTTCTTCCTGTTATCTCAAAATGTGCCCTGATTTGACCCTCAGAACACAAATACAATGGCTGTTTCCATGGCTGTCTTAGCATATAAGATACCTATGTAATATAAACAACAAAATCAAATCATCTTATAAGTCACAAACCTAATACTCTATAAAAAGAGGAAATGCAGTTATGTTTTCACTTAAAGCCAAACATAGGATTTTAGAAGCAAAGCAGATTCTGAACCATAAAATAATTAACCTGACACTTCTAACCAGTCTAATGTCATTTCAAGCACCAAAAAAGACTGAAATCCTGCAAAAATTTAAAACTCATCTTCACATTGTAGAGACCTTACTTTCTCCACTTGTTGAGTTAAACTTGCAGTATCAAACCAAAATATGAACAACTAGTTCAGATCTCAGTTCTTTTGCCCTTACTCATTTTTTAAGTTAGAGTTCTAGGTTACAAGTTCATAAGTAGTCCTAAAAGATCTAAGTACTACAACATGAATCTTCTTAGTTCTCCTAAATATAGCAGCAGTCACATGGCTGTCATTAAGACATTAGCTTTTCCATGGTAGAATACCTCCTAAACCTTTCCCCCAAAAAATCAGACTGTGATTCAGTCTTACACGAAATACAGCAGGTAACATCTCAGACCCAAAACATATAAAAATACACATCCAGAAATGCAACCCCAGCTCAAACCCTCCACAAAACCAAACAGTAACACCTGAAAACTACACTGCTGAAAAGCAAGAAAAAATTATTTGCTGCTCAACAGGAGCCTGTGATCACTCAACAGCTGTTTATTAGCCTTTTCTTAAAAATAACATACTATATAAATAAACCTTATTTACATCTAGAAAGAATAATTTATTTTTTTTAAAAGGCAGTTTAAGCTTAAGATGACTATCAGTTCTCAGGAGTAAATTTGTACTTGGCATTTTGTAAACACACAAACATACCAGTTCATACCATTCCCTGGCCATTTCCAATACATTCAAATTGCCCTCTCCACAGTAATCGAGCTAATCTGTGGATTTTTGGCAGAAACCCACAAAATACCAGCATCCAACTAACATCCACCAGTAGATACACCAGGCCCCAAGTTTTATTTCACTGATGGGAAAAATAAATTAATACACACTATTTTATATGGTAAATTCAAAACCAAGAGCGCTTCACATGCGGCCACTTTCAGAACTCCCTGGTGTAAAATTTGTGCTATTTTTCCTGCTGTTCAAATACAGGAGCTGAAAAAAACTGAGCTGAAAGCACTTCAACACTGAGTCCTTCAGAGAGGTGGGGGCAGAGCCCACGATTTCTGGCTGCCAACCTTCCACTTCTGCCACTACTCAGCACATCTCTGACTTTAAAACCACATACAACCTCTTTCCAATCAACCACTTGCACTGTTTCCCCTTCTGGGGAGAGAGATATGAGAGCTCACGATTATATTGGAGCACAGGGCACCCTCAGCAACTTCACTGCACCAGAGCACTGGAGGGCACCTGACCTCTCTAAGAGCCTGATTTTGCCAACCCCCTGATCCCAAGAGGAATGCCAGAGACCGCTAGTTTCACTAGGAGGGCTGGCCCTCAGAGGAGACTCTCCTGGGAGTGTTTGCAGGATAAAGGCATCACTCGCAGAGACGCTTCCACTGGCAGGTACTAGCAACCACTGGCTCTTCCATGTCACAAACCCTCCTGAAAAAGCCCCCAGGGCAGAAGCCGGGACAGCAGAACTGGGAGCAGACAGAGGACCACAGCAACTCAACCCTGGAAATGGGAGCAACTGGTCTTCTCTGAAGCTTAAAGAGTCCTGCTAAGGCACAGTTGGAGCATGAGAGTGGAAAAATAGCAGGAAAAATAGGCCAGCAAGAAACCTTATTCCAGTCCAGCCTTTCCAAAACAGTGTATTATTTCCATCAGCAGACGGGAAAGCTTATTACAGAAATCTTCAGGTACTGTCAGAGCCTGGCAGTGATGCATTTACCCAACAAACAAGCACCACTGAACGCACCAGCACCCAATACAATGGGTCCTAAACACACTGTTGGCTCTGATCATCTAGGTATGGTTAATTTGGTTATCATTATTATCATTATTTACAGGGTATAAGCTAGCTAGATCCACTGCAGACTACACTAAGTTCCTGCATAGAAAATACCCTCGGAGCCATCGTATTTTCCCAGTCTTTCACAGCTTCTGTATGCTAGTGACAGTTTTGGAGGGAAGATTCTTCAGAAGTACTTTTAATTACTATTTCCTCCTTAGCTAGAATGCATTAATTATAGCCTGTTCCTCCAGATAATAAGAAAATAAAAACCAGTGCAATATGAACACCACAAGAAACTTAATTACTGAGTCAGATGTCCTTTAGATGTCAGTATGACTACAGAGAGGAGCAGGAAAATAAAACACACACAATATCAGCCTCAAGTTGTTAGATCAGTTATCAAAACAATGTCTTTCCTCAGCAACTTCATTTTGAAGAGCTCAACCACCTAATTAATCAAATGCCTGTTACGTGTTTCAGAAATATGCTTTTTTTAATAAAGGGGGCCGGCTGATATATTTATTACAAAGCAAATGAGGTAAATGGTTCTGTATGCAAATACAGAAGTGCAGCATGACTTGGAAGGTCAGATACAGTAACCATTCTCATCAAGGTTCTTATGTCAGACTGCATCTTCTGGTTTACATCTGAGTTTAGGAGGAGGAAGAAAGAGAATTAAAAAGAAAAAAAATAGAGTCAACCAGTTCTGTGACAACTTAAGAAGAACTGGCATGCTATCATTCACCTGCTTTCCTTCAAAAAATCTACTAATACCCTATCTCCCACAAAATGAATAAAGAAAATGAAAAGTGTGCCAGGGGCACACAGGGTTTCATTTGGCTTTTCAACTTTCATTTTCTTGATGTAAAAAACAATCTACTTAAGTCAGCAACGATTTTATGTTAAAGAAGAGAATGTCATCTTCTCCATCTTCACAGATATTTCAAATCCTTATCATTTCAGAGAGCTGAAGGATTTTCTTGTTCATCAACATGTTTTATTTTAAAGCAGTATAGAATTCAACTGCAGAAGCAAATCAGAGCATTGATGTTTTTCCAGGCATCAGAGAATTTATCCCATACCATTCCATATTCCCAGCAACTTTAGGATACAAAACTCAACAGCTGGGCCTGAAGGCAAACAAATATGCTTCAAGTACAAGAGTCTCATCCATGTCAAAAAAGAAAAAGAAAAAATATAAAGTATGTTTTACATGCATACCTCAAAGGCAAAAAAACCAATACAGATTTCTTTTTAGCACCACCACCACGTTTAAATACAGTGAAACTGATAACACTTCCCAGTAAAAACACTGAGTTATAAACAATCCCCTCTCACACATAAATAACAGAGACATTTATACAAAGCAGACAGGAACATGGACGGATGTACACAAAACAAACACATTCAAACTTACCCCACTCCAGATACTCAAGGATGTTCTTCTCTCTTCTCAGAGGGGAATTATTACATTCATCATAAAGGCAGATGAGTATATCCAGCAAGGTTTCCACACTGAAGCATTGCCCATTAGTCTGCGTTGGCCCATCCAAAATAAACTGCTCCAACTGCTTCAAACGCACTTCTCCAGACATGGTTGTTTCAGTTTGCATTGGGGTTTCTTTTTTAATGATTATTATTACTTTGTCAGGAAAACAACAACAACAAAAAAAACTTTTGAGGGTTTTGTTGTTTAAAAAGAAGTCAACAGTATTTTTAACAAGTGTCAAACTGTGGCAGTCCTTAATTGCCAGCCCACCTCGGTGCTCCCAGTCTGAAACTAAACCCCTGGAGTTTCAGACACACGCATACAGTGTGGGTATCTGTGTATGCATGACTTTTAAGAGAAGAAAATAGTTATCCTAAAAAAAAAAATTAATAGGCTGAGTAAGAAGTGGGGGAAAAATACATATGGGCATTCCTGATGCTTTAAGAATAATAATTGCACTCAAATTCAACCGAGACTGCCTGACACCGATTTTACCGTGCGTGCACGGGCACACGCACTTATATATTTAAGAAGGTCTTCTCCTTCATTCCCAATGCAGATCATGCAGCGCGATCCTGCGAGGAGCCCCGCCGCAGCACCACGGGCTAACAGCCCCTCCGGTTCCGCTTCCCAGGACGGATGGGAAGGGAAAAACAGATGTATTTACGTATTTATATAAGCGAAAGGCAGCAGAAATGAGGGCGCACACCGGCGGGGAGGGAGGGAGGGATGAGGGGCCGCGCAGCCCCGCCGCCCCCCGCCGCCTCCCCCGGCCCCGGCAGCGCCTCCGCGGCCACCACGGGGTGGGGCGCAGCCCCCCCTCCTCAGGGCGCAGCCACGTCCTGCCCCGGGCAGCCTTTCCCTTCCTCCTCCTCCTCCTCCTCCTTACCGAGTCTCCTTTTAAGGCTTTTCAGTGATTCAAAAAAACTAAAGTCTTCATCGTCGCCCCCTTCTCCTCCGCTGCGCCAAGGGGCGGCGGGCGGAACGCGCGCCCCGACACACCGGCGAAAGCGCTCCGAGCCCTGTCAAATCCTTCCCATGGCTGCGGCTGCTGCTGCTGCGGAGACGGCGCCCTCCTCCTCCTCCTCCCGGTGCGCGTCCTGGAGCGGAGGGAAAGCGCCGGCGTCCCCGCTCCGGCCGCA
>VXAD01010042.1:945764-1141245 GCA_013399195.1 Dicrurus megarhynchus | reverse complement strand
CTGCGGCTGCTGCTGCTGCGGAGACGGCGCCCTCCTCCTCCTCCTCCCGGTGCGCGTCCTGGAGCGGAGGGAAAGCGCCGGCGTCCCCGCTCCGGCCGCACGCTGCGGGCCGGGAGGCCCCGACGACGGCGGCGGCGGTGGCTTCACTCCCGGCGGCGCGATGGTGTCCCGGCTTCGCCCCCCCGGGCAAAGGGCATCCTCGGGCGGTGCGTGTGCGGGGTGTGTGTGTGCGTGCGCGGGGCGGCGGGGAGGGGTAGCGGCGGCGCCCTCCCTCCCCGGCTCGCNGAGCCGAGGGGAGCAGCCGCCGCCGTTGCCCGGCCCGGTTGCGCTCAGCCGCCTCCCCGGCAATAAGGCCTTGGATTAAAAATCCCGGCCTGGTTAGGAGGGCGGGCAGGGGGAGCGGCGCCTGCCTGCCGTTCCGAGGGGATCTGCCGAGCTCCAGGTGCGAGCACGGACTGCGGTTGTCTCACACTTCGGGGGCTTAAAAACGTGACAGAAAATGCGTCGGCTCGTGGCGGTTCTGTCCCCACTGGCGAAGTGCCTCTCCTCATCGAGGAGCCCACCGTGCCACCACAGCGCACGCCGGCGAAACAAGCTCCTTTCGCGGGCATTTCAAACCCATATCCTTTAAGAGAGCTGAAGGATATTCTTGTTGATCAACGTGTTTTATTTTAAGGCGGTGTAGACTCAACTGCAGAAGCACATGAGAGGATTTTGCATCGATCTCTTTGCAAGACCACCGGTGCGGTGGAAAATGGCAGCTGCCCACCAGCACATGGTAGCAGCTCTCCTGGCCAAAGGTGTCAGGGATGTGCTGTGGTGCTCAGGGGATGGAATGTCATCTCTTAAGTCAACGTGTAACTTCAGTTCGTCCTTCCTCAGAAATCAGGTGGAAGGGGAGGAAGGCTATACAGCCCCCAAAGGTCACCAGCTGTAGGTGAAGTTCAGCATTCTCCTGAAGCCCACCAAGTCCTGCGTCTTCTGGAGCTCAAGGGAAGGAAACAGCTCAGGCATCTGCTTCCTCAGTTCAATAACCAACAGACGACCCTCAACTGGTTTTGCTGTAACAAGCATCTATATAACACTTTTTTTTTAAACCGGCCTTTTTACCAGCTGATCTAAAACATCAACAGTCTTACATACCCATTAAGATGTAATTCACAATGTGATTAAAGTCCCATATGTTTGCTCAGAATCACTCAGCTGTATATAAAGTCACTGGTGCGACGCTAGAGAGGAACAGTGACTCCCACCCTGTGCATGCAGACTGGCAGAGCAGACTCTTGGCAAATGAAGGAATGTGCAGAGAATTTAATTCCGAAAGCTTTTTACGCAAAAGCTGTCCAAGAAATGTTAGAAACCCCTACAACTGTAAGTGAGCTTGTGATGGGTAGAAGATAGGATTAAACTGAGAGGACGGGAATAAGGAAAGGGTTTCCTTCCCGTGCTGGGGTACACCCTTGGTATGACAAGAGCCTTGTGCCAGTGTCTGGGGTGCTGCTAGTCCTTGTCTGCTCCAGTCACAGCAGTGCCTCTGTGGTAGGAGCCTGCTCCAAAGCTATGGCACTCAGGCAGTTTTACAGTGAGAGTGAGGCATTTCCTGCTGGCTCTCCGCTGAACTTGTGGAAATTGGGTTTGAAGCTGGGGGTGGGGGATGCCTGATGACAGCAATAAAAATAGATTGCTATTGCAGGGGTAGGTGGCCCAGATCAGATAGCACTTCCTATAGGGGTTGGAGACACGTCATCCAAGTTCATCCTGAGCATAGATTAACCATTAATAGGGTTGCAGAGGGAAAACGAAGAAGACTAAGAGTTAAAGGGATGTTAGCTTCTTGGACTTTGGCACTGCTTGGTAGGGAAGTGAACTGAAGAACCCATGCCAGAGATATGATGGGTGTGGATATTTCACTTATTTACTTAGGTTACTGTGTTTTCCTTAGCCAATTATAAAGTCTTTCCTTGTTTTAATTGCAGATCAAGTGTTTGCAAACAAGGATGGGTAGCTAGCAAAGGCAGTCACTTTCCCTATATTTCTGGTTTTAAAACTGAACCCTTGTTTCTGCTAGCATCGCTTGACAGAAGTTGCACATCAAGCCAGCTCTTTTCAGTGTTCTTTTCAGCTCGAGCGAGGCTACAGGTAAAACCAAGTAAGCTGCAGTTGAACACAAAACCCAGGAATTAGTTGTTCTCTCCTTGTTTAATAGCCTGTCTAGAAACATACAGGCATCCCCACAACAACTGGTGAAACGCCCGCTGGGCTGTAGTCAGCTGTCGTGCCACAGAAGCTGTGAGGAACAGGTAACACCAACAGTGACTGGTGGCACTTTTATTTGCTGGGAATTATCTATGTACCAGATGAGTAATTCTCACAGTACACCCGTGGGATGGAAAAATATTTTCTCTGCCTTATAAGAAAGACTTTTTATTTAGAATATTTAGAAAACCAAGAAAGTAATTTAATGTAACACGCAGAAATTCCTTTTCTCTTGTAAATACTGTCACTAAGACACCACGTCCTAAAAATACACTCAAGTTGTGCAAACATACCCCAGTATCTTTCATAATTATCATGTGTTTGTTTCACCCCGTCCTTGTTTTAATAATATCACAATAATATTTTTGTCTTATTGCTTAGCTTTACAAATGTTTACAGTACCTAAAGTATAACTAATGATAATAAGGAATTTGTGTCTTACAATAAATTAAGCAAGCTGATAGCAGTGGAGGGAATAGTGTGGAATGAGGAGGATATGGTTGAAACAGTCTAGTTTGTATATTAACAACCTGTATGTTGAGTGTTTCAATAGTTATTGTTGGTATAATAGAGTAAAAGGCCTTTTCTCTCCAGGGACAGAGGTTTGTTGTTTGTGGTGAAGTATTGTGGATATCTGTTGTTGGTGTGCAAACCATTTCTAAAGTCAAGAGGGACCCCGCATGCTTCCCAGCAGGTGAATAATGCTTGTGAGGGGTAGATCTACTACAAGGGACAAGTACTCAAGAGGGGCATTTATGTGTTAACAAAATTTTGCCTTCAGGCTTTTGCGTTCTCTAAAACTTCACGATGTAGACACATGTTGTTTGCACTGATACAGCTGTTCATCTCCTGAGCAAAATTTTGTAGTACTCTGCAAAAACGGTGCTGGCACCCAATTTAGAGGATGTGTGTATAGACATGGGATGGTACTGTTTGAAAAGGGGTCCTACAGCTGTTGCCTGAACTACAGTAATAACTTAGGTTATTGGAAGAGATTGCAGGTAGCTGCAGATGGAGCACACAGTGGTTGCACTCTAGGAGGACACTGAAGACCAGCGTGTGTGAATCCAGCAACACTTGTTCTGTAATCTGTTCCACTGTAGTTTCACATAAATCTTGCTCCTGAGGCAAACTTAATCCTAGAGAACACAGAGGTCTCTTCACTGAAACTGATGGCTATTGCAGAACTTAATTAGTCTCAGTACCTATAGTAATGCATTTAGTAACACGCTTTAATGTTTTTAAAGACTTGTAAATCTACTGTTCTTTCCCTCTCTAACTGCCTTGCCAAGACCTATTTCTCCTGTGAGGTCTACAGACAAGTCCAACTACAAGCACTAAATGGTACCTGGCAAACCCAATGCTTAATATTTACCTAATCCCAAAACAATGATCATAAATGTGTATGTATATAAAGGCATTGTAAATATGGAATTATCTTTCTCTTCCCTTATGCTTCTTTTATTGGTCTTTGGAGTCTTATTTATAGTCTTAACTGTTTTCTGTGAATGGCTGAACTGAATAATTTTACCTCAGAGAGAAATTGCATCATGCTGATCTCACTACACTGGATCTGTACTGGCCTCATCCCCCTGGTTTTAGTCTTCATTTAAAACTAATGAGAATATGGCCACCACCAGCTTGCAGTTTTCTGTGAAGAATGAAGCAGGTTTGACCATGCTGAAGTGTCCAGGGGTGCTGTGCTCTGAACAGAAACAAGGTAGCCTCTGTGATTAAAGAAGAGGAGAGGAAGTAATGGAATTGCATTCATAACTGCGTGAAATTGCTATAATTTGAATCCTGCTTTTATGATGCAGACTAGGAACTGACCAAAGTCACGTCTCATTCTGACCTCCAAATAGGACCCTGTGTTTGCACTCTGACAATGCTGTTTCATCTCTCAATATGTTGGTTTTTTCCTATGAAAGTGGGGCCAAGTCTGCCAAAGCTCTTAGGGCTGCTGTAAACCTTAATTAATGTCAGTGTAGCAGTCTGAGATTCTTTTTTATTTTCCTTTCTTCAGTAGCATAAATCTAAGACTGTTATTTTATTTTCTCTCTTGTTTTTGTAGTCTGTAATGTCTGCAACTTTTCAAGCCTGCAGTCCCTCCATAGTTCAGTTCTTTCCTGTGGATTTCTCCATCTGTGCTGGTATTTCATTCCTCCGTGTCCAGAATCTGTTACCTGTGTTATGCCATCTTGAAAAGTTGAACTCTCCTCAAGATAATTCACTCCCTTAAATGGAGATATTTAATGATTTAGAACTGTTTGTCAGGTCAAGTGGCTTCTTAAATTGAAGAGTTCTGAGGAAGACCACATATTTACTTGTGAAACTGGATGGATGCAAATTTCTGCCACTGCCACACAAAGTACAGCCAGATAATCCATTGATTCAAAAGGAATCATTTGCATTATCTGGCTGATGCCTGTACAAAGCTAGTGTTGCTCAACTTACAACAGCAATAACTCAGCATGAGAGCTGCTTCTAAACCTACTCTCTTTGCAGTGGTTCATAGTTTCTACTGATGATAATCAAGGCTTTCAATGTCTGTTGCTCTAGAACAAGTACCTCTTCTGCTGGTGAACACTCAGTGCTGTATTGTGGACTTTTTTTTTTTATTAAAAGGGTGTACTTAGAGATTAATTCAGTGAGGATCTCATTGTGAAAGTGATTTTTAAAGAGCTGCTACTGTCCTGTAAGTAACATTGATGGAAAGGGTGAGGAATGAGGAAACTCGTGGCTAAGAGATCTTTGATTGGGCAAGGAAACAGGATGAAGTGAGGAAAAATGGGATAGATGAGAGAGGGAGGGAACATGATGACAAATTTATATCATATGGGAAGGAAGAGTGATTTAGAAAGGGGAAGTCAAGGACAGGGAGTTTGGCAAGAAAGAGGGAGGGAAGCTTGTGAAGAGGGAGGAGGGAAAATAACTACTTGTAAAACCCAGCAAATTCTGTACTTAGATGAAAACAAGCCCAGAAAGGAGCCTAATTTGAAATGTGAACCCAGGGTGGATGGAGCTGGATTAACTTTATGTCAGAGAAAGGCTCAGAGTGCCTAGCTCATTACAAAGAGAGTGCAAGAGATCACACACTGATCTCAATTTTCCCAATGTTGTGGAGTTGTCTGCCCAGTTCAGTTGTTGTTTTAAAGTACTGTTTTGGTTTATTTGAATTTTAATGAAAGAATATTGATATATTGAAAACAGTGATGCCTCTATTTTATATTATTTATTTTTAACTTAAGAATTGCACAAATAGCATCAAAGGTCAAATACGTATTTCATTGGGAGAATAGATACAGACAATGAAGACAGATGCAATTCAGGCAGAAATCTGTTTTAATCAGAGACAGGACACTTAATGTAAAGAGACTCTTTCATCATGGTCTGCAGGTTGAAATCACAATATTGTGGCTTATCAGCAGTTGGCATTTTGAGTTTGTTTGCTAAATTTTATTTGGAAGGAGAGGCAGCAAGCCCCACCTCTCCCTTCGTGGATTAAATTTGCAATCAGTCATCACATTTGAAGTAGGTGATGGCAGTGGCACAGGTAACAGTGACTAGAAACCAGCATTTTTATTGTTTGGCAGTACTACATTTTGCAGATTGATTCCTTCTGCAGTGAAAACTAATAGAAGAAATTAAGTGCTCTGTAAAATTTGAGACTCTTGTGGAGAACATTTGTTGTAAGTAAAGACCTCTTGCCACTCAGCAGGCAATTTCATGTCACCTCCCAAAGAGAAGAAAAATTTTGAAATCATGGAACCATAAAATGGTTGGGGTGGAAGGGACCTGAAAGATCATCCAGTTCCACCCCCCCTGCCATGGGCCGGGATACCTTCCACCACATTGCTCAAAACCCCATCCAGTCTGATCTTGAATGCTTCCAGGGATGAGGCATCCACAGCTCTGGGCAACCTGTGCCAGGGCCTCACCATTCTCATAGTGAAGAATTTCTTTCTAACATCTAATCTAACCAGTTTAAAGTGTTATGTAGTGTGCAGTAATGATCCCACTCAAGCCAATGCCAAAAAAAGCCGCCTTGATCTCAGCAAGAGTGTAAGTGAACTCATAATTCCTTCTGAAACAAACAAAACTGTTTGGACTCAGTTTTATTAAAAATAAGAGTGGTTTATATCTTTGCATGATGTTAACCATTTTTCTTTGTAAACTGTCACTGCACAAATTAAGAGATTTAATTATATGGAAAGGTTAGAGGTGTGATTACAAGTGGTTTTTTGAGGTAGAGAAAGACAAATATTTGTACTAGTTTAATCAAAAAGTGTGAACATAACACTGGCTCGGATCCTTGTATGTGGATAGCACTGGGAATAATTGTACTTGTGGGAGGAGGTGCTGGCCAGTGGTGCAGCTTCATTTTGTTGATAGTGCTCCCCAGTGAATGGAACCTCCCTGAGAGAGGTGAGAGCAGATCTGCTGGCAGGAGTGCTCCCTACCTGCATCCGTGCAGGAGGGCAGGGTTAGCAATGCATCACTTTGTCACTGTTTCAAGTAACCCAGCTCACCTCAGCTGAAACAAGGTGGGCCTTGCTTAGACCTCCCTAGATATCAAAAGGAGGGGCAGTCTCCAGCATATGGGCAAAGACAAGCACCAGAGGTTGTATTATGGACAATAACCTCTCCCAGTGGGGCATACATATGTCAGGAAAAGGACATTTCTCTACAGCCACAGTCAGGGGACAAGTTTATGTGACAGTAAATTTTTCTTAAGGCAGGAATGTCGCTATGGATTAATTCAACTCAATCAATCAATCAAACTGAAGACAGGGACTAAAAGTACTAATTAAAAGTAAATATTTCCAATCAGAGTAAGTTTTAGCAACTCGTAACTTGAAAGTAATTTGGCTGATTTTCCTCAGTTTTTGCAAAAGTGACTAAAATAGACCTGGCAGGCTTCAGACTCAAGCAGCTTTCCAAGCCAAAGTTATGATGAAGGGATGGAAACAGGGTGCTGTAACAGAAGCTAGCTTCAGCCTTAACCACGGAGATGTTGCTGCCTCCCTTTAACATCCCAAACTATGCCAAAACACACTGTAGGTGAATTAAAACCATTAAATGAAATGGAATGTTTCTAAAACTTCAGTCAAGTAATGTCATAGAAACATTAATCATAACACAGCTATATGTCAAAACCTTTTCTTCCCCAGTTAGCTCAGAACACCAACCATTTCCATGTGTGGTGCATCAGGCGGAAGCAAGGTCCAGCTACATTCATCACCTGGAGTCCAGCATTTGCTGCCATCACTTTCTTGGCTTCCTCCTGAAGTTCAGGATTTCATTTTGGAGGCCATGAAAATTTGGTTTCCAATTTTCCAGTGGAAATTGGTAATGAAAAAAGATTTTTGAAGATGTTGTAAAGATTTGTATTTTTGCACTGAAGAGTGATAGTCGTAGTTGCATGTTGTTAAAAAAAGACATCAGCAGTTACCAGCTGTTCTTTTGGCTTTTCCAACAAAGAGAAGATTTTCTTCCTTGACTGAATAATGCGGGAAGTGGCGAGTGGATGTATAATTAGCTTCCAGCTGTGGCTAGCACAGCTCTACACAGCAGCAATCCCACAGTCACTAATCTCTCTGCTGTCTCCTACAGGAGGAGAAAGTGAGCTGGGCCGAGGTCTCCAAGCCTCATCCTCCCTCTGGTCAGGGACATTGGCAGACCCGGGGTGCAGAGCTGTGGGCTATTCAACTTATTGCTCCAGTTTGCTTCAAGGCCTTTCCTAAGACTTAATTCCCTCGCCCTGCAGTAAAAGTGATAATAATAAAAAGGTCTGTGATTCACAGTTGAAGCACTGTATCTTGCTTAAGTTAAACAAGTACCTAAGTGCTCTGCTGAACTGGGGCCAGGGGTGGATTACTGAGAGAGCTGGGCAGTCTTCCCATCTCCAGCCAGTTCACCAAGTAGTCTCAGGCTAATCATGGAGTTTTCTGGGGCTTAGTTTCCTGCCCTTGTTTATCGTAAGGTATCTATTCTGACTGGTAAAGATAAGGAAATAATGAGGGAACATGAAAAAACTTCAGAACGTGGAAGAGGAAAAGTGCTGTAGAGAAAACAGGCTTCTGCATATTGGATATACATTGCAAGTTACATTCTCCTTATGACTTTTCTTTAGTTTCTGGACTCTATTCAGTATTCATGAAAAAACATCAGGCAGCTCATTAACAGAGAGCCCACTTCCACTTTAAATGGCCAGAGAGTAGTCTGAATCCCACCAGAACCAGTGGAAGAAGATGCAGCACTGCATGCAACCAGCATTCCAGAGCGGCTCAAGCTGTATTGCCTTCAAGCAGCCTCATCGTGCTGGCAGCACTGGCCTGCTGTAGGATGTGAATCCAGCAGATTTTGTTCAGGCTGTTGCCTTCATGCCATACAGCAGCCTGAAAAATTACCTCAGCCCTCTTTGCAATGGCTTATTAAAAGGGAAATGGAACAACGTCCCTGTCAGTCTGTGCCTGACCTGCACTGAGAGAGTTTCTTCTGATCAGATATGGAGCTTTTAAGGCTGTTCTGCATTTCTCTGATTCCTACCTGGCAGAAAATGGCTAGAGAAAGGGCAGAAGTGTCACTGTGGAGAGCTTTTTATTGATACGAGAGAGGCCTGGTTACCACATAATAGTTTGCAAGAACAGAGTTCCCTTTTAACACTTTTTCTACTTGGAAATTCATATTACATTTTGCAAAGTTAGAGCAAAATAGCTTAGTGTATTGAATTGCAAAAGAGCTATCCTGAGTACAAGTGTTTACTGTATCTTTTGATACAGAGGAAATTAGCATAAAAAAATCTTTACTAGGAATGAATTGTGCCAGAATATTAGTTTTGTAGCATAACAAACCGACAGGAAAATATAAGCATGCTAATCCATCCTGTGCAAGATAAGAGCTGAGGTAAGGTACTCTCCATTAGCAACTGCTACCTGATGTTGTAAACACAAAGGTGGAGATTCTAGTACCACATTACAGCATTGAGTATGAAACCAGAAAACACCAATGCTACTTTTTGTGGATTTAGACCTACAGTTCTGAAAGAGGTTAAGCTCTTTTTTCTTTATAATAAGCAGCCATATTTTGTTTATCC
The DNA here is from genome assembly GCA_013399195.1 of Dicrurus megarhynchus. Taxonomy (NCBI): domain Eukaryota; kingdom Metazoa; phylum Chordata; class Aves; order Passeriformes; family Dicruridae; genus Dicrurus; species Dicrurus megarhynchus. Next base: position 1,131,893 of record VXAD01010042.1, on the reverse strand, counting down.
ATAGATAAAGCAGCACTGTCGCATACTTCTGTTTCTGTGACCTCCTCAAAACCTTTTTGCAGGCATTTCCTGATTCCCAAGTTCTGCAGATTTAGAACTGAAAAAGACAGAACAGTGAGTATCAGCAATATTTCCTTTTTCTGTTGTACACTCATGGGTCAGTCCAGAAGGAATTAGCACAGACCAAAGTAACTACTTTTGCTTGGGTTCCCTTTCTGCAAGCACAGAATTCCCAAATTCTAATCTCACCCCCAATTTTGACTCACTTTCTGTGCATATAAGGTGTGAGGTGGCTGGGGCCAAAGTGCAGACAAAGAATACCCATGGGGAACGAGCTGTTTTCAACTCCCCCCGCATGACTGTGGATTTGAAGGCTAATTTTTTTACCTCTTTTGCAGTAAGTGAAGGGGAAAATTCAGTTGATCAATACAAGAAATAAAAATACAGTCAGTAGGGAGGGGCTGTGGAAAGGGTGTTTGTGGAAAGGGGGTTGTAACTAGGACATATCCCTTGTGAGTAGCTTTCAAGGCCCACCCTCTCATCTTTACTGGGAATGCACAGGAAAGCAAGTGATACAAGCCCATTCTGGTGATTTCCAGCCATGGAAAAGGTCTCTTGAGCTGTTTGCAGCTGTTTGAGTTGATATGGCAGCCCATCTTTACCTGACCCAAGGCTGCAGGGGAGGAGTTGGTTAAATAAAAACTGGTCCTTCTCATCTCCTCCAGGGTATGATGTGTGGGAAGATCTTAATCCTGACAGACAGCAAATCCAGGACTTGCCAGTCCTCAGCTGAAAACAAACTGTTTAGAGAAGACTTAATTCAAGGGCAAATACTATGACAGAAAGAGCAAATCCAAAAGATAGGTGTGATATTTAAGACATAACTGAGTTGCAGGAAAAACCCACAACACTACAAATGCAGGCAGTGCCCACTAAATGCATTGTTCAGCTAGGATGGAGGTTGGTCCTGGAGCTAATGGAAAAGGATATGATTCATCCCTTACAGAAACAACACTAAAATTTTTCATCAAATGATAAAAAACTTAATACATTAATTACATCAAAGTGGACACTCCATCAAGAGCATGAAGTCTGTTGCTTAGAGAGAGAGAATACATAGTGTGTAATTACAATATCACTGAAGACTACAGCTTCTGTGTTTAGGTATGTCAGCTGTCCAGCTGCACTTAAGCATCTTTCAGCATATCCATTACATTTGCATACGCTATATGTAAATTAATATGTCCTTAACTCATACCTATTTCTGTATGCATAGATGCAGTATGCATGTATATACATGTAGGCATACATAGGTATGATATAAGCACATATTCATTCAGAGCATTTTAATAGAGTTAAAAAACACTGTGCCAAAAATGTGCACCATCTGTTTTCAATCAAAATAGCCTATTTCAGAGGAAGGGAGTGTTGTCTGGTGATCAGAGCGGGGGAACTAAAGAGTCAGGACTCACGGATTCCATTCCTGAATCTGCCAGGACTTGGCTGCACGGTTTTGACAAGATCTGTGACTCCTGTGTACCCTGGTTTCCCCATTTGCAAAATGGAGCAGTACCTACTCCTAGAATGTTGCAGTGGAAAACATAATTAGTATATGCTTGGAAAAATACAGAAATTCTTGTTATATCATCACAGTATGTTTGAAGAGTGGAATTTAATTGAAAAATACAGCACAGGATTTGTTTTAGATGACATACATGGCAGCTGTGTGTATAATTACAGCTATTTGTACACACTTAGGTTGCCTAATTTTTGAATGATAGTACCTGTAATAAAATTAATGGGGAAAAAATGGTGCTCAACACTTTATGAACCCAGCCAGTCCTGTAAAAGTTTTCACACTCTATTGAACAGGGTTTCCACGGTGACAGCCATACACCAGTGAGTGAAATATGTGCTGTACCTAATTTTCATCCTGAAATAGGAAAATACAAATGGGTATTGGGATTTTCTGGTAGGTTCCATGCAGAGAAAGCCTAGCTCCACTGAAGACAATTACAATACTCCTATTAACATAATTAGGACAAGATTTCACCCCATCCTCTTCCTTAGCTTCAGTGCATCCCTTTCAGGAATACAGCAGGGATTGCTCAGCCCATCCCACAGAGCTTCCTCTTGGGCATGCTTGCACTGTGGCCCAGGACATTGTCCTTGTTGTGCTCGGTGGGCGGTGCAGGGTTGCCCCACCTGGCTTTGGTGGGAGTGTGCCAGGTGTCACAGCGGGCAGAATGTGAGGGTGCTCCATGCTCCCGTTCTCCCACCATCCTCACCTGTCAACTCCCACACTCCTTTTCTTCCCCCGTAGTGTGCACATCTGTGGGGTGTCACAGCTGCGCCTTGCCTCTGGAGAGAGAGATCAGAGGCACTTTCCATTGGGATGAGAAACACGGTAGAGCAAATTGCACAAATGCAGCAGCTGTGTAGCTGTTGGAGAGGAAAAGGAGCAGTGTTTGTATGTCAGGGTTTGCCTGGCTGCCAGTACCAAAGTGGCAGTGAGAGAAATCATGTGTGCTGAACGCTGCTTATGTACGCTGCAAACTGAGGCATTCAAGTATGGGATAAATATTTGATGTAAATATGAATGCATTTCAACATCTGTGTCTTTGTCACGAAGAAAAATGGGCTGAGCTTGTTTGGTTTGGATGTTTTTGACAGCTGCTGTTCCCCAGGTTGCACCTCATATCTCAATAGTGTGCAGTTGCTTAAGTGCAGCTTCAAAAGTACATTTAAGATCTTACCATGCACACACCTAAAGTGAGCCAGTTGCTCATGCAAGTGAGCTGGTACAGTGACATACATGATAAAGCAAGAAAAAGACAAGGCAATGTGAATCTCACAGCTGTTAAATGGATTTTCAGGTTTGTCACTCAAAGAAATACTTTTACCCGAATGAATGAGGACAATGTGCAACATAAGGTTACGTTGGAGACATAAACCAGTTGATTCCAACACCAGTTTTGGAGAATTGTATCTCCGTGTCTGAGATCTTAAAAGCTATCATCTCCTGTCTTTGTGTCTGTAAACATACCTGATCTTTGGATCTCACCTGCTACATTTTAAAGAAAGGGTGTATTCATGTAGTGCCCAGGAAATGCTTTGTAAATCCAGCTTTCAAGCCTCTTTCAAGCCTATGGAGAGTTTCCATCATATACATGAGAGTTTCCATCATAGATGTGTGCCACCCTCATTTTCAGCTGCCTTTAGTCAGAGCGTTGAAGATAACAAACTTGCTTACCAGGATAAACTTTTCTTCAGTTCTTGAACTTTTGTAAAATGAGATTCCTCTCTAAAGGAGGTACAATTACCAGCCAAATGAGACAGCAGCTTCTAGTTTCAGACTACCAGTGACACAAAGAAGCAACCAGGGAGAATGGAGCAGGGAAGGAGGGTAGGGCCTGGTGGGAGAGGACCAAGGATCTAAATTCTGCTTTTTGTTTATGATAGTCTGTACCTGGAGGGGAGAGGGGGAGATAAATCTCTCATGAACAATGAATAAGAGCAGTTCATTCCATCAATTCATGCAGTAGGCACATACAAATGCTCCAGAGGGTCTTCTTATGCACAGACTTACATTTTGGGAAGAGAGAGGTTTTGCTCTTATGGCCCATTTGTTTTTCTGTCTCTCCCCTGTGACTTCTAGCAGGGAGGCATGAAATAAGGGGGTATTGCCAAATGAGTATCAGCCAGTTCTGGGGCCAGGGCCAAGAGGCAGCGATAGGGAGCTGGTGAAGAGTGCTGCGTCTTGGCATGCCCCACGTGGAGGGCAGTGGATTCCTGGGTCTGACCTTGAGCCATCAGGAGGAGAATGAGGAGGCTGAGCCAGGCAGCCCAGCTCCCTGCAGAGGCCGCAGCCCTGGTGCAGAGCAGGGCTTGCTGTAGGTTAACAGTCACTTCCACCGAACCAGGACAAACTGAGTCTGGCACAGCCTGGCTTGGAAGGCCTGCTGGGTTGCCTTGTTTTTGAGGACACTTGTCTGACCCAAATAACAAGGATGTTGCACATTGCCAAATGCACTGGACACGTCAACAAATGCATAAAAGTGTTTGGTTTACCACCAGACTGAAAAAATACTTAGAATCTGGAAGGCAATAAACTGCAGATTTTTTTCCCTGGTCATCCCAAAGAGTATGACTTTTAAATTATGTATCGCTTCCTAAACACAAAAATTGTTCCGCAGTCTGTTGGCAATGGTGTTCTCAGGAATTAATAACTGAAAAAAAACTTTATTTTGTTTTATAATATCTTTTCACTGTACTCGGGGATTATTCCTGACAGTGCCAAAAAGAGCCTCATGACTTCAGTTCATGCAGACTCCTCCTCAGAGGAGGACAAGTGACAAGAATAACTTACTTAAATTCTTTATTCACATAAGATAGATGCAGTCTGTCAATGACTTTTTGACTGTGGAATTCTGCAGGTGTTCCAAGCTGTAAGGCAGCATTACTGGCATGTGAGTTGAGATGGATCATAGAAGGGGAGATGCTGTTTAATGTTTTGCATATAAATACTCCACACTGCCATTGCCATTCTTAGGCGGATGCTACACAGTGCAATGGTCTGACATAGCTAACAGCTGTTGTGTCATTGTTTGGAACACGAGGTCATCACAATACACCACAATATTTTCTTCTCAGGGATTGAATTGAGCTAGTATACACTGATCTTGTTTTTAATTTTCTGCTGCTATCTGTGTCGAGCTCTTTCTCACACATGAAGTGCAAAAGCAGGACTTGAGGTGAGCAATGCCTGGTGCTGTAGCAAAAAATAGCATATGTGATTTGAGTCTTATGTTGGAATCAATATCCAGCTCCTGCTTTTGTTTTCTACCGATTCCTCAGTGTCTGGACTGTGGCAAAAAACATCTCAGGTGAGACAGAGGAGGATGGGGGCTTCTCTGTGTCAGACATGAAACTTCTGCTGTTGTTACAAAGAAAATGGAACAATCTGCAATGAGAGCGCCGGCGCACTCCAAACCACAGCCCTCCTAGACTTCTTCTTCTTCCAAGTCTGATGGGGATCCAGATGCAAAGGAACTTTTCCAAAAAAACAGACCTTGGCTCTCAATGCTTCATGCTGCAGAGAATTATGCACTTTCTGAAATTTTTTCTTTGAGAACATTTGTTTTCCCGATGGTGTTACTTCACGGACTGTATTTACTTTTTCCATTTTGTTCATAGTTACCAGTGTGTCTATTTTCATAGTCATGCTCTAGAAACAGAAGTTCTTTTCCCTCTCTCCACTAATCCTTGTAACTCTCACCAAAGGTAGGGGCAGAAGCCAGAGCTTAACACCTAATTTGGATAATGATTCCTGCCCACCATGTCCCTCCTCCCACATCACTTGCCCCGTTATTACATTACTTATACAGAGTGAACTGCAAACGGGTGCTTTCTAACTGCTTTGAAAAACACCGTCATGAAAGAAGCCAAGTAAGAAAACAGAACGTTTGGCGCCAGTAATGGAACACAAAACCTTTTACCTTCGCCCATGGGTTTGAATCTAACCCAGCTCAGTAACAGCCCAAGTTGTTAACATGTCAGGGTCATGTGGTAGCCTGAAATAGTTCAAGTTCTTAGTCCATGTCATCAGGTTTGGGACACAGAACCTTGGACTCCATGCATGGTCTTGAACGCAATCCAGCTCTGTTCCTACTGTCAGGATAATGTGGCTGGCTGGCTAGAAACAATCCATGCTTTTAGCCCGTTCTCCAGCAGAAAAGCTTTCCTGTCAAAGAAGCAGTCAGGGAAAGTAGCTGCCCCATCATGTGGGCCATCCAGGTGGCAGGGAATGGTGAAGGGTTGGTGTACTTTCAGAAGACAGTTCCATCTTTTAGAGGCATGGGAATTATGCTGCGTGCGGCACCAAGAAACATAGCAGCAGCCCTGGAATTAGTAAGGAAACTGGGACAAATGAACAGCACTTCCAGGAGGCCCTGGCATTTGAAAATTACGTCCCTCAATACTTTTTCTGAAGATAACAGGAGGAATTTTTTAAAGACCCTTGTCTTCTCCAAAGAAGCTGACTTTCAGAGTCTGTGCTAGAGTTGTTACCCAACAGGCTGCTGCCTCTGTGACCAATGCTGCTGTGCAGAACAAGTGTACCCTTTAGACAAAGTTGCTCTGGAGTGTCTTTGCATCTGGCTTGCTGGCAACTCCTGCAGAAATGTGGAGATTCAGATATGTGTCTAAACACAGAGGAGTCACAGGGCAGAGCAGAGAGCCAAGCCCAGTCCTGCACAATGCTTTGGGATCATCAAAGTATTCTGGGAGCCCCCTGGCCCAAACAGCACCAGTGCTGAGGATGCTCTTACAAAAAGGGCTTCAAACCAATGTGAAACACATCTCAAGCTTGGCTTTCAGAGTGTTAGATTCACTTTATATTGTGCTTCCAGCAAGAACTATCTGTCAATAACAGATCTTTCTAGTCTAAAAGTGTTCCAGTTGTATGTCAGCTTTACACAGCTTTTCTTTTTCATACCCATCTTTGTTGTCAACATAGCACAGGCCTTCGCCAAAGAGTTCTGTTGGAGAAAGAGTTCATACCAGCATTTTTGCCCCATTTACAGCTACTTTACCATTGTATAGAGCCAGAGCCAAAGCAGTGCAAGGGAAGGAAAGGTTAGTATGACCTGCATTTTAGCAGCCTTGGATGATGTCTTTCTCTTTCAAGGAAGCAGCTGCATACAGATGTTCTTGAATGTCCTGCCTCCTGCATTAAGAGGCCTTGTCCCTTACAGAACAATTTTCAGTCTCCTGTAGATTCTGTGGTATTCCCATGAAGTGTCTCTTTTCATGATGGGAGAGCCCTAGTAAAGTCTTTATTTTGACCAGCTTTGTGATGGCTTACTCTCTATGAATGCTCTGTCCAGTTTGGTTGAAATTGTTTGCTGGATTAAAAATGGACATCCAAGCAAGGCACCTACTCTGATTTCCCTTGTTCCCTTTACAGTAGACACTAAACCCAAGATGGGACTGTAGTATTTTTCTTCAAAAGGACAGAACTTGGTCCCAGCTTTGTGCCCCATATAATGTATGTAGAGCAGCTCAGGAGCAACTCCAATTAAACTAAATGTTTCCTCTGCATAATGATCCGTTCGCAACAGTAATTTATCAGTATTAACATTTAGAATTTATTTCCAGAACTGATGTTTTAAAGTATGATTAATCTTCAACATGATTAAAATAATTGCTTGTAACATTTTAACTGACTTTGCCAGGTGACAAGAAATTTGTGAATGTCCAATTCCCTTCAGAGTTTCAAAATGCACTCACTTACTGTTTCTACAAGTGCAAAACAATCTTAAATAATAAATGGAAAATGTCAGCACTAACATCTATCAGCGCAGAATTGTCTTTAACAATGTCATTAGTTATGCCTTTAAACTTTTTCAGGAGATCTGGAAGCAGGGCTATTTATCACATGTGGAGTCCACATTTGCAAGATCTCTCAATATTAGAAAGAATAGAAGAAGTTTCTCTGCTCTTCTTCTAGAAAGAAGTTTCTCTGCTCTTTTTGAGGTTATGGCTCTGAGTGTTCAATCTTCCTTTATTCTGCAAACTCTTTGGACTTTTATATGTTCCTTTCCATCTTTCCTTGTGCACTGCATCCCTGAACAAGTCGTTATTCAAGTCTCCCAAAGCAGGATGTTCACATGGGACTGATTTGGAAACCATATTTAGAGCATATTATCCTAATTCTTTATCAGCTTTCATGGGCAAGATCTTGAGACATTTTTCTGTCCGAGTTCTTTGAAAGCACAAATCTTCCTAGTCCTGAATTCTTATTATTGTTGGTGCAATTGTAGCCTTCAACTCTTATGCTATCAGTGAAGTGAGATTTCCCTTCCACCCTCTTGAGCTTCACAGAAGATAAAATCCCAGTCCTTTTTCATGTTAAGCCCTTGTACTGTCGTATTCTGCAGGACTGGGGGGCAGAGGATCTAGGGTTGTGGATCCTCCGTGGTCACCACTGACTTCACTGAGTTGACATAATCCACAGTGCCTGCTGCTCTGTCTTGGGCAGAACTTTGATCAGCACATTTGCAGAGATAGCTGAATTTTGGTTTGACATCTTGCTGATCTCTGCTGGACTTTCAAAACAGGGTATGAGTCATAAACTCTTCCCTCTAAGGTAAGCCTCACTGGTTTGGGAGCTATAAAAGAATCCTGTTATTTTTAAAGGACAGAATTTTTCTTTCATTCTCTCCTCCCCTCCAGACACTCTCTCTGTTTATTTTTCATTCTGTCCAAACCTTCTTTGTTTATATCCCACATTTTGGAAATTTCTTCCTTCTCCTTCATCTAACTGCTCTTTTATTCCACACCATTTCTCTGGACAAGGCAAGCAAGATCTGGAAAGAATCAGACATTTACACTGATAATGTTCCAGCCGAATTAGCAAATGTTTGGAAAAGACCTCATGCTTTGGGCACCAACTTCTCTCTGATTGGGGTAAAACACTTTAATGACTGGGGTTATTGCTGGATAGAAGCTTTTTTCCTTTATGGTATCTGGTGCTAGTTATTATTAAAGACAGATTGTTGGACTATGTGGACTGACACTGGGCTAGTCCAGTCTGGCAGTTCTCATTTCTGTGTGAATGTGAATCCAGACAAATTTCAGTCTAGGATGGGTGTTCTTTTTGATGCATACAGGATAAATAATGAGGTATACTCAGTAAAATTAATAGGCTGCAAGAAGGAACTGGTGATCTCTGTATCCATTGCCCTGTGTACTTGCTGAACTGAATCCCCAGTTCCATTGGAAAAGAACAAGTCACAGAGCTTTCTGCATATTTTAAAATATATGTAATCACGAGCAACAAAGACTTAGCAGAATGCTTCAGTCATCTGGGTTTAGACATAAGGCAGGGTTAAATTTAAAGCCCAGACAATACACTAGCAGCTAACTTTTTGACCTCATTCTATATGTGGGTTTTCTCCATTGCAGAATCCGTGTCATGAGGCTGAGAATGCCAATACACTTTTTAGATGGGGAGTTGATCCCTTAGGCACTTATCTAGCTTGAACTGGAATAATTGCTTCCTTTCCTCTTGTATTGCTTCAAGGCATTCTTATATGTTGTATCTTAGCGTTTCTGTTGACCAGAGCAGGAAGCCATACAGCAAGTTGCAGCCAGATTTCAGGGACTAAGCTGATTAACTCTGGTGAGGCTCTAATGCAAATCCCATCCCATTTAATTCCTTAGCTCGCCTCCACACTGCATGGTATTCCCTCCACAGACACAGTCCTACATTACCAAGTGACACAACACCACCAGCAGCCTCACATAAATCTTGCAGAGCTCGAGGCTGCCAGTCACACACTGCACAGTTTTGAGGTGAAATTTCCTTCTTAGCACAAGGGCCAAACAAATGGCATGCGATGTTCAAATCATTTAGAGCTTTGCAGAGCAGAAAGGGTTCATGTTTTGCAAAAGGGAACTTACTGTGGGTGGTTTCTTGGTCTGCTGAAGTGTGCTAACTTACTGTGTTGCCTGGACAATGAATGAATACGTGTTGTAATATCAAATGTGTGCATGTTTATTTACGTTTATAGGTACACACCTACAGCTACAGAAGTGTGCTCCAATGTAAAAGCTGGTCTGATGATACTGATCAGAATAAAATTGAACTGCTAGAAAAGTAGAAATCATGGGATTTCTATTGTTTCCAGGGATGATAATCCTTTTCCTGCAGAGACCTTATAAGATGGCAGTTAGCTGCTAACACAGCAAGGAAGAAAACATGACAGACAAAAAAAGCTCCTCTGCTGACATCTCTACATCCACATCAATATAAATTAAATGAGAGTTTAACTTCAAACTGCTAAAAGGTTGTTAGGCCCATGTTTAATAGAAGGACTGATGTTATAGTCTGATTTTGACAAGGTTCAGGTTAATACCAGCCAGCTGATTCCACAGACGTTGGCACACCTCTGGGAGCTGCATATTCACAGAGACAGTTTGACCTCATCCAATTTATACATTTGATCTAATGCACTGGAGGCCATCTAAAAATAGAGTTCTGGAGGGGAAGACGGATAATGCTCCTGAGCTACGGACCGACAAAAGCAGCTCTCCTTCTTCCAATCTCTTTTCTCTCTCTGTATGAAGCTTCAGCTCAAACTTTCTTACGGTAAAAAAATTGCTTTTATCACAGATCCCCTCAGAATAGATAACTTCACTCTTAATAAGTCCAAAAGGAGATTTGTCAGCCCTTCTTGAATAACCAGATGTTGGGAAAATGATGGTGTGTCATTTCCCTGAACAAACATTCTTGGCATTTATGCATTTCCTCCCATATCTCTTTAAAAAATGATTGTGTGTAAATTTAGTGCTGACAAAAATGAGAGCCTGGGAGAAAATGGATTACTCACTCATTTGGTAATTTTACTTGGTCAAGGCATGGAATTTTTGTTTTCTGGGAAATTTGACATAGAAAAATTACTTTTCATTCTAATTCAGAGTATTTAAAGCGAAAGTATTACCATTAAGCAGAAAATCCAGAATGGTATTTAGACACCCCTTTATTTGAAAATTTCAAGGTGTAGTGTTTCTTTCACAATATTTTTAATTTTCATTACATAATGTGACCACTGATGGAAACTTGCTTTTAAATCAAGTGCCACTTCTGTGTACTGGGATAGGAAAGTTAAGATGGTTCATTGAGTACTAAAGAGCATCTGGCTTTTTAGTATTGAAAATGTGGGGTTTTTTGAAAATGTGTTAAAATAGCATATTTCATTTATTCACAATCATATGCAATCCTTCAGTTATATGCTAAGGTGCCAGTGACTCATTTATACTAGCACAGCTATTGAAATGAAATAATTTTTAAAAACCCTTATTTTTAATATAAAATTTAAAAAATACCAAAACAAAACCGCTTCCTTTTCAGCATTTCCCTAAAAATCCTAAGTGCAATCAATTGAACTTCCTAGGTAACAAAATAGTGGCTCAGAAAATACTTTTACAATTAGGAAAAGTTACTTGAAATGTCCGTTTCAATAAAAAGGTCCCGCAGTTGTTATCCCTGTATTTCTAGAATTCTGTCCTTGTTCAAACAGATGGTTAGTGGTTGTGAAGGTTTATGTGTATTTGGTGTTTCCATTCATAATATTCCCACACAGTTATCTGCAAGATTACTTCTCTCAGTATTGGCATTTTATTGATAATTTCCACAGCGAGATGAAACAATTAATTTACATGCATGATGGACTTCAGTAAATGAAAACCCAGTTGTCTCATTCTATACCTCGTGAATAGAACAAAGATATCGAAACATTGCCTATGAAATGTAAAAGATACCTGTGATTCACCTATATTGCAAAATGATTGAACAAAATAACTCCCTGGGAACCAATGTACCATTACCCTCTTTTGGAATGCCAGTCATTTTCCCCTCTGGGTTGTGAGCCTGATTTGAAGAGGGGATGGAGCAGCAAAACCTGTGCGGCTCTGCCGATTCAGTAACGTACTGGCAGAACCATCAGCTGTAAAGAGAATTGCTGTCTTCACTGAAGGAGGCATAACACAGTGGCAGAAAGGAAGCAGAGCCAAGAGGGCAGCTGTTGGGCATGGCTGTTTTTCATGTGTGGGGGAATTTCTTTGCCGTGTGATTTTGCACGCTGCGTAACTTTAAAAAGTCATATGTCAGAGAGAACCCCAGCCCAGTTCATTAATCTACAACTGCCTCTAGTAAGTACTGTCGTAGACGACAAGTAAAAGTTAATGGACCGCATTTTGTCCTCTGCTAAAAGTCACTACACTGGAGTTTCCACTGGTAAAACCTAGGCTACTGTGTCTTTGCCAGGGTTTAAAATGTTCTCATATATTTATGGTGTCGATTTGGATTTATTTTCATTTATGGAATTGATTTGAAAGAATACATTAGAGTAGAGCATTTATCCTTCATCTGAAGCTGAATCAGCAGTTCTGGTGTGCTGATTACATCCCAGAAAGCCATCGTGCCATCCTAACAGTGCCCTGCACTCGTGCAATGGGCGTGTTTGATGTGGGTCAATAGTTGGCAGGGAAGTGTGGCCGTCCAGGTGCTGTCCTGATGCCATGTGGCACATTTGGCAAGGTACTTACCACCTTCGGTGTACCATTTGTGCGTCTTTGAAATAGGTTTTCTTATCTTGTAAAAAGGTGTAATGATCTGTGGATGAGAGAGAATGTAGCTAAACGAGCTGCCAGAAGTCTCTGTGCACTTCCCATCCTGAACTCAGCTGTTGAACTGAGTCCAGCTGAAAGCACTGCTGAATTACCGCATTCACATCGCTTTCTACTCTGCACGTAAAACATCTTTCTCTTCCATCCTCTTCCCATGCAAGTATTTCATCCAGTGAGGTACCTGCCGGCAAACTCCCTCCATCAGTCTATTGCCTGGTGACCTACAATGATCCGTCTGTCCACTGCAGTGTCCCAGACACTTCCATGGTGGCCCTTACCCTAAGTCTAAAGCAATGCTGCCCTCTTCTGTTCACTCTTGACCCGAATGACCTGCTTCCAGGCAAAGGCTGCAGATGTCTTTGTGAGAACCTCGAGCTAAAGCGTAGCCAGGGAAAAAGGTCCACAGTTTAACTGTATTTTTATCAGCCTTTTAAGATCTCCATAAATAGCACACAGTTGAAATGTTCTTGGAAATTCTATTCCTTGCAAATTCTATTCCTTCAAAATTTTCCCTTCCTAACATTCCTTTTCTTTCTCTTTCCCCATCCCCCCTTATATTCTTTGTTTACAATTTATTTGATTTTTTAAAAATCCATCTGCTCCTTAACAATCTCTTCTTATCCCTGAGAGCTTCCTAAACACACTCGTCCTCTAGACCCAGTTAAAATAATGCAGGTTCTAATTGCAACAAACAGTTCATTAAAAATCAGGGGAGACAGTCAAAGCCTGGCTCCTTTATTTGGTCCCCGAGATAAGAGTTTGACACAATAATTGTGCTAGCTCAGGCAGCTCCCGAGAAGAGCCCATCAAGGAGCTAAACCCCTCTTCAGGGGAAAGGGCAAATGTATGACAGCATTGAGGTCTGAAGAGACAAAATAACAATAATTTAGTTTTTCTATTGTTCTTGTTACCACCCCTCCTGCTCAATAACTTAAAATATTCACACAGCTCCTTTTAGGAACAATGCCTTTAACACTCATTCAAGCCATTATTGAATGCATGTATAGTTCACTCATTCTGAAACCAGATTTTCCAAACATGGGCTGTGGGGGAAATTCAAAAGGACCACTGGAGGGCTAGGAAAAAAAATCTTACTGTTAATGTAATTGTTTAAATTATGATGGATTTAATATCAAAAGAAAACATAATTTTATTTCAATTGTTCTCTTTCGTAAGTTTTATGCTGACAGCATCTCATTTTTCCCAGGGTAAGGGCAATTGAGAAGTGGCTGTAAGTACTGACTGCAAGCAGTTATACCAATGAGCCTTTAAATGCTGGCTGCAACTCAGTCCCTCCACTACCAGGGAGAGTGTTCTGTGCGCTCCTCCTGTAATTACGGCCAATTCTCTTTCCTCTGCCCTGGAGGAGCTGAACTGCTCCTGCCATGGAAAGGTAATTAGCTATTTCCTGCCTAAGGAGAGTCGAATGGAGACGGATGAGCTCAAAAGCCTTAAGTCTGCTCAGCACTAAATACTGCTGTTCTACTCCCTGGATATCCACAGCTCTAAGTGCCGCTGGGTTGATCATTCTCGGGCTCTGCTTGTCGCCGCCCCTCTGGCACCGAGCGTTTCTAGGGACGGGTTCTCCAGGCAGGCTCCTCGTATCCTCAGGTGGGGAACTGGGTGCTGCCAAGTGTCGAGCATCTCTGCACAAGAGCTGAGGGGTGTCAGTTCTCTGGGCTAAGAGTGTCAGAGTGCTTTGCAAACACTGGATTCATGTGTCCTGACGGCCGTGCTCATGTCTCACCCTGAGAGCACAGACCTGTTTAAACGATTGGGCTGGCTGTTGTCTCCCATCGACCTCTCTTGAGGAACACAGTCCCCTATGTATTGTTCCACCCCGATAGCTACTGCATTTTGTTCCCTTAAAACTAGTTTGTGTTTTGATAAAATTTCTTCAGAATATCCCCATTTCCTTTTGCTCTGCATTCACAAGTACCCCCCAAAATCCCACACACTTATGTCTGTTTAACAAAGAACTCAGATTTGCTTCCTGAGCTATGCACAGACACATCTTAAAATATCTTGCCAACTCATCTTTCATTCACCTGGAAGCCATATAACAAGGCAGACTGCCTTGAGTACTCACTGTCATCTGTCAGCTCTCAAGGTGTTCATCAGGCTCACAGCACCCACGTCATTTGCAATCTTCATTCGAGGCACGCCTGCAGGTCCTGGGATGTGCCGCGATGGAAAACTTTTTGCTTACATCTGGAATCATTGTTCTTGACGTCTCAGATGGGGATGAGGGGAAACCTTTATAAGGGGAAAAGGACAATGAAGCAAGATGTTAAGACAGCTAGCTGGTCAATGAGTCACAGCTACTAAAAATTTGGCAGCAGCCACAAAGCAGCTAAATGTAACCAGTTCTAAAAGGCCCACAGGATGTCTCTTGCTCATTCGCTCACACATGCAAACACACAAGAGTTTAGACAAGCAATTCCCTGCTCCTCATGCTCTTGAGATGAACTTGTAAGCAACTTGGGCATAGGCTTTAATTTCTACAGCAAGTATTTATTTTGCTTTCCTTAGGTGATTTTCTAACCTCCATCACTCTAATGGAGGTTTCTGATGCTGTCTCAGGGTCTGACTTGCAGCCTGGTGAACCCAGTGTGAGTCTCTCCTTGATGTTCAGTGGAGACACCACAGATCAAGTCCTTAGCAATCAGTTTGGGCCACATGTCCTGATGACTAAGAAGGTAGACGCTGACAGTGTAGAACAATAGCAGAGGAGGCATAAAAGGGGACTGACTGTCTGTCTGATGCTGCATGATGGCTGCTGATGTTGATTGTGGCCTCGTGGTTTATCATATAGTCACTGCTGACGTGGCAACAGCTTTGAAGAGAAGGTAAGAACTTTAACTCCCTAGAGAAAGAAGACTAGGGAGACAACAGGGTGTTGAAAAAGAAGGGTCAGGAAGACCAAAGATCAGCAGTTGTGAAGGGAAATGAAAAGGGGTGTGAGGAAAATGCAAAGGAAAAGAATTACTTGAAACAGAAACCAGGTTTTCACACCCACTCCCATGGGTAAAATGCCAATAACAGCAACTAACAACAACAGCAATATATTTAAAAAAAGAAGCATACAACACGATCCATAAGTAAAAAAAAGACTTCTAAAAATTCTTGCAGCGGTACTGTAATAATTATATAGCATTAGTAGACAATTGTAACCAGAGAAAGAAATGATTTCATGAGCTCCAGATCACCTACTCAAACTGGGAGGTGCCCACTTGTGCCAGCTGTGAATTTGGTCTCTGATTTTTGTAATATTTCAGATCCTTTGAAGGCTGTTTTAAAGAGGAAGCTCTTCAGTCACCTTTTTTGCAAAATAAGAAGGTATAATCAAGGAATTATTTATTTCAAAACTGGATGAATAATACACTATCAAATTCAAGTGTTCTTCATTGTGATCCTGAAAACCTTTTTTTCAAAATGTGTTACAGGTTGGAGAACAGGTTTTAAAAGCCTAAATCTATTCCAAAACCACTGTGAATGGTTTTCTGGGAAGGAAAGATTATATATTACACTTGGTTCCTCTCCAAGATTTGTATGTCTTACATGAATACTCCTCTGTCTCCTTCTGTGGTGACATATCTGAGATCAATTATGCCAACAGTAAAGTCTGGAATTTTTATAGTCCAGCTCTTTACGAGCATTTTCATAGAAGAACTTATGAAGGCTGAGGCATAGGAAAAGTCCAATAATCCTGGCCTGTTATCTTCATCATCTCCAGCCCTCTGTCTTTTCCTCTTTACCCTCTCCAAGTGAAAACACTGGCTCACATAATACACATACTGCATTGTGGTGGTTTAAATGGCCATCTGTATGTTTATCTGAGGCCCCTGTGAATGGGCAGCCTCATTAGTGCGTGTGTCATGGACGGGTGGGCCAACACAAATTCTGTTTGTGTAAGATAAATTCTCCTCTCCTGGCTTTATCTCTTTTGTTCATTCCTTTTGCACTCTCTCATTTTTCTTTTCTTTCCTCTCTGGGAGTTTATTTTTGCTAGAACTCAGCTAGAACTTCCTTATTTCTGAGGTTGGATCCTGATGCCTTTACCTTCCTTTTTCTCTGCACATACTTAGGAGAAATCCATCTGAAAAGAAATGCATTTTTAACCTGATTGTGGCTTTTACTGTAGGAGTGATATTACTGATATTAGTGGGACTAATTGGAGAAAAAAGTGTTATTCGGGGCAAGGGGGTACCAGGAGTAGTTCCTTAGTAATAACTTTTTAAGCCATGACTAGGAACCTCGAAGTTTTGAAGGCTGCCCTCAGGTTTATTTACTTTTTGCAATGATAAGAAGCAGTGAACCTGTGTTATTTGTCAGTAATTAATATCTACTTTGCGTCATCTCCCAAAACAATGAAGGAAGGCTTATGAATTACAAGCAAAATGTGTGGATTGATCTGCTTACCTTTGGCTTTCGATTTTGAAAAACATGTTTGTGGGGAGGATGCTGAATCTGTCATGCTTAGTTGCACTGAGTAGCACTTGACTGCTCAAATGCTCCTGCTGGGTGAACTAAGTATTTAATAAATTCCGAGGAGCAGCGTTGTGCTTCACTGGCTGGGAAATTGGGAAGTGGAGAGGCAATTGTTTTAGCCAATATGAAGGGAGGTCACTGTCAGTGTTTTAAATTGAGGCTTAAAGAAAGTAAATGTTAATTCAGACAAGTGGAGGCTCAGCTGCAGGTGGGGTTTTGTCCCTGGAAGGAAATCACAAGAATGGTGTGTTGGGTGTCCAACATAATGTTGAATTTTCTACACAGTTTCTGCTGCATTTAGTTCACTGCCTATCCCCAACGCTGTCTGCAAACCTGAGTGCCCTACTGGATCCTTTCTGGTTTATTCCTCAACATTAGTATCAGCTTCCAGGGGAGTTTTGAATGTGGGTGAGGACATTAAAGGGATACATGAGTGATGGTTGAAAATCACCAAGAGTCAAACTATTACTCACTCCTAAGTACTTTTGAAAGCCATCTGCAGAAATTGAGATAACAGAGTCCAGTTTTCTCTTTTATCAAAGAGCATGTTCAGGAAGGGTAAGGGCTAAGGAGGGATACATTTGCTTTCAGCAATAAGTAATTATCTCTGACTGAAATACACGTGCAGCACACATGTGGAAGGAGGAGCAAGTGTAACAGTCTTTTACTTGGTAAAAAAATGCATCTGTAAAACTTAAAAAGGATTCCCCAGGCTCACAGAAGGCATTGTACCCTACTGATAGCTTTTTACAACCCAACTTCAGTTCCAGTGTTCAGATTGCTTCAGCACAGCTATGGGAAAATATAACCCTGGTCATAGGAATAGGAAGGAATGTCTATTTTTCATCCTCACGTAATTGAAAACTGACTGAAAACAATTGGCAGGAATCTAAATATTCACATTTGGGCAGACACCAAACATGGGAAATTTCAGGCCAAGGGAGTTTTTTGGGGAAGATTATGAGGAAGTGCATAAGAATAGGGTTTTTTTTCTTTTTTCTTATTCTTTTTTAGTTGTTGTTTTCTTCTTTTTAATGGTAATGGTAAGTGTTCCATTAGAGATGACTCAACATATAAACTGTCCAGCCATTTTTTCCTAGTGCTTGTTCTTCAAATCCTGCATTTATTACTTAGTATAAAAGTAACAGACAGTGTATCTTTAAATAGAAATTACATTCCTGTCAGCTTACCCAAAGCCCAAATATGGGACAGAGTGTCAGAGAAAAACACTAACATGAGGGATTCAGGGACCTGACAAGGTTACAGACTCTGCTTCTGCCTGATAAACAACTTACACTGAGTTGTGCTTCCTGAACTTGTATCTCAGGACATAAAAGTAAGGGGGAAGTAGCCCCTTTCTTGAGCAACAGCAGAGACAGAGATCTAATGTAGGTTGAAGTGTGGGGTATCTGGAAAGCATAGGGTAACAAGGTATTAATATCCCATTTATTTTGGTTTACTGCCACCTTGGGCTGAGGTTGATAAAGAGGCACATGGCTTCACTGGCAGAAAGATTTGGCCATGTGCTGTGAACTATTATAAATATTACACGGTGTAGCTGAGGAGCCTGCACTCCAAATGTAATCTAGTATGGCTCAAACACTGCAGAACCACTCCATAAAAATGGCACTTCTCCGTTCTGCACATCTGTTTCTTGCATGTATTTTAAGAGTCAGATCTGCTTAAATAACATTTAAATGAGAGTTTTACTGTGGGGTTTTTTTAAGGAAAAAACATCTGCAGAGCTCTGTAGAGCCAAGTCTACTTGGAAAGACAGCTTGCTCTTCTTCAGCATGACTTTTAACTGCAAGATCATTGCTGCTCTCCTTTATTTCTCTGTGTGTGTGCAGTGATGATGTGAGGTCAGGAGGAAATGCCTTGCACTGGTGCAGGACTGGAGAGAAAGACAAAAGTTGCATCTGGGATCCTGCAAGCTGATGTGAGTTGGTTTGGGCACAGTTTATTTCTGAGTATTCCCAAAGGAACTTCCTTCCCTACTAAAATCCTGCCATCTTCTGCTGCTCAGCAGTGCTGGAGACCAGAAGCCAGCTATACCCTACATGGAACTGTCCCTCTGAGCACGTGCTGCTGGCTGGGAGAGCTGGTGTTGCTCCAGTGCCATCCTTATGTTAACAGTACCCTCAGGAAAGCAGCAGCAGCCCAGCTTGTGCAATGCTGGGGTCCTCCTGCAGTGATAAATGTTGAAGTAAAAGCCTCCAAGGAAGTACATCAGTGCACAGTGCTCCAGTGGAGTACCACCAGGACTCTGTGCTGACCTTCTCCTTGTTAGCAATCCCAACTGGGCCCACATCTCTTCTCCCCCACCCCTGGGGAATTCCTTCCTCATCTTCTTCATTCTTTGTTTCTCAGCTGCTGGGATAGGGATGCTTCCTGGCTAGCTCCATTCTTGTTGAGGGCAACCTTGGCTACTCCCACTGGTGGGAGATAGTCACACCCTTCAGAGTCCCCTAGCCAGAAAGCAGCTGTTCGTTTGACTCCCAGTGACCTTCCTTTCCCTTCCCTCCCTGCGGCCTGGCTGCTTTTACCGCCAGGCTCACACCATGACCAGCTTCCAATGCGCTGCTGCGATTTGAACTCAGGCAGCAGGAAAAAGCTGACCATCCCGCGCCTGGTGGCTCACTGTGCTGAGCCACCACATCAGCTGGAGTCTAGCTCCTTATTACATCCAGATGCACAAACAGTTTGCCTGCCAAGAGCATGCTTGGTGCTTCGTGAAACCCTATCACTGAGACGGATTAGTGGCGGGACTGCCAGGAGCGGCTTTCAGGAAAGACATCAGGAGGGAGGGGAGCCTCGGTACGTGTGGTACATCCACCTCCTGAGATGGGCTTGCTTCTGGAAACTGCCTTTCTACTCAGGGGTAATTGTAAGCACAGAAGGAGGAAAGTAAAGGAAGTGAGGAAGGTTTGCTAAGTGGCTCCACGTTATAAACAAAACTCCACAAATCTGTGCCCTCTCCATAGTCTCACATGCGAGACCCTTCATTTCTGTTCTTGGTGCTCTACTGTGCAACTCATTTCATTCTGGCTCCCCAGCTCTAGGCAGCTCCTTTTCTTCCAGAGCAGCACTAGTCTTCTCTCATGGGTCCTGATTTATAGTCCACTGTGCCTCCCATCTGTGCCTCTTTTCTGTGCTTCTCAGTTTGCTGAGGAGGGACTCGTCCTCCCCAAACCTTCCTGCTTAGTATACCTGTTACTATAGTGGCAGCTCAACTTAAAATTTAGAAAATGTTAATTGAATTTGCAGTTTTAACTACCTGCAGAAAAGACTTAATTGCACTTGTCTGAGAAAAACTGATCAGCATTTCGGCTTGAGGCTTAAAAGGCTTTGGGAAAGAATCAAAAGTTGTCTTCTGTTCTCTGCATAAAAGGGTCATGGCTGTCATTTGTGCAAAGCTTTGCACACATGTAGCCCACATTGTGTGTGTTTCACTGTGAATTAGAATCTGTGAAACAGAATCATTATTTCTGAGTTTGCTCGTGCATCTGTAGTGATTCAATCACCAAAGCTGTTGGAAGCTCAGGCCTGGATCCCCATTTTGCTTGCAAATGGACAATAGCAGAACCCACAGTTCAGATCTGAATGCAACTAGTTCTCAGAATATTCAAAACAGGAATCTGAATTCTGCAGACTAAAATGACTTCCACGATAGTTAAGTCTAAGCTATCTAGGGACCATTATCTGTGCAAGAGCTTCCTTCTTCAGCAAAATAAGCTGTTCCTTCTTACTCAAGGCAAATGATCTGTTAAATCTGTAGGCTGGGTTTTCTGTCTAGTTTCTGGCCACAAGGGGACAGACAGGAACTGTCACATAAAGACAACACTGTGTCCTAGGTGGATTAAGTACATCAAAGTCAGTGCTTCAGCGTTAACTGTTCCTGAAAAGTAAAAAAAAAAAGTATCCTAGGCAGTACAAATCAGATACAAAAACGTATCTGCTGAATTAGCACAGCAGAGATCAGAGAAATAAAGTACATACATATATCAGATGCAGTGAAAAAGACATGACATAAATGTGTTTAAATGACATAAAAGTGTTTACAGTTAAAAATATACTTGATATTAGGAAATTGAAGCAACATGTGAAGTGGCATACAGTACTTGCCAGAGGCTTTAGCCCCATAAAACTGCTTGGAGGAAAAGGCATGAACACTTGATAGATCAGGGATAAAAAATGTGATTTTAGGACCTCTTGCCTCATGTTCATAGATTCAGGTCCATAGTGCACTTAATGGCAGCCAGGTACTGCCCTCTGAGCACAAACATTTTCTTTTTAACATCTTGTAGCACCATTGCTTGCAGCTCTGAGTCCTGAGAGATGATGGACCGCTGCCTCAGCACTGCAGGACCTGTCCCCATCACGCTGCCTGTCTGGGCACTCTGCAGGCAAAGAGCTTCATCCACCCTCCAACACGTCAGCCTAGGGCTCCATCTCCTTCATCACTCAAACTGGCCTGTTTTGACCTCTTGAATGGTTACTCTGTGCAGTCACAAGAAAACTCACTTATTGAGATAGCTGGTTTCAGGGTGATTGAATTAATTTGGGTATTTCCTCATTCTTCCTTCTGAAGCTGGTCACACAAAGTGCTTCCTGCATCAGAAATACCACTATAGACACTTTATTCCATTTTCAGTGACCTTTTGTTTATATTTGTTTCATAAAGTACCAGACTCATTCACAGGGCTATTAATTAGTACTGAATTCAGTAATTTTGGATCATTTTTGATGATTATCATCCTAAGAGCAGAATATTATCTGGTACAGGAAATTGCTTTTATTTAGTCCTTGGGGGAAAAAAGTGCTTAACTGGGAGAAGTCAGCAGTAAACTGAAGGGAATAAAAATTGACCTTTCTTGACAAACTGTCTGAGTTTTCGTGGCTTTCTCATGTCTTCATGCTGTGAGTAATGTAAGGAATGCCGCAGGCAGAGTGTCTGCAAGCTCGGATATTAAAAATAAAAACTTTATGTAAGCCAGTTGCATTTTGCTCTGTCCACTTTTAGTTTGCTCATTCTCTCTCTCTCTCTCTCTTTTTTTTTTGTTGTCATTACAAGAAAGCAAATTCTGGAGATTATTCCCACATGAAACACTTCCCCACATGGATCTGTCAGTACTGCCAAGTCACTGATATAACATCCCACTGCTCCTAAGAGATCCATGAACATTCAGTGATATGAGTTTGTCAGGCTTCTCCCGTCCTATTAAAAAAAAAAGTTTTCATTTAACTTCTCGCAGAAGTTGTTAGACAGCTACAAAAGTCAGAAAAGCCCTTCCAGCCGACCGAGGGGGAATTTTTGAGCGTCTCCTGCCATCTTGTGGGATTGAGGAGAACATTCACTTTGCTTATTAATAGTCTGAGTTGTCAAAGCTTTCCTTGCCGCCCCACTGATTGGTGAGCAAATGAGACACAGCCCATGGCAGTGCACCCTCTTCTGCAGGAACAGATTTTGGGGAACCTGCTGGCCTTAATGGGACTGCCCTAATTCTCTCCCAGTATGTCTGTGGCCAGGATGGCCACTTACAGATTTGTTATCTAGTCATTGTTAGAGGAAAGGATCAAAGTGTGTGGGGGCTTCTCTTGCTATCATTTCATCTTGGGGGGTGCCCCTGGTACCATCTGGGGCAAATCTGCACCAGTATCGCCTCTATATCCAGCAGAGTTGCCAGAGAGGTCGAGAAACTGAGTGTGGGGTTGGAAACCAAGGTCTCCTGCCTGCAACCCCAGCTCACCCCAGCTATGGCTGTGTGGGTGGCCCTGGGCACGGCTCTGAGCACAGAGAAAGAAGCCAGTAATTCCTGAGTGATAATCCAGTGTTTGTCTGTTCTTAAAACTTCCCGCTGCAACGAGCAGCATAGTTGCTCTGTGTAAATAAAGCGACTGTGAACCACACAGACTACAGAGCCGGCTGGTTGTGCAACAGCTAAAACACAGCAAGGTTTGGATGCCAGAGGCTGACCCAGGTAAATGCTCCTGGGAGCATTTTTAGCAGTGGGAGGCTGCAAAAACTCTGAGTGAGGGGCAACAATATTTTCAGTGTGAGCAATTTGTTTTCCCACTCATGCATACCATCTGCCTGTTGGTCTCACTAGCTAAAGACAGCTGAAATAGAGTGTGCCTTTGTTTGCCTCAGGCTGCTTTGGTTGAGCTCTTCTGCAGGTTTTGGAATCACTTTGGGGTGATTGATTCTGCCATGTGAGAAATGTTCCTTTCATATTTTCAGCTTCTTTTTAAATTTGCTGTTTGAAACCACAGTCAGGCTGAATAGAGAGAGTGAGTTCCTGAGGATGTTGGTGAGTCCTCACCAGGATGAGGCTGTAATGGCTTTGGAAGGTCAGGGATCAGGACTTTTTTCAAGGAGGTTTCATTGGTGGTCTCTGACAGAGGGGAAGCCATGAGGTGTTGCTTGCCATTCCAGGCTTTGGAGGGGAACATTCTGGTGGATGCTCTCTTATCCATTAATTTTCCTATTAATTGTCTATTACCTTCCATCCCTGTGGTTCCCAGGCATAATTTCCTCACTCAGTTGGTTCCTCTCTCTCTCCTTCTCTCTTTAACCTACATTCCTTCCTACCCTTTGTCCTTTGCTACCTCTCCCATTCCCATTATTCTCCACGAACCTCAAAGAGTCTTTGCCACCTCCATCCCAGACTATGTTGCCCAGGCTCTTTTTCCTGGTTTACATCCCAGACTTTATTTCCCATGTTCTTGATTCAGGTGCTGCTGTAGAATAAGATACATTCCTTCTATCAGCAGGAGGGGCAGACAAGCTGCCACCTTGCTTTCCCTTGCCCTTGCACCACTCAGGCCCGGAGATACTGCAAACAGGGAGGTAGGACATGGAAAATGCAGAAAACCTACTTCTGCCACATGGGGGCCTGGGGTGTGAGTTTGTGAGGATGCCATATAAACATAGAGGACAGCAACACAAAGGATCTGTCAGATTTAGGCATGAGCAGTTGCTCTGTGGGGTTGCACAACCTCAGCAGGCAGAGGAATTGTGTGAATGAACAATCAGGAGGGAATTCCAGCCATTAAACAACTGTACTGAAGATGAACAGACTGCTGTCATTTGAAGGCTTTTTATTTTGTGCAAACGTGGGCAGATTTGTTGGGGAACACCAGGTCCAGATCAAATTTATACTCTCTGCTTCATAGAAATTCTTCTTTAGCTTTCCTCTAGTAAAAGTCAAAAACAGCTGTCCCCCACCCACCTGAAGAAAACAGCTATCAGCACTGTCATTTTTTAACATCAAAGTCAACCCTTAGTCTTATTTTAGAAGTGGATGGATAGTTTTGATTGAACATTTCAAAATATTGAGGTACTAAGGCTAATTATTTTCAACCTAGTATGGATATTTGCAGCCCAGCAGATTTGATTGACAAATGCATAAGCAACTGAGATAGTTGCTCTGCATGGGTTTAAAAATAAGGAGTTCTGTTAACATTGCTTATTAAAAGAAAGTCTAGCTCTCTCAGAGCATGCATTCATTACCCTGGTGAAGTAACTGTGTAAATCCTTGCCGCCTAACCAAGAGGAAATCTTTTCTTGTCACCCAGGATTGTCAAATATGAAGGCCTGCCTGTAGATTGCTTTATTTACAAGTAGTCTGTATTAGATGGTGATATTATTATGAAGTTTATGAAAAATACACTGAGGAACTAGTGTCACAGCTCCTGCAGTAGCCAGAGATGTCTGTCCCTTATTGGAGTATCTCTCACTACAGAGTACTTGTGGCATATGTGGCCATGTTTTCACTCATGGAACCTGACAGGAACTGGAAATAGTTATGAGGCTGAGTGGTGCATATGCAGTTTCTTTCTCTGAGCCTGATGTAAATTTAATCCTCCCTTTTGTTACATTGCACATTGCCTGATAATGCCATCACTTTGTAGCTTGGGACAGCACGAGACTCTGGAATCAGCTTGGTGGCATCTGTCATTCTAGTTACCTGTCCTCTGCACACACATATTGGGGGAGACATAGGGGACACAAGTAATACTGAAAATAGTCCTAAAAGTTACGATGTTTTTGAGTGCAGCATAGAAGGTAATTGAAGTAAGAGAGAATCTAATCCCTAGGCTGCATGAATTCTCTGAATTCAATTAGACTTTTATGATGTAACTTGTTATATGTTGAGAAGCTAAAAGGCATCCTAGGAAAAAAGAAATCACAGTATTTTAACAGATCAAGATAATTAATGGATCTAGATATATGCAGAATTCTTTCCTGTCACCTCATGATAAGCAGAGTCTCATCTTTTTTCTTCTTTTATGAGAAGCTGCCAATATGAGATATTAAACTATTGTAGCTTTGCAGAAGCATGAACAGAGGAAATTTGAGCCTGAAATATTTGCCTAAAATAATGAAGATTTATGATTCTGTTGACAGTATTGAATCTTTCAAGTATAGATGCTGAAAGGGTAAGTTATTTTTCTGGCAAGTCTTGAGAAAGAACGTGTTATAAACTTAATGACTTAATTTTGCTTTATATACCAGTAATGTAGGTGCTTTATGGACAATCTGATATCAAATGCATAGTTTAGAGACAAAGATGCTTTGAACCAAAATGCACACTCTTAAAAAGAGTCCTGGTTTTAACTGTTATTGCTTAAAATAAATGTTCTCTCCCTTCCCTGGTTAGTTAGAAATTGCCAAGGCTATCTCTGGTATCAGTAAGAAATATATAAGGCTTATTGAGAAAGAAGGATAAGAAATGGAAGGGAATTTAATCTGTCAAGGTCCCTCACATATTAATTAATATTCTGTCTGTGTATAAGGAAAAGATTCAAAATAGTTCAGATGCGTGTGAGGGAAAAGTGTTTTGAGAATTTAACCTTGGTGCAAATACATTACCATTTTTTTTCTTTAATTTCTTCACCTTTTGTAAGTATTTGTTTCTGGATGTTTTTCGTAATTTTTTTTTTTTTTTTTTGTACATTACAAACACATTTGTTTGCAGTTTACATTAACCTGATTTGAACCTCGAGGTGGCTTCCTAGTGGCAAAACATTTCCTTGTCCCAGAGTATGGTGAAGCTATAAAATAGATTACTGAGGCCTTGGTGTTAACAAACACCTTCTGTCCTCAAAGAGGCTGTGTGGGTGCCTTGTGGGCAGGTGTCCCCAGCTCACTCAGGGATCAGAGAGAATCCCTGAATCTTAGAGTTCCTCTGGAGATTTCACGAGTTGGATGTGTAGAAACTTCCCTCTTACTCAGAAGGGCCCGTCCAGTGATGTTTGATAGCTAGGAAAAAAATAAAAGAATGATGTAAATAGGAATGTTTCTAATGCAGGAGCTTTGTAATAGCTACACTGAAGAAAATAAAAGATGTTTCACTGGACACAATCAAATATGTAGAATGCTTAACATCTTAGTAGTGTTTTAGCACTGGAGTACAGCAGCTAATAAAAACTGCACTGTCATAGAGGGTGTTTAAAGGTCGGACAGGACACAGTAATTTTTCTTGCCCATTATACAGCTCATTCTGCTACTACTGCCTAGTGAAGGAACTCTTACAGTTTTACGAGCAGTAGGTCTGGGAAACTCTGACATCAGTTACTTTACAGGCTTTTTGAGGAGACTTTTTTGTGTGGTGGCAGATGAGGTCACATCCATGATGCAGCACTGTTGTTCTTACTTCATCCAAATCCCAGTAAAACATGCCCTGGGTTTGAACAGGGTTACAGCCTGTAAAAACAATTCACAAACACCAGGTGGAGAACATGACAAGGCAAAACAGGGAAGACAGAGACACGAACCCTGATTAAAATGGACAACTATAATAACATAACAGCTCCTAGGGCTGTGATGTATCTGCCAGATGTGGCATGGGCCAGGAATTAAAACTCAGAAAAGAAGGAACATTAAGGAGGAAGGGGGCAGGAGGCAAAAAGCATCTCAGATGTACTGACTGGAGATGAGGGAACAAGGCCACTGTGGTTAACAAAATGCAGACTCAGGTTTTGCTCTTCAGCTTGCCACAGACCTCTTGAGTGACCTTGGGAAAATAATTTAATTTCTTATACCTCATTTTCACACTCTTTTTCTGTCTTACCTATTTACATTTCAGGTGTTTGGGGCTGGGTCTATGTACTTACAGAATGGAGGAGCTTATGATGAATTTACTAGAACATATTGATGTGCTATGAATAATGCATTGGAATGATGCACCATCCTAATGACAGTTTACACAGGTTCCCTTCTTTCTGCAGGGAAGGTTAAATAACCTCTGTGGCAGCGATGGCTCTTTGAATTGCTGTGCTTTGCCTGAAGCTGCTCACCCAGTTTATGACAGGAGTGCAGTGTCTACCCAGCTTGTAGGGTCAGACCAGCTTCCCAAATTAACTGAGCTGTCAGGTTTGAAAGAGTAAATAATTCCCTGGAAGCATGTGTGTTTAAATGCAAGGCATAGCTGTGTGATCCTTCATATGGGAAAACAGAGGAATGATAAATTTCTGCCACAGGAAAAGCTTTTTCCTTGGCTAAGACTCCCATCAGGATTCTATGCCTCATGGGGGCTTTTGGAGCAGTTCAGGTTTAATGTCTGCCCTTCCCTGCCTCCCAACACATGCCATGATTGTCTTCACAAGTTTTAGCATAAACATGTATTTTCTCTGACCCTAGGAGAAGGGAAAAAAGGATCAGAGATGTTTTTGCTGATCCTTTTATGTGGGGCTGTGGAGCAATGACAGGAACAGCAGAGGAAGTGAGCATGTTAGTGTGCTCCTGACTGACAAACTGCTGGAATCAGAGCTGAGGCAAAGCATTCCTACTAAAAAAAAAAAAAAAATAGAGAATGGTAGGGAGGGAGGAGGCTAAATAAGACTTTTTATCTCCAGTGTTACTCTGAGGGCCTTGCCACAAATGGGCTGAGTTAGTAATAAACTGAGCAGTAATAAATGCAGAGGAAAGGGAGGAGGAGGAGGGCTGGCTGGTGGCTTCTCTTGTACCTGTTCTGGTATCTCCAAGTTTTGGTGGGACAAACTGTGGCATCTCTGGATGGAGGGGCTGCAAGTTACCTCAGCTGGGATGGCTCTGCTGGTGATCTGAGCAGCCTGGCAGCCTCTGAAGCTCCTTGGCTGGTGGAGTGCGGTGGCCACCACAGGTCCTGAGCGCTTGCCAACAGCCTCCTGTTGGTGGTGGGCAAAACAGCTGCGTGCTGCCAGCAGGCTGGAGTCCTCTGCCTCCTCTGGGGAGGCTTTTGATGTCTGTACATGTGCTTGTCTTCCCCCATTTAAAAGCAAGCAAAAATCTCTGGTATGTTTCAAATGGTGCACTGGTCGATCAGTGCTCACTCCTGCCCTGGGCTGGGCCCCACTGTTTTAGGTGGAGGCCATTCCCAGCACTTTGGGTAAGTGTGGCCCACCTGCAAGTGGGGCCAGGGTCTCTGTCAGTCCCTGCTGGGAGCAGGGTGAGGGATACAGCCCTGCAGTCAGGGTGTATGTCACCTGGAGCTCTGCAGCCCTCCATCAACTCTGCACTGGGATGTCCTGGGAGCAGGGCTCCAGAGGGGCTGCTGGAGGCAGTGCTTACTTGTGGAGCCAGCCCAGTGGTTCCCATGGCTGCCTCCCTGCTGCAGGGATGAGGTGTGTCCATGGGCTCCTCCTCAGGAATCCTGCAAGCTTGTGCTCCTGCTAGTGTTGAGGAGCTGGCCCTGTCAGAGGGATCTGTGTGTTCCCCTGCATGGAAGAGCCCCGTGTGTAAAGAGGCAGGTGCCTCAGGTCCTGGCTTTTTGGAGGGATGGGGCAGAGCAGTGTGAGGTGGTGCATCCCCTCCCTGTGCTCAGTGTGCAGGTCCTGGGCACTCTGTCTCGCTGGCAGCCTGCTTGGTGTGACCTTACCACAAATGAGGTTCAAAGTGCTTGAGTCTACACAAAGGGGCCTTAAGACAAATGAGGGGAGACTGATGTGCTCTGTAACTCCACGGCTGGATGGTGCCCTGGCTTGGCCTCAGCAAATAGTCCTGGGCTGCTGCACCTGTGCCTTAACCCCCTGCAAGCAGGAGCAAAGCCTCTTCCTCTGTGGCTGGTCATCCCTGGCCCTGGATGCTTGGAGTACCTGCCTGAGCACTGCCAGAAGTTTGGCAGCCCTGGCTTTGGTCAGAACTGCTGGCCCCCTCCTGCCTGTTGGGCAACTCTGGGAGCTACTGGTGAGTACAGGAAATCAAAAAAAAAAAGACCACATAGATAATGACCTAGGAGGGATTGACTAATAGTTAATATTTGCTGTCTTCAAAAGGCACTCCTGGTTTCATCGAATTACCTGCCTATGGTGTAACTTTTTCTCTCTTATTCAGCATATTCTTTTCACTGCTATCAAAGGACAGTTAGCAACTAGGTGTCTCCTTCAGGAGCTGAGAGTAAGAGAGTCTATTAGTTTCTCTTTGAGAATGAGAGCAACTGCAGTTGTATTGTCTGAACCACAAAGCTTCCAGGAAAAGTGAAAGCCCCAGCCTGCAACCTCCAAAAATCATTAGTGAAGTTTTTCTTTATTTCTGTGGGAATAGAAGAGTGTCTGGGGCAATTAGCAGTATTGTAATGCAGCAGATTGCTCAGTGAGTACAGAGGAGCCCTGATAGCTGTGCTCCTTTTTAATAGCAGATGAACTTTTTTAACCTTTGCTTGCCAAGTTCAGCTGCCTGATATATTGCCCAGGTATAACTTCTGTGGATACTCTGCAAAGCTCATTAATATCTGAATTAGTGACTTTAATATTAATGTTATAATCCATCTGCCTACAGAAATGCAGTTATAGGATATGCCTTTATGATAGGCTGGTGTAAGTAACACAGTGCAAACTCATCCCCAAAGTTCCATATGTGTGTGAAGCATTTAGGAAATGCAACTGTGAAGTTATAAAAATCTCCTACACATAATTGCTTCAAACTACATCCCACTGATAGACTAGTCCTGGAGGAAGTTAATTGGAAAGTCTTTTGGCAATCTGCTCAGTTTAATTCTGGTTCTACATCCTTCTAGGTCGAAGCGTCTGGCTGCTATTACTAATTGTCTTCTAAAAATGCTGGCATGTCTGAGGAGCTGCATGTCATGAATAGCTGCACCTTCACTGCAGGTATTTTTACATATTATCTGATCAGATTTCACAATTAGAGATGCAGCTGCACTTAACCTGCCTGGAAAAGTAGTGAGTGGGCTGAACTAATGTTGTGAAATAGGAGGAATGATCTTTCTTGATTGGTTTAATTAAAAAACAGAACAAACAAAACCACAGATACCCCAACCCCCCCCAAAATGGTCTTAATCTCACAACGTTGTTAGCAGTTCTGTGGTCTGACTTGCCTGAGCTTCTTAAACTGAAGGGCAAAGAGGTGCCTGAAACAGCAGAGTATCCAAGAACTTCAGGACATACCTAAGATCTTTGATTTAGATATAAGGGGCAAAAGTGCTACCTTAACAAGTTGGAAAGCAAACTTTTTAGGGTGAGTCTGTACACTCTACATATGCATTCTTTAGGATATCTAGCAAGAAAATCTGAAAGAGATGTGATCAGTGTAGAATAAATCCAAGGTATGATCTTGTTTTTCTGGTGTAGTCTGAAACTGGGCACACGATCCCTTGCCTCTACTGATGCAGCAACATGTGAGGTGGAAACCAGGCTTCCTGTACTAGCTACACAAAGCAGTTTTTGTCTGCTGATGTGATCTGCTGATTTCCACTGGCTAAAAAGCACTGCCTCTCCTGTGGATATAGGCCAGGTGTTCACTACATCCCATAGCTGAGCATCAGAGAGATGTCCTTGCCTTGGGCTCAGCTGAATTTCCTGGGACAAGTAACTTGGGATTTAGGAGAACTTGGGTTTGGAAGGGAAATTCCAGGGTACTGTAAATAGTTGCCTTTGCAGAGAGCACAACCTGCATCATCACCACAGATGGGTGACTAACTGCAGGGATGTGCTTTCCTGACATTTCCAGTAAGGCTGTGGGAGCTAAGTACCTTAGTGAAGAAAACCTGTAATGTGGCAGTGATGAAGATGTGCTTGAACATGTTTTGGTGTTGCAAAGTCGATGAAATGGGAAGCAAAGAGTAGAACAAAAAAAATTGTATAAATAGCTTTCTAAAGGTAGTCAAATTGTCTTTTTGAGACAGGAGATTAAATGGTCCCAGAGAGAACTCAGGCAGTGTTTAACCAGGGTAAATACTCACGCTTGCTACTACCCACTGCTTCTAGAGGATGATAGATACTCACTTTAGAAGTACATGAGAACCAATTTTTCAGGGAGTGCCTGTCTCAAAAATAGATTAGTGCGTCCAGGAAGTTGTAGGTGTGGCACTTGAACTTGCAAGAAGGTGTGAGTAGAAGGTTTGAAAAACTCTGCATGGTTGAATACACGTCCGTTGTGAAACAATCAAAGACTACATGAAGTAGGAAGGTATTCAATATCGGTTTCGTTTTCTTTTGAAGGGCATTGTGTGCTTTTTCCCTTTCCTTCATCACTGATGTGAGAAATATATGTAATGCTTTCCAAAAACAGGAGAGCATATGCATATGTCCCCAGACATGGCTAAATTAAGTGTTGTAAGGAATACTAAACTAGGGAGGGGCTAGGTGATAATGCTTTTCCTGACAAGTTCACCCCTGAAGGCATAAGGTAAGGCAACTGTGCCTCTGCTCTTTCATCAGAATGTGCTTTGTAGGCTCTCACTTCATTTGGACAAAATCTTGGCTTAAGGGAGCACTCTTGAAAAGCTTTAGTTTCAGCATTTTCTATTTCTGCCATTTGCCAAGAAGATTAATGACATGGGTGTACCTGTAATGAATAATCCTCAAGCCAGCTGTGTGCTGTGGGAACAGTGAAATACTTGGTGAATGTTCCAAAGCTCAGGGGCTCCGCTCAGGTTGTGCCATTCACCCTGAGTGGGGAAGAGGCTGGAAAGGTGTTGCAAGCTGCAGCTGAGAGATCATCTAGGTGTTTGCTAGACAAGGCTGGATCAAGGTCATGGTAACTCTTCACATACTCATCTCAAGACAACAGGTTACTTAAATCAGACTGTGTCTGCTCTTCTGTGATTGCAAAGGGAAAGCACACACACATCTGTAAAAATGCCCTCCTCACAGTGACATTGGGCTTGGAGGTGTCACTCACCTGGAGGCCACATTTGCTGCTGTTGTGGTGAAGAACAAGAGGAAACTGGTCAGGTAGTAATGAGCGCTTTCATGTAACTTATTAAAGTGTAACATTGATTATTTACTGCAAATGATGGATTTGTAATCTGAAAAGACCTCATGATAATGGACATTTCCTGACATTATTAATGGAAACGGTGAAAAAAGCAGAACTAGTTTAAATCACTTCTGCTTACTGTGGTCTCACCAAGTGAGTAAACACACCTTTGTAGGACATTTCATTATCTGAGCTGCATATAGAATTGACACCATTACCTGTAAAATCATCGTTACTGGCTTGATGCCACTAGTAATTGTCTTCATTACAACTAGGGAATCAAGTGTCATCTGTAGGCTGCACTTCAGGCACAAATTCTCATGGTACTCAGTCCAGAATAAACACGAGTGTCTTATTGATTACATCATTACCAGGATTAGCAAACTTCAGGGTGTCAAACTTGTAAACGCCAGGGGGAGAATAAATTTTGAGCCTAAATGCAAAGACCAAGGTTGTATTAATTGTCCGACCTAGAATCACAAAGCTTTATGTAGAACTTCTGAGTGTTAAAATTTAATCAAAATCTTAGCTAGTGTCTTGCTAATTGCATAATCTTGCTGATTTTTATCAGCATTAAACGGAATAAAGAGGATTTATACCATCACTGGTATAAATCTAGAAGGAGTAGTAAGAATAGGTATACATCTCTTTCCAGAAGCAGCAAATCTTTTCAGATTCTTAATTGGCATAAATCAATGAAGATCACTTTGGGTTGGACATGTTCCCTGTTTAAAAGAAACTTCAAGGGGCAGAATCCCCGAAAACTGGAGAAATAAAAGGTAAGATTTAACTGCAGTAGAGCAGGATTAACTTTAGGCAAGGGCTCTAGTTATCTTAGATGAATTGGTAAAATACTAAAATTTAAAGAGAAACATTAGCAGTTTAATTAAGTACAAGATACTGATTTTTGCAAATGCTTCAGTTTTCACTTTATTCTATGTTTTGTCTTTGAACCAGAGGCAAGTTAGCACTGGCCCATCATACTGTAGGAGAAATTTAATCAGCACCACTCTTATACAAATAATTTGGCAAGATAAAATGACAAATAATACTCTACAAAGCTTGTGCAATTGGTAGTCCCTGGAGCAATCTGCATAACTGCTCGCTCCTTGGTGAAGGACACCAAGCTTTTGCAGTTTTTGATTGAATGGACTTTTAATAGTCCAAAATTAAACCTTCAAAAGGAGTGTAAGCACATGTGATGGGAGTATTTGAACTGATACATGGGCTGGGTTTGTGCAGGACAATTTTTCCTGGATGGCTGTGTTTGTTTTGGGAGGATGTTCATTGTGTCTCAAGCGTGTGTGGGGTAGGATGAGACTGGGGACTCTCTTCCCTGAGTTTGTGCGTGCCAGGTGCTCCTCTGAGGAGGGCTCTGAAGTTAACAGCTCTGTTCTGCTCTAAAAATGCCAGAGCCAGTGGGCATACTGCTATGTGGGAAGGTAGAGCTGTAACTGAAAATACTAGATGATCTTGGGTAACACCTGGACAAGGTAATTATTGGGAAAGAGGAGGAATTTGCGATGAAAGGAGAGTGAAAAACTCTAGCTATAATCAGTGATTTCTCCTGTGGTCTGTTGCTGGATCAGCTGAGAGAGTCTGGTGGAAAACTCTGCTTCCCTGCCCACCATGCCCCAGAAGAAGGTGGAAACATTCTTAATTTCACTCTGAAATATTGCGTTTGCTGTTTTCTAATAACTTAAGAAGTAACCTGGATATTTCTTGTAAAAATCCAGACTAAACGAAAATCAAGCCCATCATTACTGGGCAAAAAGCTGTAATATCAATTCCAGCAAATTATTTTGAAGCAATATTTTGAAGCAATAGAATTAGTTGGATGGTTTAGTCACTTAAAAGGGGCTTGGCCAAGACAATGTAGAAATGGGTTTGTGGATTTATTATCTCTTTTCCCATGCTGCTGCTGATTCACTATATGATCTAAGCATTTCTTTTAGTGTCTCAGCTTCTTCTGTGTGTAAAACTCCACATACCCATGTTACAGGGTGTTGTGCCAATGTTTATTAATGTTCATTATATTATTTTAGCTCTTTGTAACATAGAAACATGAAGCTCTTACACAGAAAAATACGTGGCCCGGCACTAGTGATGTGCACAAATGAATTAATATTTGTTAATGTTCGTAAAGGATAGATCCAATCAAATCAACCTTTAACACTGGGTAAAGTAGACTTAAAGGAATTCTGCTATTTCCCACAGGCTCTTCTCAAATCATTAATTTGCACACTGAAGATTTAAAATTTCAGGTTTGAATTATAACTTTAATAATTGACGTTGGAAGCCTAATTGGAAAGATATGAGATACATAGGTCCAACTTCATAATTCTCTTGGGGATGTATACCCTACAAAGACCCAACTGAATGTAACGATTGGTGGTTTGAAGAAAAGAGTTTCTGTATGTGGAGTTTCAGTTTTTGGTTTTGGTTTTTTTTTTTTTTTAGGAAGCAGTTCAGTTGACCAAAACTACCCTTGGCAGTGCTCTGATGGTTCCTCTGTGGTGATCTCATTCTACAGCTGTGTACAGCTTTGAAGTCTCTGCTGCAGTTGGCTTATGTGTCTCAGCTACATCTAGACTGTAACACTATGCATAAATGCACACAAGCATCTTCATTCTTGGTAATTCTGCAATTCTTTTTAATAGCTTTTATGCCCTATTATTTTTTCTTGCAATGTTTTCTTTTGCAAAACATCAATATTCTTGTATGTACTCTTTCATCTGTAAGGTGTAACTTTTGGCCTGTACCTGATAGATAAACTGGGTTCCAGTAAGGTGGCTTTAAGTTTACTGTTCTTATCCTATTAATTCCAAATCCACACCAGGAGGATACAAAAGGATTATGCTTGAATGGAATGTCTCCTTTGGTTTGTCAATTTATGAACATTTCCTGGGTGATTATGAATAAACTTTGTATAAACTTTCCAGTATGACACATTTGATAGTATATCATTGAGTCATTTGAGGCATCCTATTGTATGAGTGAGTCAGAGCAGAAATCTTATTTGCTTTGTTTCTGGTGTACTCTTTGAAGGATTGGTCTGTGACATGTAGGATCCCACATCTGACTTTATGGTTCCTCTGCTATGTCTGTTTCCCTGGTAGGTTTTGTCATTGTGGGATTGCATAACTTACTTTGAAAGAGGAATGTGCTGTTTCCAAATGCTAATTTCTCCTTGCATCTCCAGTTAAGCTGCGTGGCATCTTTCACTCTGTTCCAGTGGATGTTGAGGTGACACTCCAGCCCCCTGCCTTCCAGAAGACAGGTAGCCAGCGTGCTCCATTGAGACTCAATCTCCCCATCAGTATTGCACTTGGGCCATGCTGGCAATCCACAAACCTCACACACATTCCTTGCAGTGGGGGTTGTGGCGGGCTGGAGGTGCTGCCTCACTCCTCAACAGCGTGGGGCCCCTGTTTGGAGGAGAGGGAAATAGGTGTGGCAGAATAAATGGTGGCCAACTAGAGACACACAGAAGGGAGGTGTCCAAGCATTCTTTCAAGAAGAGATCCCTGTGTCCTTTGGATTCCCACTTTACTGGTTTAACTGATGCATCTCGTGGTGTGGGCTGGGACAGAAGGGGAAGCTGTAACTGGCAAAGGTGTGCTCTATTAGAAGAATTTGTCTGGAGCTAGAGAAATCACAGCTAGCTCTAAATTTCTCTTTGCTAATTGTATGCATATTGGAAAAGTTACAGAGATTGGGCAAAACAGGTATGGGTGCTTCATTGTGGAGTTACCTGTCTAGCAGAGCAGTGACCTGAGGCATGGAGTTCATGAAACTAAATCTGTATGAAAAGCAAGAAGGGTCTCTGAGAATAATGAAAGACTGATTTAGAGTCTGCTGCTGTTTATGCCTGAAAAGCTTGTTGTCATCAAGCTGCTTGCTTCTGAGAAATAGAAAAATAGTAAACTTTTCTGGACTGTAAACTTTTTTTCTTTAGACTACTAAGAGGATCTAGGGTGGCAAGGAAACCAAAGCTAACCCTTGTTTGTTTGGCAGAGACCATCTGTCTTCCTCAGGTGAGAGAGGACAGCAGGTGCCTCTCAGTTTTCTACCTCTCTAGGGGGAAACAAGGCATGCTGTCTCTGCTGATATTTCTGCTTCTGTCTTGGTGTCTGCAGTTCTCCACCTTGGTTTTGGTCCTGACTTGTTGGGAATGTAGTTCTGATACTTCTGTTAAAGGGTGCCAGATAAGAGGTACCACCCAAGGTGAAACAGTTGGTACAGCTGCTGTAGGTGGTGACTGAATTGCAAAAGTGGCCATACATGTTTGCCACCTGCAGGACAGTCAGGCTGGAGGAAGCCAGCTGGCTTCATCCTGGAATGCAGGAACACAGCTGCAAGGAGAACCCACTCGTCCACACCAAGGAGCCAGACACTGACCATCCCACTTGGCAGATGACGGTCTTTTCTGCAAGCAAGTCTCCTCTACACTGAGGTCAGAAATAAGAAAGGAGGTGCAGAGGAGCACTGCATAGCCAAGGATGGAGGTCTGCTGCCTTCACCCTCTAGGAAGTCAAGAAAGATAATGAATGCAGTCTTTGATTCAGTGGACCAAGTCTAATGGGTCCTGGGGTGATACTCTGTCAGATGGACATACCTGTGGATTCTTCATCCTGGTGATCATGTTCTCAGCCAGTTTCCTGGGTTCCTAAGCTGCTTAGGAAATACTACAGGGCTCAGATATTAAGGTTGGAGTATGTCAGGTAAATCCTTTAAGCTGAGCATAGAAGCCTAGGTGAGGAATGCTTAGTTGAGTCAGAGAAGCTGACTGGGGGCTGTAACTTCTTTTGTTACGGGAAAAAGTACTGGTGACAGAAAGACTTTAACTGGGGTTAAAAGCACAGATACAAAGGAGGGCTTAAAACATTTTTCTGGATGCTGAAGACTAAGAACCACAAGAGGAGAACGATGGAGTGATCAGAGTATGGGCAATGGAGAAGTGCTGAATAGATAACATGGTTATCTATTGCACCAAGTGGAAGAAGCTGGTTATACTTGCAATGAGGAAGTTACTGGGACTACAGTTACCAGCTGAGGAAAAAGTGCAGAGAATCTGTCAAAATCCTCTTTGTGTTAGGAACACTTCTTATTTCAAAAAATGCCTGATTTCCTTCATGGAAGAGGAACCAGCTGACAATAAAAGAACGGAAGTTAATTCCAGTGAATGTTGTCATGAAACATTTCCTGAGGAGAGCTCAGTGTCATAGCCCAGGAGGGAGGGAAAACAGCAGAATCAGATATCTGATGATATTAAATGTATGTGTCTGGTTATTCAGGTACTGATACTTGGGTGTCTAAGTACTTGTTTAAACATGCTGGTCAAAGAGGTCCTTCTGCAGTCAATCTTTTTTTTAAACAGTGTATGCTTTTTGTATGTCCACAACAGACCTGAATACATGTTCTTGCACCGTGTTTTTAGCCTGTCTGGGCAGGTTTTGGCTGCTGTTACACTGCCTTAAGAATGCCCAGCAGTAATCAAAAAGGAAAGGAATTTTTGTTGATAAAATGTGAATGGTGAGATGCACCAGCAGAAAATACAAGCCACAGAACCTTATCGAGCACAAGTTTTGAAAAAGTCAAATAGAAAACGTTTCTCTGTTTAACATGGTCCTTGGGAAACACAGCCCAGGAGAACGAAATTAAATGAGGGAAAGACATCCAAGCAATGCCAGGAAGACTGTATGAAGGGAGCAGTAAGCCAGACTTGAGTCAGTAAGCTGCAGAGCAAGTAAGCAACTGAATGGGGGAAAAATATAAGGAAGGGAAATATGTCATCATCTCTCCAGACAAACAACCTGATCACCCTTCTGTTGGCGGCATGGTCAGAAGTTGAGGCAGCAGTGGTCTGCTGTGGAGTGTGATTCTGCAGTCTAGCATTGCTTCTGCACTCGGACACGGGCTGAAGAGTCTGAAACACATGGCATGAGTCCTGAATTAATTTGGGTTTTTAGTGGAGATACACAAGATTTTGGGAGAGATATTGTAGTGGGATCAGTTCAAGAAATTTCTTCAGGGGAGTCACTGTCAAAACCTATTTATGATTATTCTGTTTAGAAACTTCAGAGGAACTTTTGAAGTCACAGTTCTATATGAATCAAAGGTAAAGTGGATTCTGAGTAAAAGTGCAACTGAAGGCAGTAAGAGTTATGGTCTTAAGATAATTATTATGGAGGAGATAGACTAAAAGCTGAAGGGGATGAGGAATGAAAAAAAGGAAACATTAGGATTCATCTATCCCAGCTTTTCCTTTCTTGCATCTGGAAGTTCTGTGGTGCTAGATGGGAAACTCAAAACACCTGGTCATAATCATAGATGAGATGTCTGTGTGAACACTGTGACCCCTGCTTGGCTTAGTCTGTGGACATATTTATACAGATAGTCTTCTGCTGAACTTGGGTACATTCAACTCAGTGCAGTGCCTGCCTCCAAGATCGCTGTAAAATCAGTTTGCCTCTTGTGGAACTGCTAGACCCAGGCTGAATGCTATGCTACCTAAGAGAAGGCTTAAAATACAGAATATGGCATCAAATAAGTGTCCTCTGACACCTCAGTTGGAAAAAAGCTTCTAGACCTCTTTTAACATCATAATTCACTTGGTACCTCTTCATCAGAGCATTGTCATCTTTTCAGAGAATGTCTGCCTGTGCTTTTCCAGCCATGGGGTTTGCCCTGTTAAATAGGTGTCATCTGGAGTGAGTTCTCCTTTTCCTTGAGGAAAGGTGGTTCCAATGCATTGCCATAACTTGGCAGCCAGATTGTCATTCTAACTCTCACTTTTGTACCTCAAAGGTGCTTGTTTAAAATATTGTGTGAGATGTGGGATAAACAGATCAACAGTTTAATAGCTCCGGTGTGTGCAGTGATCTTGATACATACTTAACATGGAACGGCTAAAGAAAAAGAAATGCTAAATTTGGTCTTAAATGTTTCATTGGGAGTCAGTGAAGAGGGTTATAAAATTTTACCAAGCAAGAGTGACAAGAGCTTGCTTTCTTCAGGCAAGGAAATCAACACTCTCAATTGTCTGATGATATTCAAATGATTCAATAGCATATTGTCTATGAGTCTTCTCAGTCTTTTTGCTGGATGAGAGAAAGGCTGTGGATAGATAAAAAACTGTCAGGATGGCCAGGCCCAGAGAATGGTGGTGAAAGGAGTTAAATCCAGCTGGTGCCCAGTCACAAGTGGTGTTCCCTAGGGCTCAGCTGGACCAGGCATATTTAATATCTTTATCAATGGTCTGGACAAGGGGATTGAGAGCACCCCCAGCCAGTTTGCAGATGACACCAAGCTGGGCTGGAGTGTTGGTCTGCTGGAGGGTAGGAAGGCTGTGCAGAGGAATCTGGACAGGTTGGATTGCTGGGCTGAGGCCAGCTGTACAGATTCAATAACACAAATCTGAGGTGCAGTCCTGCACTTGGGCCACCACAAGCCCAGGCATCACTACAGGCTGGGGGCAGAGTGGCTGGAAGGCTGCCTGGTGGAAAAGGACCTGTGGGTGCTGGTCGATAGTAGCTGAATGTGAGCCGGCAGCGTGCCCAGGTGGCCAGGAAAGCCAGCAGCATCCTGGCCTGGATCAGCAAGAGTGTGGCCAGCAGGACCAGGGCAGTGATTGTCCCTCTGTACTTGACACTGGTGAGGCCACACCTCAAATCCTGAGTTCTGGGCCCCTCACTACAAGAAAGACACTGAGGGGCTGGAGAGACTCCAGAGAAGGGCAATGGAGCTGGGGAAGGGGCTGGAGCGCAGGTCTGGTGAGGAGCAGCTGAAGGAGCTGGGGATGCTTAGCCTGGAGAAAAGGAGGCTCAGGGGAAACATTATTGTTCTCTAGGATTACCTGAAAGGAGGCTGTAGCCAGGTGGGGGTCGGTCTCTTCCTGACACAGGACAGGAGGAAATGCCCTCAAGTTTCGTCAGGGAGGTTTAGATTGGATGAGTTTTTTTCATGGAAAGGGTTGTCAAGCCCTGGAATAGATTGCCCAGGGAGGTGGCTGAGTCACCATCCCTGAAGGTATTTAAAAGATCTGTGGATGTGGCACTCAGGGCCATGGTTTAGTGGTGGACTTGGCAGTGCTGGATTAACAGCTGCACTTGATTTTAGAAGATCTTTTCCAACATAAACAATTCTGTGTTTTTGTATTTGTAATTAGTCAGTCATAATTGTTTGGAAACTTTTTGCGTTGTGGGGAGCACTTGTAGAAGTTTGTTCCTGATGTATTAATAATGCAATTTGCTGAAATGATTTGGGAAGAATTTTTTTCAATAGGAAGCTTACAGGAAAACTGTCATCTTCTTACCAGAGCATAAATTGAAGGAAAAAAAAGGAAAATCATTCATTTATCCTAGTTTATCTAGATTTTCAGATGTTGTATTCTTCTTAGGTTTTACGAGGGAGTAAATAGAATAAACAACTATTTTTGTGTTGTGTTTTTTGTTGAAGTTCAGTATTAGTAATGCTGTGTGGCAGAATATCAATGAGTAATTTAAAAATTTTTTCTTTTCTTCCAGGAGTTCCATATTGTAAATCAAATTTACCTTTTGTTATATCTGTTTTCCCCATGTTTTCCATTTCATGTATAAAACATAGAAGAGGCCCATCAGCTTGCTGAGGTGTATTCTGGGTGTCCCAATGTAACATGTCTCAGTTGCATAAATGGATTTTGTAATCTTTTGCTCTGTTACTTGCACAATATGGATTAAGTTAATTATTTGTAGCTTGTCAGGGCAGCTGTTGAAGTGTCCTGTGCAATGCAGAAGTTGTATTGCACAGGAAACCATCCTACTTTGCCTTTTCAGTCTGGGTAGGGCCAGAAGACTTTTTAATTGATAGCTGAAATAATTCAGCGATCTTTTTTGTATCCCCAGAGAAAAGAATCTATTGTATTTGTCCCATCAAATAATTTTTTCTTTGCTCACTTTTTTCCTTTAATATAATTCTTAAAAAGTGTCTCTGGTCTTCCCTAGCCACTTCTCTCTGTAGCCACAGGTTGTTTCAGCTTTCAGTGGTTGTGTTACCTACACGTCTCTCTCATGGCCCTTCTAGGAAGAGCAGGTGCTCCCAGGCCAGGCAGTTGAGCCCATGTCAAGCTGGAAAGAGCAGCCACTAGACTGAGGTAGGGACAGGGGTCACTGAGGCTCCAGAGAGTGTTGGTCCTTGCTCACCGTTACCCTTCATACAAGCAGTGGGATGTCTGGGCTTTTTGCAGCTCCTCTCTTCTTTTAATGTCTGCTTGTGAGAAGGTTCACTGCGTTTAAGCTGGTCTGCACCAAGCCTTGGGCTGGAGCAGTGATCGTAATGCATATCCCAGTGCTGCTGTCCTGCCGAAGGCTGTGGAGTGACCAGAGCAGGGCAGGCAAGAGAAATACCCTGCTGGTGCCCCGTTGGCCATCCCTGCCTGCCCTCACTGGGAGCAGGGCCCAGGCACTGTCTGCCAGGCCCTTGACCTCCCCATCAGTCCTGCTGCTGACCTCTTCAGCTGACCAGCCCTGGGATCCTCTCCCTCTGCTCGCCCAATAGGGGCCTGCTTTGTGTTAAGTCGCTGCTGAGTCAGGCTTTTCACAAATAAGCAGACCCTGACCGTGAAAGTTCTAAAATTGTTTTTCCCTTTCATTTATCCTGAACATTGTGTCACCTTTCTGTATCCAAAGTTCCCCCGACGTCAATGTAGGTAAGGGATCAAGGACGATTATATTTTTCCTCTTACAAGGAATCCTGACATGAAACCGGTCAGGTTAGCAGACCTGACAAACTCAAAGTGCGGGAAAACATAAAATCAAAGAGGTCATCAGTAGTGCCCCAAAACGGGTGGGTACCTAATTTCATCTATGTGTATTTTTTTGTTAGTTGTTTTATTGTAAAAAAAAGTTCTTCCGCTGGATAGATTTTCCTGAGATACAAGAAAGAGATGTAAACAGCTATAAATGCAACCATTCCATTTACATCCTAGGAGACTGAAGCATTACTTGAGTCTGTACTCACTAGAACTCTTTAACCAAAAAGATGTAACAGACACATTGGAGTTGTGATTAGACAATACACTTTGAATTCTAACCTCTCCTGCCCTTGGAAATTCACTGGATTATGCATTGTGGAATAAGCTACTTTATAGCTGTTTTTTCTTCCAGAAAACAAAACAAAACAAAACAAAACAAAACAAAACAAAACAAAACAAAACAAAACACTCTTCCAGGAAAATTGGTAGTACTTTTGTTGTTCTTCAAGCTTACGTTGTTTTTGTGCCGCTCAGGTCAGCGTGGAAAAACAGTCTAATATGTTTACTTTTGCTTAATTGATCTTACTTTGTCTTTGCATCATTTTTTCTGGGGCGTCAGTCCTGGGAACTGTAAACAAAGTGAAGATACGTACATGTTATGTTTCAGTCAACAGGGTACAGATTCTGGGTTCAGATTCTAGTCTCAGTGAAAACAGTGGGTGGTTTCTCACTAGGTGGAATTATTCAGAAAGCGTTTGATGTTTATTTAACTTCTCTCCCACTGAGTGTAGTGAGAAAGGAGCTCAGCACTGAGTACTCTTGAGCATTTCACCCTTGTTGTCATCACTGTTTGTCCTGCTGTTTGGTCAGGTTTT
Organism: Dicrurus megarhynchus; assembly: GCA_013399195.1. Lineage (NCBI taxonomy): Eukaryota > Metazoa > Chordata > Aves > Passeriformes > Dicruridae > Dicrurus > Dicrurus megarhynchus. The sequence continues at coordinate 1,089,400 of VXAD01010042.1, read as the reverse complement.
CCAGCTTTTGTACTGCAGTGATTCCTTTTCTAAGATGAAAGTAGCTTTTTTATCCACATAGAATTGAGAAGTGTAATGTGTATAAAAGGCTGGTTTTCTAAGAATGTTCCTTTTATAGGGATGGCTTTGTACACTTTAAAGAATGTAAAAGGTAGATATAAAATAGCAATGTCTCTTTTTTTGTCTAAGTATTGGTTCTATTCATAGAAAAGTCAAGACTACTCAATTCAAGACTCCAGCAATGTAATGATGGGTCAAAGTGGGGGTTTGAAGGCCAGCTTGGTTAAGGTCTTCATTTCCTAAAGGAAGAGGCAAGAATAAGAAATGGCACTTGCCTTTGAAGAATAAAATACAGCTTCTGGAACAGTGTCTAGTGAAAACCTGTCTACCATCACATTTAGCTGTTTCTAAAGTAATAACCATCATATCTCTAACTGGCTGCCACTCCTTGATCTTATGGGTCTTCTGCTAGTTTGTGGTTCTTCTCCTATTCTGCAGGTGCTCGGTCTAAAGTGGAAGTGGCAGAGTAGAGAATAACAGACTGGGGCCTTGTTTCTCATCTTTGTTCACCATCACTGTAAACATGGCTGAAAGCAATAGCCTTCTGAACTAAGGAGATTAAACGGGAACAAGTGAAATCTGGGAACACATGCAAATATTTGCTGAGCAGTGCAACAGATCAATTCACTAAAATAAAGATCTGACTTTCTGCCATGCACAGCTGTGATATGGGATGATGTGATGATGGAAAAAAAGAGGGTATTTCAGATGACCATTGAAGTTCCTCAGGAACTGGGTATTTGGTATCAATATCTTGGTGTCGATGATGCTGGAATCCTGTCAGTTTTTCTTGTGGTGTTTCAGCTCTCAGTGCTGGTTACTGTTTGTATCTTTGTGCTTAACGTTCTGTAAGGCATAGAATATGCAGGAAGTTCAGTGTTACAGGCTCCATACTAGTCCCTTCTAAAAGCTATTATCTGCTGCAGTAATTACCACCATAAAAATAGTAAGAAAAGAACCAGGTCTTTCCTCTGGGCTATCTTAGCCTATTTTTTTTTTCTTCTGAAGCTTTTGTTGTAGTTCACAAGCTTTATGACACAGAAATTAAATTATCTCCCTTGTATCTCAAGTATTCTATTGTGGTCATAAACCAAATTATATTTTAGGACTACTGCTGCAGCTTCTCTGGGACAGAAATGCTTTTATGTATGTAATCCAATTAGGATTGGAACCATTATGGTCTTCAAGGGGAGATGGATTTGAAGTTCTGAATTCCACTCCACTGTGGTTTTGTTTATATGGAATAGCTTATACTTTGTTCAAGGGAATAAAACCTTTTTGTTTTGCCTTGTCTTTAACAAAGTGAGTTGGCTCCTTTAACCACTTAACTTCAGTTGCTCTTCTAGAGCTGATTTATCTCCTGGAAGGATCACTGAAAAACCTTTGCAAAGAAATCACAGGATTACTCAGCAGAAGCCAGACAGGTGTGATTGGACACTCCTGTGTTGCTAGCAATAGAGATAACAGAGCAGGAAACAACTAGCAGCCTGTGATCAATTTCTGCAGTCCCAACCTTGTTAACCCTTAGGACACAACTTACCTTGTCCTGGGAAAAGAAAATTAGAGATTTTCTGTATACACACATCTTTATCTTACTCTTTCCCCACTTTTCTCAAGTATTTTTCTAAGCTGTTTGGTTAAAGTTCATCTTGTCATCTTAATTTAACAAGGTCGTTAATTATGTTTACATCAAGATACATCGTCAGAGTACTCCAGAAAGCACAGGTATATCTGTACTCTAGTTAGTCTTCATTAGTCATGCTGGGTATTTTATTGCAACAGCCTGTAATTAATTTGTGAGCAAAGATCAAAACCTCACAGTGCCTGCTTGAATGCTGCAATGTAGCCTCCTGCCAACCCATGAAAACTATCAGCTCTACCTTTTCTTCTCAGCTATATGATAATATTGGATATAAAATGACAGTGGGGGAAGCCTTTTTTATTAGAAAAGGAAGCCACTCCTATTCAGAAGGTAAATGAAAACTTTGTGATATTTGTCATCAGGTGGTACAAAGGGTAATCATGTAAAGGATCAGAAATATTTGAGATCTGCAAGTTCATCATGGAAATATTTGAAGAAGCACAATGGAAGTAATATATTAATCTCTCTTTTAACTGGTTTCCAGTTCTTGAAAAGTGGAAGTAACTTGTTTTTCATGAATTAGAAAGCTTCAGGAATGATGGTATAGGACTTCTGTTCAGTGCCCTTAAATGTTCATACTTGGGCATAAAGTCTGTCACTGAAAACAACAAGTTTGACTATGAGGTACTTCTGTTTGAAAATGATCCAGGCAATTAAAAATAAATCTTCTGAGTAGTCAGGGATTCAAAGACACATTTTAGATGTACATCATTACCGGCTTTCCACGTACAGTCAACTTGCTTCCCTGTCTATTCTTAATAAACTAAATTTGACACTATGAAGGCTCTTTTACTTCAAGTTGAGACTGTAGGATATCAGGAACATGGCTTGAGAAAATCTGTCTTGTGGACATTAGGTAGGATTGGAGGGGAAATACAGGACTTGAAGTAATTTAAGTTTCAACTTCTGCAATATATGCTTAAGATATTATCCAGTTTGTAGGCTGTTCAATTTTTATTTTGTGAGCAGTTCATCTTTCTTTCATGCAGTGCTTCTCTTGGAAGGGCATTCCTCAATGTAACTGCTATAATGTTTATGGCTTTTCTAATTTTCACCTTAAATGATGCATGCTGGGTTTATAGCAACTGCTCTCGAGCCAGAACTTTTTCTTTCCCATCTGATGTTTATTGTCTGTTACTATTGCTTGGTGGAAAATTATTTAGAATTAATTTGTTTTGAAGAGAAATCAAGAGAGCCTGGGGGATACAAGCTGCCCATGATGGCTGAAGTTTGAGACAGCTGGCCTGTTTCAGTGATGATGATGGCATCTGCTCTCCTGCACTATGGTAATAACAAAACTCTTCTGAAAGTCTCTGTGGGACTGACTTGCCACGCTTGTCCAGTCTAGATAAACCATCTTAATGGCAGAAGCTAGATGGGAGCAAGAAGGAAATCACAGCACAGGGTACTAAGATGTGCAGGTCTGTTTAGGCAGGGTCTGTGGAGAGAAGCAGTCTTTTTCTTAGGCAGACTTATGCAGCTGGAGGATGCTCACAAGCTTTTGGCATACAAATCCCTCCTAGACAGAACAGTCAAATGCTCAATTGATTCAGGAAACCTTCTCGGTTCTTTGTTAGCAGAAGCAGCTGTGGAAGATTTCTTGTCTTTTGAGTGAACTGCCCATCAAAATACTGCATTCTGAAATGAGAAAAGAATTGCCAGCGAGATACACAGGGCAGCCAGAGGATTTGTGCAGATGCCCAGGCAGGTTTAGGACAGTATACAAAATAAAAATTTACTTCATGTAGCTGGTGTCAGAGTTTTGACAAGGAGCCACATGCTAGACTGCATCCAGTGTATAGACAAGAGAAAACTAGGTATTACTGTCTCCCAAACAAAATTAATTCATACCTTCACAGGGGCAGAACAAAACAAGCAAGGCAGACCTCTGTATAGAGACACTCTCCTGTGAGGAAAAGCAGTGAAAACTTAGCCATGCATGGGTATGGTATGGGAACTAGTTTTCACTTAGTTAACCTGGCCCAGAAGCTCCTACTTGCCTGTGCAGGGATCTTGGAATATCATGGTATTGTTAGATGCCAGAGAGGCAGTGCTTCAGCAGCTGTTCAGAAGAATGAAGAGCCTTGTGTGGCTCTTGAATCTGCTTCCCTCCCCTTTGCTCTTCAGAGCACCCACTGGAGACAATGCTTCCACCTGTGACAGGGGCAACAGCCAGTCTCTGCAAGTGAACTCTGCCTCCTTCTGGGACAGAGATATAATGTTTAAATACAAAAGATGCTCCTGAAATGTCAACAGATGAAGAGAAAGAAAGATCAAGAGGACGGTATGATTTTACTGAGTTAGGTTATGGGGACTGGTGTATGAAATTTCTCTCACGTGGTACCTGGAAGCAGGTAAAAGACAACTGATAGGTGTCAAGTTTGGTGCTGCTGGAGACAAGGAACACACATTAACAAGCCTACTTGAAAAGAAGCTGCTTTTCAGGTCAGATATCTGAAACATCCTTTGTTTGGCCCACTGGAAGTAGGCAATGGAAGAAACACTGAATGAATTGAAATAAGTCTTGCTTTGCTAGCTGTTGTGAAGAACAGTGACAACTGGGACTCTTCAACAGAAGGCTGACTTGGCTAACTTTGCTCATTTCCTGCTCTCATAGGAAGACAGGTGGTAGGACAAAGAAAAGAGCTATAATTAGACTCCACCCATCTTCAAAAGGAGGTGAAGAGATCATAATTCATGCAATATATCCATACAATTAGACAATCTTTGTACAATTAGAAGCTGAACACTGAATGATTAGTGATTCATGAATAATGAGCTAGTATCCACTCACAAACCTCAGTGAGGAAATAAAATTTGTATTTGCTTTGTGATGATCTTTCTCAAACCTCTATCTGTAACCAAAAAGGAATTTAGACACCTCATAAGAAAGTGCATGAATATAATATCTTTTTTTATAGTTTCTGAGAAATGCCTTTGAAAAAATGTGCAGTACCTTACTTTCATAATCATATGGAAATTTTATGTGGAGATTTTTTTTGGCTTTTGCTGTTTGGGGTTTTTTGGAGTGTTTTGTTATTGCAGAGCATTAAGTTTACTGTCTGTATTAGGATCCCCAAAGGTTTTGTTTCTTTGAGCTCTTTTTGGAGACTTTGATAATGAAGTATGAATGTCCCTATCCAGTAAGAGAAAAGGCTCAGTTCTTTCAGGAACCTGTCTTCACCAGCGGTTCGTAGGTGACGCCAAAGAGAAGAACAAACATCCTCAGGCAACACACTCTGCCTTTACACTCAATCTGTAATCATTACTCTATGATTTTTTTTAAACTCATACAAAGAACACTCAGAACAAAAACCACAACCACCAATAGTTGAGGCTCTAAAAAGGGATTTTTAAGAAGAGATGGTGTGTACAGCTCTAATTAACCTTGTATGCCCTCGTAGCTGACCCTGATAACAGCAGGTGGAGACCTCTGGAGATCCCTGAGGAGCGTCCAGTGCGTGCTCCCACAAAGATACACGTGCCAACAGAAGAGGGATTGCCAGAACTCAAGCAAACAGGTTGTTTCCACTTCAGGGGAAGGATGTTGTCCACAATGGTTTAGCAACAGTGGCTCCTACCAGAGGGGCAGTGGGCACACACGAGTGAGTGTGCAGACACTGGAAGCTTGATACAGGGGGTACTGCATTAAAGCACTGACTAGGGACTCTGTTTTCTTTCATGCTTGCTTTACAAATTGCTCTTCATAAATCCCTTCACAGGATCCTCTTCAGAGCCACCTGTACTTTCTTCTCTCCTGTTTCCTGGAAGAGAAACATGAGAACAGAACAACAAACCTTCTCACTTCTGTTTGTTTTAAATCTTCTCCTTTATTACTCCTGGCATTGTTTCCTTGTTGTACTTCTGTGCATTTACCTAATTCTGGCAGTAAACTCCTGGCAGGAATGGTGTTTCCATAAATTTCACTGTATTTATTGAGCTACACATGTGATCATCTGCAGAACAGATTATTATAATTATTATGATTGCAACAGGCAGGTCTGCAGGATTAACCAGTCAGAATGAGGAAAGTCAGCTGCTTTTTAAAAAATATATATTCTTGACTAATATCAACTACTTTCCGAGCTCTATAGTGAGTGAATGAGACTGCAAGGAATTTTGAACTTCTAAAACATTCCCATCTCAGAGTTATGAATGGGCAAAGGGATGATTTCTAAAATGGGAAACCTGCTAGACTTTATCTGTCTGGTAAGTCAGAATACTTTGTCTCATAACAAAGTTTTGTTTGATTGAGGAAAGTTTTCCATTTTAGCTCACTTAAGGGAGTTCTTTGTTGAGGGTTTTGTGAGTTGGCTTTTTTTAGCTTTCACTTTCTTTTCTGTGATTTCTGGTAATCCTCTGTTCTGTTTCAAAACAAGTGGGATTTCAAAAAATGGACAAGAGATTTCAATAGGACAAGCTCTCATGCTCCAGAGTTATTTAGAGCACTAGGAAAATTCCTGTTCTATATGTCTTGGTTCTGTGCCTTTGAAATGGGTACAGTACTAGGCTATCCCATCAGGGTGATGAGAGAATGAGTGACTTTGGTGTTGTGTGATCAGTGACTCTGTTGAGACGAGGTCTGAAGTTTTAAATTACCATGCAATCTACATATAGAGATCATTGTCATGGTTGTTTTTATCTTTATTTTTGTCTTGTGTATATAGTAGGTTGATGGATCATAAATCCATAGGTCAATGGATCAAATTCCTGTATCATAATATCATAAGGTGCTGTTTACTGTTTTAGCAGAAAGGGATAGTTTACCTATAATATTAATCACCAAGGCTAGGCAAAAATTTGCGTATGGGCTTCCTTAAAAAAGAAATGACATGATTGCAAGTGTTCTTTAAACCTAAGAACTGCATCATGCATTATGGAAAACACAGATTAGGAAACTAAACAAGTTTGATTTTGGTGTTAATGCTGTAATGGCTGGTTGCTTTAAGATTGCTGTAATAACACGTTACTTGTGGTTATGAGTAATAACTGGTATTTAAAATATTACAAAACTATTAATGAGTACTAAGCTTGTGTACGCTAATTTTGAGATTGACGCTTGCTACGTGAGGGTAGTGCTTGTGTAAATTCTGCACATAAATATAAAGCAACAGAGCTGAAGGTTACTTGGAGAAAAGTGTTTTTCTAGTACTCTGATACTGCAAAGTGGGAGGTGCCAGACAATAGGTGTCAGCAGGGGTTCAGCTATGCACAACTTCACTGCGAACATAGATTAAGGCAGCTGGTGTTAAGCACAAGTTTGCTGTGAACTCTACTTTTAGCAAGCTGAAATGCCTGTAAAGAAGTGCTGAAACAGTGTTTGACACTTGTTATAAAATAGCTTTTCTAGGGTATAGACTGGGAAACAGAATAAATGAGTCAGAAGATAAAAGCTGGTAAAAATAACGTATGTATTGTATTCACTGTGAAATGTTTCCACAATACTTAAGGGAAGACTGTTTCTGAAAATTGTAATTTAATTAGGTTTTGTTGTTTCATGAATTATTCAGAGAGGTTCCTGAGAAGAAGACTTTGATACAGTGCTTTCCCAGGGATTGTAAAGAAATAATAAAAAAATCTAATCAAAACTAATTGAAACTGAAGAAGGAAAGCAAAATCACAAGAATCAGAATGGAGCAGACAGGACAAGGTACAGTGCTAGGAAACTTCCATGAGACTTTGGAACTGTGCTGTTTTGTGGTGGAATTTTAAATTGGAACTAGAGGGTTTACATATCTTGTTCATGAAACCAATACGTGCCATATGCAGGGGCCTGTGGATGATTCTGCAACACCTTTGGAAGAAAAAACAGGAAGACTTCATGCAAAATGTGTGGTTGTGTAACGGAAAAGCCAGAAGAAACCACCACCAGGGAAATGGAGGACAAAAAATCCTTGGTTTTCCTCTGTGTTTTACTGGCAACATGCACCTAGGAACCAGGATGTGAGGATTAAGCCAAAAAAGGTAAGATTAAATGCTTTAAGAGCCCAGTGTAAAGATTATGGTCTTAGCTCAGCACCAAAGAGGTGCTGGATCAGAGTGCCAGGTCTCTAGAATTGCTTTTATGTGGACAAACACATACCTGTTTAAATTATGTCCTCCCAGGTAGAGGGTACTGTAGCTTTAACACTGTGAGGAAAAACAGTGAAATAATCTTGCAGTCAGTCTACCAGCAGATGTGCACTCAATCAAGGAGTTTTTTAAATAAGCAGGTGCCATCATTAGAGACCTCTGTGTGGTGAATGCCAGGTGGATGGCTGTGCACAGAGCAAGGGAAACAGCTTTTTCTTGTCAATATTTGCTGAGGGATAGCTGGGAGAACCCGCCCCTCCTGCCCCTGAAGTTTGCATTGCATTGCAAAATCCTGTGAATTCCCTGCTAGCAGCCGTGTCAGTGGCACACGGCAGGTGCCCCAAGCCTGGCAGGATAATCTAAAGGGAATGCAGCTGAATTGTGATCCACTGCTATATAAAAGGGGGCGGGTCACTCTGCTCCTTCCTGCTCCCCTTCTGTCATTAGGGCTGCAGAAGCACCAGCCAAACGCAGCTGGCACGCCTCTTCATTGCCTCTTATATAATATGGGGTTTCACAGGGCACTGATGTAGAAATAAAGTCAAACATTGTGGAGGCAGACTCGTGTTACGTGTGGTGTGGCTGGTGCTCACTGCGCTGTGGGGTGTAGGGCTGCTCTCACAAGGGTGGTCTGTGGCCCTGTTGGAGTGAAATTTGGAAGGTGTGCAGGATGGCTCCGAACGAGGCAGGGGATGAACTTGTTTTCTTTGTGAATGGTAAAAAGGTAAGGAAGATCCCAGCTTTCTGTCCAGCTTGCTCCTGGATTGTGGCTTGATTACTTACTTTTCTAGTTATCTTTTTCCTCCTCTGAAGTTTTCTGATACAAACACAAATTCCATGGCTTTTAAATATTAAATTGTGAAGACTACATATTGCTTTGTTAAGTGGCTTTTTCCCTTTTTTGACTTTACCTTGTGAATTATTCAAAGAGTCACACAATTACATAATGTTTCTTTTAGAATTTAGATTTGTTGGCAGTAATTTACTACAGTTCTGAGGTAACTACTTATAAATAAGTGTGCCCTGCTTAATACAGGCATTTCTACTAGAAATAAATTCAGTAATTACAACAGATCTGGAAAATTTAACTCAAATGTAAGCATCCATGTAAAATTCATATGTTCAGTAAGTAATTCTGACATCTGGTTTTTGAAAGGGATTTAGAAAAATGGTTATTCCATTTCTAGTGAAGAAGTTAGAAAACTCTTCAGAACAAAGCCCTTTAACTGATACTGATTCCTGACAATAACCTAAGGAGTGACTGTGTCTCACAGGAGTCTGGGGTGCTCATTGCACGTGATGGACACATTTGAACAGTTTGTCCCAGAGCCCCCTTTCCTCACTTTGGACTTTGCCTGGCTATCAATGTAGCCTTGCCTCTTCAAAAGCCTGTAACAAGTCAAATCTGACTCTTTCTTTGACCAACGGCTACCAAGTTAATTCTGTTCCTGAGCTCAGCTCAGTGCTAGTATTGCCCCACCACCTTCCCCTTGCCTGGATCCTTGGGCAAGGAAACTTGTGCCAAAGCAGCTTCCTGCTGGGAAACCTGGGGAGGGGAGACAGTTGCATATCCACTTGTGTTGAGCCAAGTGTTCGCAAACCTTCCCTGTGCACTGCTTAGGGGTAAATCCCATGGTGCACTATGTTTGTGCTAGACAATTACTTTTTTAATCCCTTGAGGGATCACACAATGCTCTCAGTTGGTTAAAAAGCTCTGTGCCCTGCCTTACAGACTGGCACAGGATTACTATCCGTTTTGCTTTTGTTGGTCTTTCATGCTAGTTTAATCAAGTGTAAATGTGGATGAGAGTGTGGCTACAATTAGGGGTTTTAGTTGTGAATTTGGATCCCAAACTGGATTGGAATGAGAACTTTCCAAGGTGGATTTGATATCAATGTTTTATTGAAGTATCAACAGTTTACTGAAGAATGAAGTTTACCTAGTATGCAGTAAAAGTTAGTCATAGAGCTGTTGAATGTAATACTGGTGTAGAGCCCAGGCTTGGTTCTGAGGTTTTATAGAGAAAGATGACAACTGAAGCTTTGCTCACAGGTTGGTAGTGGTTCATATGTGTTAATTGACATATCAGCTGTTCATTGTTTCTAGAGGTAGAGGAAAACTTGAAGCTCCAAGTTAATTGTAGCTAGATAATTGAGTCTGGTAATTGAAATTATGGCACGGGATGGTCTGTGAATTTTATCTGATGAATTTTCTGCTATGGTGGGCACAGGTGGCACACCATTAACTTGTCTTCTTGCTCTATCAAGTTTTAGTGAGATCCCTCCTTTGTGAACCTCAGTTTTTAGAGGGCAAACTTGGAGCTCTTTGGATCTTGCAGTAGGAGGTTCCCACAAATGCGTTGGGCAGTGCAGACCCTGATACATCCGAGCGTCCTGTCTTGTTTGGGTTTTTTTTCTGGTATGCCCTCCCTAATGAAAGAGAATTGTAGTGCTGGTGCCAGATCAGCTAAGGTTCAAAACCAATATGCCACTCATGGCAGGTGTCAAGAGTTTATAAACAAATTCCTACATGCAGTTACAAGTGGTGCTTCAGCACTGGCTGGTGCTCAGGTATTACAAGAGCACTGCTCTGTGTAAACTGGTAGAAAACTTCCTGGAGAAAACTTTTGGCTAACACATGAAAACGTCCATTAGTACAGAGCTGGCCCTGTGGGCCTCTCTTTTATGCATGTGGGGTGAGGCAGAGAAAGAGAGAAAGAGGAGCCTAGGTCCTGAAGGCCATCAGCAGAAAACAACCTGTTCATTTTGGATCTTCTGTCTGTCCTTGCTGTGTCCTGCAGATAATGAACCTGCTGTGAGTGACACTGGCCTTGGTGCATTTCAGCAATTTTTATGGAACTGCTGTTCCTGTTTACAAAAGCCATCTCTCAGAGCTGACTGTGTGCATGTGTAAAGAGGTTTATCACAGTGTGATCTTGGCAGCTTGGCTAAAAAAAACCACCAAGGGATGATTAATATTACCAACGGTACCAACTCATTTAAATGTCAAAGCTCTCTCAGCATCATTTCCTACTGCCTCATGGAGCAGGCAGTGCTAGTAAAGGAGCAGGTTTCACTTGCTCCACCCAGACCCTCCAGTGGCTTTCTTTTTCTATTCCCTTTTTTTGGGTGTGTTGCTAAAGTGGCTGAAGTTACAACCCCACCAAATGCAGGTTTAAGAGAGAGAATTGGACTCGTGGGGCAATCTGATCTGTGGCAATGTTTGTGGAGTTTGTTGGGACATTGCTGCATGTGAAACGTTATGTGATGGAAGGAGTGGTAGGAAGTGCCTGGGCAATTCTGGAACAGCAGGTAGGAAGTGGAGAGGCAGGCATTAATATCTTCTCCCTGGTGACCAGTGGCAGGACCTGAGGAAACAGCATGAAGCTACATCAGGGGGGTTTAGGTTGGATATTAGGAAAAGGTTCTTCACCCAGAGGGTGGCTGGGCACTGGAAGAGGCTCCCCAGGGCAGTGGTCACAGCACCAAGCCTGACAGAGTTCAGGAAATACTTGGACAATGCTTTCATGCTTGGTGTGACTCTGTTCAGGGCCAGGAGTTGAGCTTTGGTGGTTTTAGTGGGTCCCTCCCAAGTCAGTGTATTCGATGATTCTAAGTTAGGATATGGCTCTATCCATCTGGGGCCCTGACTAAATATTCCAGTTGATTCACTGCAAAGAATGTGGTAGCATGGCCAGTGGGAAAGGTTGCTGCTGTGTGAATTCATGGCAGCTTGACATTGCTAATGAGCTGCTGATATCCTGTCACTGTACAAAACCATGTGATGAGAGGTGGTTTGTAAGATAGGGATGTGGACTGCAGCAAATTTTTCTCTCTTGCATTAGCCCAGTCTGCACTGTTGTAAAGAAAAAGTCTCCTTGGAACAGCTGAGCATACTTCACATTCAGGACTGTTTATTTTAAGCACTTGCTTACTTCACTGGGCATAAATCTTGGCACACTACTAACTCAAAGTTATCTTAATAGTCTGCCTAGACTAGAATGCAAATCAGCATGCTCAATTTAAAGCTAATAGTGGCAATCTTTTTTCCCTTGGCTGACAAGTGTGTCTCATGCATATGTAGCATGTAATTTTAGTTTAAACACGTGGAGTCAATATTTCTATTTCTATTCTGAATGCTGAGGGAAGATCTATGCTGGAAGCCACATCAGAGGTCTTACCTCTTCCAAAGTCTGTAGATGTTTGATTGCAGATGGGACCAGCTGAAAGACAGGATTTTTTGAGCTTTGGGACCCTCTGGGTTCTACATAAACAGTGACTTACGAGCTTTCAGTGTGCTGGTTTAAAGCAGAAAAAAATGTTCTCATGACCAATAGCAGGTTTACGTTGTGTGGTTATATTCAGTTTGTTCATCTGTGCTCTGATCCTTTTTCCTAGTAAATGAATTTGAAATCTCTCATTGACTTCAGGAATAACACATTCACAGATTTTAAGATCCTAGGGGACCTTTACATGTGACTGGTCTGACTTGCTGTGTGGCAGTCTGGTTAAAACCTTTCACTTTCTCTTCTTGCAACTTATTGAGTGATTGGGTACTAGTGATTGAATGGGAGCTTGTCCTTCAGGAAAGCATCTGCTTCTCATTTATAGGCCCCAACTGATGGAAAGGTTAGCATGTTGTTTGGAAAACTAGGAAAGTTTCTGTTTTCTCTTTCTTTCTGTTCCTCGATTTACCTCGTTCAGCTACTGTTCCTTTAAACTGAAAAATCTCTAACTTTCTGGGAATAATAATTTAAATATGATGCTTTATGTTGTAAGGGCAAAGTTATCTTAATTAGTGAAAGGTGGGTAGAGGAGCCAGAAAACAAAATATTTATTGAGATTGAAGTTTTGTACATAAAATTATGGGGAAGTGAGCTCAGCATCTCTCTGGACTAGTCCATGGGCTCTAAAGGTGTAAAGTACTGCTTCAGAACCTGCTCTGTGTGGTACTCAATAGCACAAAGAACTGCAGGGCCAGGCTGGGCTCGCTGCTGAGGTGGATCTGAGTATTTAAAATTCCTAGAATCAGTAGGCAAATAGACACGTAGTACAAACACAGCAGTACAGAGCAAATTTGTTGAGAGTCATTTGACTGACTGTGCCATCCTAACATTTTCAACCAAGTTTCTTTCTTCATTTGATTAATAATTAAGCTACCAAATGCAGTAAAATCCAGTTTTGAATCTCAAAATGTGGCTGGCAATCTAATATACCTGCAATATGACATTTGATTAAAAAAAAAACCAAAGTAAAACAAAATACCAAATACTAAAACCCAGTAAATTACCAAAAAGGAAACATTTCTTTAACTGCAGTATCTAAGTTGTCTGATCCTACAACCACAGAAGGCAACGGATGGATTTCAGTTTCTTTCTGTGCAAGGACACTGGGGGAGGTGAGCAAGAACTGTGATATTGAGCTGTGAATCATATTGTACTGGGCATCAGACAAGACATGTTATCCCCACCCACAGGGTTTTAAAATATTTTAAGAACAAATCACAGCAGGTGATTGCAACAAACCACTGGAGGAATGGTAAGCTGGAGGACAAACCAGCATCAATGTCAATGAACAAAAGGCAAGAACAGCAAAAAGTTCTTACTTTGTGCCCGGCAAGAGAGACTCATCAACAAGCATCCTCCCACCAGGAATCTGAAGAGAAATGACTCCTTGATCTCTGATGTGTGAGATTAGTGTTAATCCAGAATGTTCTCCAAACTCTTACCCATGACCTCTCTCTGATCCCTAGTCTCTGCCAGAGCTGCAGATACACAGCTCCCATGGAGTAGTTTGAGGTGACTGAAGTAGCAATCCAGGGCTGTTGGCTTGAACAGAATAAGAGTGTGGATTTTTTGGGGTGTGGTGGGAGACACTTTCTGATTAAGTTGAGCAAAGCTTTGACCTTAGGACTTGACACATTTTTACTTCACTGAAAGTGTATGGAGATGAGTGGTTAAATGAAAAATGAAGGACTAGGCCTATCTTTTATTTCCTGAAAAGAAGCCAGTGGGTCAAACTTTTAATTGCTTGGTTTGAGTACATAAGAGTTCTTCTTGGACTCTTTCAAGAAAACCTCTTGAGATGTTTTCTTTGATATAAGCACAGAATAGTCTTTAACTGTTCTGAAGTTTTTTCTCTTTGCCTGGATATCTTGGAAGTTGCTTTGGAAGGGTTTGCAATGGCCATTGGCACAGACACGAGGAAGAAACTCAGCATGACAATGATAGTGGGAATTGCTGGAGAAGGAATTGCTCTTTGCCTGTGGAATGGCTCTGGAAGGCCGTTTGTCCACTCTCAGCTACAGGGATGTTTGGAATTTCCTACTCGTGCCTGTTTGTTTGCCAAACTGCTGCAGAGGGATGTATGGGCTTACTCTGAACCAGATAGTCATGGAAGAGCCACTGCATGCTTTTATTTGTTTATATGCACCCAGGAGGTGAGGGAACAGGGGCAGTCTGCTCTGAATAGCAGCAATGAATGTTGCATGATCTACAGTATGACATTCCCAAACTAGAATGGACTCTTTTTTTCCAGTAGATCATCTCCAGTCCAGGAATGAGATGTGCAAAAAGTGACCAGTTGTGTTTTGTAGCAGCAATTTTATCAGTTCTAACAAGGTGAACTCAAACAGGAAGTGTGAACCTTGTCTCTTTAGAATAACCCTGTCACGTGTCAAAAGCATAAAACTGAAGCAGTACAGAGGTTATGAAGGTTTCTAATCAGTAAAAAAAAAAAACCACCAAACTTGTACAAATGACCCCTGTTTCAATTTGCCCTTCAAACTGGGAGTGATTAATTTAAATAAACTGTAACTATTGTACTTAGGACTTGCATAGAATAAGAGCCAAGAACATGATTACATTCCGGCACACAGTGAATTTGGAAAAGTTTCTTGACACTTTATTAATAACAGAAAAAGGGGAAGACAAGCCCTGTGGCCATTTGGAGGCAAGGGCAGAACTTTGGTTTCTGACCACTGAGCAGAGGTTGAAGTAAAATGTCTAATGGTTATTTTATGTCTAATGGATAACTACTCATTCTGTTGTTTACTGATAGGATGGAGCTGCTTCAAAATGTGCAGCAAAACTTTCTCCTTGCTTGGAATTTCCTATTCCTGCATTTAGGATGGCTACTAATATAATACAGATTGATTTCATGCTGCAAGGAAAGGAGTAATTTCAAAGAGGATTGGTTCTTGCTGTCCATCCTGCAGCACCCGTGTTGTCACATTACAGTTTCCACTTTTGGGTATTTTTCTCTGCAAAGTCTGTTACTGATGCTCTTTCTGTCATTCTGTTTATCTGCTCATTTTCTCTGTCCCTTCTAATAGTAAGAAAGGAGAGAGTTCAGTTATTCAGGGTCAGTAAAGATAGGACACCATTTGGGACATGTCAGGAGCCCAAGATTTGAGTACAAAACACAGTTTTTTCTCTGCTCACTACTAATTCTGTTTGCTATTTTTGGTGAAGGGTTGTTTTAGATTTGCCTCAGGGTGCCATGACTGCAAAACTGTGATGTATATAATGCATATACTTTCCTCTGACACAATAAATTCAAGGAAACATTGTGTCTGGATACGTGACCAACGTTGCTGAAATAATCAGTGATTTTGCTCCCTGCCTTGGAAAAGAAGTTGCAGAAAGACCAAACTTTCCCGTTGCAACTAACTTATCTGTGTAGTAAAACATTTTGTGTTTAACAATATCTTTTCCTTCTTGCAGGTGGTGGAAAAAGATGTGGACCCAGAAACGACCCTGCTAACTTATCTACGAAGAAAATGTATCCAGTGTCAGAAGAAACTGCAAAAGGCTTTAAATGCCTACAGCATTTCATAATTGTTTACTGTTCTGTCACTTGAGTACTGGGCAGAGCTTTTGCACAGAGTGTAAGAGGGAGTGCTTTGCATTGTCTGGTATTTCTTGCTGGCAAAGATTACAGCTGCTATTCCAGGCTTAAATGATAACAAATTTTAAATAATATACTTTAAATGATTTATTAACACTTCAAAGGAAAATTGCAATTTCTCAGAACTATAATATGATGGAAATGAAGCAATAATGAGATGGCAATAAAACTGAAGGAAATTTAAGTTTGTTCCACACAAACTGTAAAGAATTTTGTGGCCAGAACATCACAGCCTCTTGAGATCCTGGCTGTATCATGCAGTGATTGAGATGTTACTGGCTAGCTAATATCCCATAACTTGATAATTCCGTGCTGTTTATCAGATGGCCCAGGGAGGCAGGCTCAGAGGCAGGGGTTCCCCCCACGTACCGTGGGCATGTTTACATAAGCAGATGCAAGCGGTCGCGTTTCACCCCTGTTTGAAACTGGTCAACACGTGAGTCAGAACAGCTTCAGGAGCTGGGTAGCTATTACTGTGATGACCAGGCTGGCTGTAGCAGGTCTGGCTCCATAGGTAGTGTCATTCCCTGTTTTCTGAGTTTTTGTCTGGCCGGCTGGGTGTGTACATGTGCCAAACCGTTCACAGCTGTGTTGGTGTATCCCTACCGCGCTGCTGCTGCGTTCCGTTTGTCTGGGGGCTGAAGGAAGTGCAGGGACATGAATCACACTCCTCTTTGAGGTTTCCAGCAGAACTATCAACAGACCTGTTTATCTGAATATACCACAGGTGGACAAAGGTCAAGAGGAAATGCACGTGGCACGACTTGTGTGCCTGTCGTACTGCTAGAACTTTTATGTCTAAGCTCGTTGATATCTAATGCAAATAGCTTTGTAAAGAGAGAATCTGGGCTCTTCAGAACCTACTGACCTTCTGGTGAACATACTTTTAGATATCTGGTTAGGGTCAGACAAATACTTTGAGAAACATGTTTTATTGGGGCAGGTTAGCTCTGTCACCAAGAGAAACACTGGATGGTATAGGAAAGCTGTATTTCTGCTCAAGCAGGCACATGATTGTATGAAAAGCAAAGGTGGCTTTAAGAACATGTTTTAATCGTGGACTTGGCAGCGTTAGGTTTGCATTAAAGACATGGCTTAGTGGTGGACTTGGCAGCATTATGTTTGTGGTTGGACTTGGTGATCTTAAAGGTCTTTTCCAACCTAAATGATCCTGTGATTTCTATGATTCTCTAGAAATGCTCAGTTCCATAATGTTTGCAGTGAAGTCGAGGATGAGTTGAGTTCCCTATATCACAGTGCCTGTTGCTTTTCCAAAGGCGCTGTGAAATAGGGAAAGGCACTGATTATCTCAACTCAACGTGTCCATTGCCAATGAAATCAGCTGTTTCTAACCCCACCAAAAGTGTCTCAGCATTGGCCAATCCTCTTTGCAATACATAATAGCATCTAATTACCTTCTGATGGGTGAAGGAACCTAAGCAGAAGTGACTCAGGGAATTCTCTCCTCCACTTCCTTTGCAGAACATTTGATTTAATTCCTGATTGTAAAGCGTGGCCATGAGCTCAGCAGTCTGTGGAGGACTCTGCTTAGGCCAGGCCATACGCTCTGTGAGCTACCAGGTGTCTGTGCAGTGGTTCTGTGCATCTCCACCAGCTCTGGTTCTCAGTGTCTCCCTCCCAGGCTCCTGGGGCGTGTGCTCGGCTGGTTTTGTCCCTAGCAACTGGCAAGCCATCATAAATGGGGTGGCCAGACCACGGCTTTTGAGATGCAGGTAGTTTGTGGGCAGTTCAAATGCAGCTCCCAGTCAGTGCTAAACTGTGGAACTTGTAGCCCTGAGTGACTGCCCTGCCTGGGAGCCTTCTGGGTGGTAGGAGTCACCAGGTGTAGGAGGAAGTCAAGCCCCACCAGTGAGAGGTGCTGAAGGAGATGTCACTGTGTGGCTGCATGCCTGAACAGCTCCTGCGCAGCAATCACCAGTGCTTTATCTCCCTCATGTAGTTTCCTTTTCTAAGCAATGGAAAGTGAGAACTGTTGGAGTTCAGAATACTTTTTTGTCTATTTCTAAGAGTCTATTGCAGTGTGGGCTGTGTCCTCATGAGGGGTTTGGGTGTTGATCTCAATACTCACATGCCGGCCTTTGAAACTTTCCTTATGTTAAATTATTAAGCAGAAGGAATGAGTGCTTTGTTTCCAGCAAGAACTTGTTGCTCAACCTTGATTGACAACTTGAGCAGGTTTCTGCCAACAATTTTCGAGTTTTCCTTAATTCCTGTTCTCTCAGTGGGCCTGTGTGGAACCAAACTAGGCTGTGGAGAAGGTGGATGTGGTGCTTGCACTGTTATGATATCCAAGTATGATCCCTTTCGGAAGAAAATTCTGTATCCTTTGCAATCTGAACTCTGCAACTGAGAAATAAAATGGGGACAGATCCAGGTTCTTGACATACCAGACATGGTACTATTTAAAAAAAAAAAGTTATATAATGAATGTTTCTGCCAGAACATAGTTTTTCACTTTCAGAACATCAGCTCAGAAGGCTAAGATAAGAAAGTATTTTCTTAAAGCTTTGCACAATGTTGATAGGGAACTATTTCTTTCTGCCCTGCAATACCTGCACTGATTCTAATGTAACTTTTTCCTGTGAGAATCCAAATAATGATTACAGTGATAAAATCTTTATTGTTATTGTATTGTGACAATAATCTGGTTTCTGTATGCCAGCAGATATTAACTTTTTTCTCTGCTTGTATTGTGACCTCCAGAATTATTTCCTGAGACAAAATTTCCTCCTGTTCTCACTTTAATTGAAAGGGGAAGCAATGGAATCAGACAAAAAGGGGAATGGAGAGAGAGGATGAGACACAGAGAGAGGCCCCAGTTTATTTTTACTGTGGGGAACAGAAAGCACTGAAATCTTTAATATATTTGGAATAATGCTTGGAGATACTTTAACTTGGATCATCTGAGTGGTTCTGCTTAATAGCATGGCCATGAATAGGGTACCTTTAGGGTCATTATTCTGTCTTGATAGAAATGAGATGAAATAGCTGGTTCTTGTAAGAGTTTTGGCAACATTATTCTCTTTTACCTTCAGTCTAGACTTTTTCCCCATGTTTACCATCTGGAAACAGCTTTCTAGGTAAAAGGCTGAGAACTCCAGGTTCTTATGTAACTTTTCAAGTGTCTAGCTGTACAGCATCTTGGTATTTGTAGTCTGCCCCTATAAATTACCTATAGTACCTGTGCAACAAGGATGTTTAAAGTTGTTATTTCTAGGTGAAATCCTATGGTGTATGCCCATTTCAAACTTGAAGTGAAGTTGATGAGAACTTTGGATGACTGGCTGCTGTAGGATTTGGCTTGTAACTAATACTTGTATCACATCTATTTAAGTGCTTCTGTTGTGTCCACTGCTGTAGCTTCTGAGTACTCTTCAGTGCTCCTGTTTCCCTTTGCTGAGCAGCACTGTCAGATGAAATGGCCTTAATATACTATTTTAGCCACCATACTGCCAATGCTTGTCTCTTCCCTGTCTGTGCCCTGCATCACGTAGCTGTAACTACTGTTGAAGGCATAGGAAACACAAAATCCAGGCTGCACCCAGCCCAGGTAAGCTGTTAATACTGGTAACTTTCAAACCCTCTATGCATGTTTTCTTATGTTAATTAAACCTGTCCCAGGGCACTGGGACCTCCACCATAATGTGCTAAATCCACGAGGCTGACTCTCCACATGAGCAGTCTGTACTTTCAGGGATGGCTAAGTGACAGGATCAAACTCCTGGGACAGTGCTGCAGCTCTGTTATGCCCCTAACAAGTGAACTGGTGCTATCCTGGCTGAATTGCCAATGCTTTTGTTCTAGGGCTACATGGCTGTATGTGTCCACATCCTGGTCTGGGAAGGCTGATGTTGTGGGGAAAGCCAATAGAATGACCTGGAGCTAGGAAATCTGAGATGGGTTTGGGCTCTCCTATGGCCTTCCACAAATGGCCTTGGTTTCTGATCTTGCATAGTTAGGAACCTCCCCTGCAGTAGTGAAGTTAGGTTTGGTTCAGCAATGTTTCTGGAGTCTCAAAATATTCTTGGTGAGAAGGAGTGACGGGAACATGAATCCTTGCTCTTCTGGCCAGGTGTTACAATGCAGCCTTGCCTCTCGTTGTCAGAGACCTTGCTCCCTTAAGGTAAACTGTGATTCACCTCAGTTTGCACAGTGGGTAGGATGTGTGCCAGTATCTGAGGCAGTAAACAACAAAGTGAAAAATAAGTTACACGTGCATGAATGGATGGCAGCCAGTCTGACCTTTGTTTATTTGTCTTCTTTTCCCTCCCCCCACCTGAAGATTCTGACAGCTAAGCTTTGAAATTCAAACTCAGGTCTAGGCAGGTAGCCCCAGCCTTCCTAGCATAGTAAATCTAAAGAACTCCTGAGCTCATTGGAGGCTTCTAGTAGCCTTCAGTCACATTTTGATTTTAAAGCCTAGGTGCAAACTTTTCAGGCTGCTCTTTTTTTTGAAGTCTGTCTCACAGATTAATTGACCAATTCATCAAGGAACATCTGATGATAATCTTAGCTCCTCTGGAGAGATTGCTTTTAAAAGAGATGTTACAGAAAGAAGCACAACAATGAACTCACCTTGATATTATGGGCTAATGGTGGTTTTCACTTTCTCTCAGGAGAGAATAGCAAAAAGTCATGGATCCCAATGTGGCTTTTGCACTCCAGGCATTGTCATGTCCATGTACACATTGCTTCGGAACAACCCTGAGCCCCACATGGAGGACATCGAAGATGCTTTCCAAGGTAAAACTCATAGCCCTGCAGGGGTGCAACCTGTTCTGCTTTTATTACATCTGCTTCACCCAATGGGATGGAGGTGCACCTTTATTTAATGTATTTTGTTAAAAATAGCAGATTGTTGTTGAGGTTAAAAAGTAGCTTTTCCACTAGGAGACTGGCCAGGTGCTATGAAGTGAACATCATAGTTCATAAGCAGGGGCAAGTGGCCTCAGTCTGGGATTAGGAACCCACTAATCTTAACAACAGAACAAAAGGTGGCCTGTCCCTGAGGGGCTTAAAAGAGTGTCCTTGTTTATTCATTGCTGTCACAAGAGCCTGCAGAGGTGACAGAGAACATGTGGGTCAGGCTGCAGAGGTGACAGAGAACATGTGGGTCAGGCAACCTCAAGTCAAGGACCAAGACAGCAACATAGAATGATGGAGTGGGGCAGAATCCAACTGTGTAAATCCTGTGAGAGGCTGCTGTTGTTGCTGAGGTTAGAGTCATTACTATGCTTCCAGCAGTGATCCAAGAGGAATAATGATGCAGGAGAAAGCAATCTCTGTGTAATTCAGGAGACAGACTAGTTGGTATACTGATAAGACTCACACAGCTGAGATAAATGAATACTGAATAAGACAGATTGAATTTGTTCTAAATGAATTTCAATTTAAATTTCGACAAAAGGGGATGGTAGGCTTGTTGAAAGGTTCCTAATGAATTTTTCCTCCTAGTTTTTTAATTAGCTGTATCAAGATTTGACAAGCTTTTGTGAGAAACAATAAAATGCTCTAAAAGAAGAGAAGTTTTTAGCCAAATGACACTAAATCCTTATCCTTTTGCTCTGGCGATGCAGGGAACTTGTGTCGGTGTACAGGCTACAGACCCATTCTGGAAGGATACAGGACATTTGCTAAAGTAAGTGGCTTCAGATGATGTTTTAAAAAATCCTGGAAGGTTGGCTGTCTTTCTGTCTGTTACTGAAACACACCGTGAGCTCAAATGGGGAGGAAGGAAATATATATGCTCCAACAACCCAGCTCCAACTCTTGACCTCTTTGTACGTGTTTCATGCATTAATAATTCAGAAAGACCAAATCCTTTACTCACTCCACTTGCTGGGACACTTGAATAATGTCCATCTGATGGTCCCTTTTTGGATCACAGGTAATCAGACTCTGTAACTCTTTTCTGTAAGTCTCAGAAAAACTCACCCTCTCTGCAGAATACAGCTTGCAGCTGATCCCTGGTGTGGGCAAAGCGTAAAGGTATGGTGCACAGTTAGGGACATGCTGTGGAGCAATCTGGTGAGGAATTTGCTTTGTTGAAAGATCAGCTGCAGAGCAGGAATATCTCTGGAAAGAAGTTGAAGTCGCTGTTGTCCAGCTCTTGCCCAGAATTCTTCTGCTGGTTTGGGTGAGGTGTGAAGCTTTGCCATAAATTTTCTCCAGTCCCTTTGTACCTGAAAGAGTGCTGGAGGCTGTGAAGAAGAGTAGATCATCATGTACTTCAGTGATTACCAGCCACTCGTGGGTCTACACTGCTATTAAATATCAAAAGGAAAGGATTTACAATGATGCCCAATTATTTCATTTTATTATCCAGAACTGCAATCGACGAAAGAGAATACAAGCAGGAGTGAGATCCATTACAAATTGTTGATAAATCCAGTTAATAAAAGCCTACTTGGATTTCCAACAGGCTTTCCACGGTGTCTCACCAAAAGCTTTTAAGGACAATATGGGCTAAGAGAGAAGATCTCTGTATGGATGAAAAATTGTTTAAAAGACAGGAAATGGCAAGTAGGAGAAAATGGTGTATTTTTGCAGTGGAGGGAGGTCACTGCTGTGGAGTTCTGCTGGGACCTGTGGTAGGAAGCAAGGCTGTCACAGCTATCCCTAAATGTGGTTGAAAAGAGTGTGAATAGGGATATGAGAAAATAACAGATACCAAGTTAGTCTGGGTAGTGAAGGCAGGAATTGGCTTTGAGGAATTTCTGAAGGACTTTATGAACCTGAGAGACTGGAGAATAGAATTGGATACGAAATTCGGGGCAAATACATGCAAAGCAACTTATGGAGTGAAAGGCAGTCATTTCACATTTAAAAGGTAGGCTGTGAACAGACAAGTTTCCATGCAGGAAGATGGTCTTGGAGGTCTGGGAGACAGTTCCATGGAAACACCAGCTCAGTGCTCACTGGCAGTGAGAACAACACTTCAGAGGGTAGAGAACAAACCAGAAAACATTGCCATGGCTCTTCCCACACTTGAGTACTCTGTGGAGTTGTTCTCCTCTCATCTCTAACAGGGTATAGCAGAATAGGAGAAGATTCAGAGAAATGGAATGAGGGTCACATCTGTGGCAGTCTGACTTCCATACAGGGAAGCGCTGAGTGCACCTCAGCCTCAAAAAGAGATGCCAGGAGGGGAAGGGACTCTACATAACACACACAGTGGTTTCTGTTGACCCCTGATAGAGATCTACAAAATTGTGATTAGCAGGTAGAATGCGAACAGGCATCTGCTATTTCCTGCCTCTCCCAGTAAAAGAGCATTTCAAGAAATGGAACAAATAGGAGTCAGATTGAAAACGAAGGCAGATGGTCTGCCTGGTGGTAGAGTACTGGTATTGTATAGCATGTGCTTGTCCCTTTCAGTCTTCTCTGGGTATCTCCTCACAGCTCCAGAGGTACTTGTTGAATGGTCAGAATAGTTCCAAACCAGAACAAGAGGTTTACCAGTAGAGTGGGCACGACCTTGTCATCACACTGCAGGATATTGCCTTCCACTGCCAAGAGAAACACCTGCTTGCTTGGCACCTTCCCTCTCCCACTTCTGCTTTGGATATAATTAATGTGGGATCAATTTCTCTCCAAAGGGGATCAAGCCTACTTTGTTTCCTTGGAATCTGCACTTTTTTTCTCAGAACAGTTTTTGTTCCCACAGGACGTGAATTGCTGTGGCAGGGTTGCCAATGGCACTGGATGCTGTCGCAGTGGGAGGGAAAATACCATGGTAAGCTGAATGTTAAAACCCATAACCTCGATTTTCAATATAGCATTGGAGCTTTGATGTGTTAGTAATGTCTCTGGCTCCTGCTGTGGTGCAGATATTCAGAGCTCTCTGAGCTGTTTTCAGTGTCTGTCTCTTGGAAAAGGCTGGTTCTGTGTCTGTCCTGTTTAGCAGGAATGGCCATCACGACATGGGTTTTAAAACAGTGGCGTTCCTTCTGAGTCTGCAGGGTGCAACCCTCCTGTGAAATAGCACAGTGACAGCTGTAAGCAGCGTGTTACCAGCTTCTGGAGCGTTGAAGTGATGCATCTTTCTGTGAAAACAGATCTGAATTCCCCACTATGATCTTTCCCAAACTTTGCTGTCCAATGATGAATGAAGTAATTTCCTCTCTGTTCCAAAACTGTACATTTGGAACCTTTTGGAGTATCTGGAGGGAAAAAAGTTAATCACGTTGTATGTACCAGTCTAAGTAAAAAACAAATGAAGGAATGGAAGGAAGAAATTGGTGCATAAGGTAGTGTGAGTATAAAATGAATTTAGGAAACAGAGAATATAAATGAAATCCATTACCAGAAATTTCCAGAGAATTTCTGTGGATTCCTTTTTAGGAAGCATCCAGTGTTGCATGGAATACTCCAACAATTAAGACTGCTTGGAGTCCTTTCATTCAAGCAGTTGATTAATGAAAAAGAATACTGCAAATTTATGAATTCCAGGGATTGATAAAAGGGGAGGACTATATTCTGTAAAAGTTGCAATGTTCTGACTTTGTTTAGAATAGCTGGAGTGTGCTTGTTTCTTCTTCAGAATGGGGGCTGCTGTGGAGGAAAAGCCAATGGTCCAGGCTGTGGTGGAGGAAAAGCCAATGGTCCAGGCTGCTGCATGAATGGAAAAGAAGACAGTGTGGTAAGGTGCCTCTCAACTATTAGATTTTTCTTTATTTCTGATGTTTTAAAGTCTTAGATCTGACTTGTTGTATGCCCAAGCCTAGTGCTTTTATTTTAGCAATATTTATGCAAAGCACTTTAGACTGATTTGTATTTTATGGTCAGAAGAGCATACCTCAGAAAAGGTATCTTTGACATAATTTAACATGCCACTGTGAAAGGAATGTCACTTTTGATTGACAAAAACATATTAGTGTGTTCAGGGTTGAGGCTTCTGACAAGACAAGCAGTGGTATCAGAAAAATATGACTGAAGAACCTTAAATGCTGAATCAGGTGGCATCATTTTGCTGTGTTTGCCATGTTTTGTTCTATGAAATAGTAACAGGGATTTGAGTAGAAAGAGGAATGAGTTATGGTTGTATGTGGAGAGCTTTCTCCTCAGTCACTAGCCATTTGCATTTTCTTTGTCACAGACAATGACATCCTCCAGCCTATTCAATTCTTCTGAGTTCCAGCCACTGGATCCCACACAGGAGCCAATCTTCCCACCAGAGTTAATGGTAAGTTCATTCAAAAAGAAACAGCAGTGATTTGTTGGCTTTGTTGTTCTGTACAAGGTTTGAGTGACTCAGTCCTGAGGAAATGGCAGGGCAAAAATGGCTGCTAATAAAAGGAAATGCATGGGCAAGAACCCTTCCCTGTTTAATAAAACAGAAGGTGTTTCAGCCAGGGTGGTTTAAAAGAAATATGCAGGCCAGGTGCCTGCTCCAGCTGGCTTTCCTCTCTGGTTCTCACCATATGTGTCTCTGCTCTTGGGTTGCCTTCCTCTCCAGTCACTGCCTGTCTGGGGGTGGAACAGTTGCTGAAATCCAAATGTCAATTTACTAGGTCAGATGTGAACTTCTATATCAAATATGGATATATCTGAGCTTGTCTCCCTGTATTCCCTTTACAGTGTAGGAAGAGAAGTAGGAACTACAGGATGTAGCTGAATATGTGTCCCAAATAGTTGACTTTTCAAAAAACTTCACTCACCCTAGCAGGAGTAAAAGTTGGTTGGCTCACAATGACATTAAAAGTTAGATGAGATTAATTTCTCTCCATGTTTCATTCCTGTCTTTTTTGGGGATCCTTCCCCCTAAGCAGTGTGTCCCAGCCAGGAATCTAATCCAGCACATGACACATGTACAGCTTCCTTCACATTTAACAACAACTGAAATTCTGTCATTAATTCTGCTGCTGTACCCAGCTTAAATGCGTCATGAGCCACAGCATGAGTAGGTTCTCTTAGACCATAGCATGAGATATATTCAGCTTGAGATAGGGCTCCTCTGTTCCTTCTCCAAGGTGTTCTCCTGCCCAAGGGTTGATCTCATGTTTTCTTCAGTCACGGGATGAAGTAGTTAAAAAGGGAATCAGAACCTGACCTACCAGGTAATTGCAATTCATCAGTGCTAAAGACTGACATTTTTAGACTGAGATGAGAATGGAAAACCCATTGAAGCAACTGAAGCCATGGGCATCTGCCAGAACTTTGGTCAGATGGAGCTTGCTGGCAGAGATCTTGCTAGGGAGATGTGGCAGCAGGATGTACCTGCCAGTATCAGGAAGGGAGAACTTCAGTCAGCGTGAGAAAGACTTTCATCACTGCTAGCAGAAGGATGGGGAATGGCAAACTGCCAGCAACGGTGTGGATATCCCAGCCCCCCTGGCTGAGATGGAGCCCAGTGTGGCACAGGCATGGGCAGCATGTAAGCAGGGATTCTTGGCTCGATGTAGGGGCTGAGCTCGATCTGAATTCCCTTCTGCAGACTCAGAGTAACAAACAGCAGAAGCAGATGTGTTTCAAAGGCGAGCGTGTGATGTGGATCCAGCCCACAACTCTCAACGAACTGGTGTCTCTCAAATCCCAGTACCCCAATGCCAAACTCGTTGTGGGGAACACAGAAGTGGGTAAGAGAAAGAGCTGATGCTTATTATGAACAGTTGGAAAACCTTCCATTAAGTATTTTGTGAGAACAGTGCAAATGTAAACCTCTTTCATGTCATTGCTGTTAAAAAGCTATTTAATTTTCAGGTTGTATGTAGGAACTGATTTTCTTCTTAGGTAGATGAATCTCACAGTGAATGTTTTTCTTCATTCTTTGCTCTGTCAGGTGTAAAAAATGCTAATCCAGATCTCTGAGCCTTTGTGCTATTTTGTGGAATTTTGAGAAGAGGGGAGGGACACAGCATAAAATGTCCCCATAATCAATTGAATTCATTTGTGAAAGCTGCATTTTGAAGGACTTTCCAGTGAGCAAACTCTCAAGACTTGAAATCTTCCTGTTTTCTGACACCAAATAGATACTCCTGCAAACATAAGTGCTGAGGAGGAGAGTTCAGACATATTTAGTAATTCTGTTGTCCTCAGCAATTAGTTCATGAAACAATTCCTAAATGTTGTAGAGTTCATTGTATTAATTTTTCTTTCCTGAAGATGTTATGTACAAGAGTAGCCATGTCACACAAGTACCAAACAGTGTCTTTTCCTTAAGGTATCGAGATGAGGTTAAAGAACCTGCTGTATCCAGTGATAATAGCACCAGCATGGATCCCTGAAATGAATGCTGTTCAGCACACGGAAACAGGTGAGCAAAAAAGAGGCAGAACACCTGCAAGGTGAGTGGGGACTCCATGGAACAATAAAGAGGGTGTGAAGGAAAATCCCCAGATTAAAGATTGCTTTCTGCATGCATTATAACTTTCCCATGCAGGAAATCAAATGAGTGATATGTAAAAAAGGTGAGCTGGGGGTGTTTAGCCTGGAGAAAAGGAGGCTCAGGGGTGACCTTATCACTCTTTACAGCTGCCTGAAAGGAGGGAGTAGCAAGGTGGGGGTCAGTCACTTCTCCCAGGTAACAAGCCACAGGACAAGAGGAAACGGCCTCAAGCTGTGCCAGGGGATGTTCAGATTGACATCAGGAAGAATTTCTTCACAGAAAGCACGATGTAGCATTGGAATGGGCTGCCCATGGAGGTAGTGGAGTCACCACCCCTGGAAGTGTTCGAGAAATGACTGGATGAGGCTTTTAGTGCTATGGTTTAGCTGGTGGTGTTCAGTCAGAGGCTGGACTCGGTGATCTTGGAGGTCTTTTCCAACCTTAGCAATTCTATAATTCCATTTCTTTTAGCTTTGTGATGGAAATGGGTCAAATAGAAGTTAAAAAGTACCTAGGACAATGTAGTGCACGTGGCCCAATGTCTGGTACGGTTTTTAAAGTGTGGAAACTGGAAAGGAGTTGGAGTTCACTTCCCAAAGGACAAACTAATACCTATAGGAGGCCAATATTGTTAATAATACACTGATGCAAAAGGGTGATGGGTTACTGTCATGTGGGAGACAGCATCAGCAGGAGCTGTGGCTTAAAGGTGAATTTTGTTTAGAGGATGTGATGTTTACATGCAGTGCATTCTAAATTGTTTGATGTAACTGAAGGTCTAGTTAAACTCAGAGGCATCTAGGCTTTGCAGACACAGTTGTAACCATCCTTCTGTACCTCAGCATTTTGGAGAACAACAATTCTTTTCCTTTGTTTGTTTACAGGGGTCACCATCGGCGCTGCCTGTACCCTGAAGTCAGTGGAGGAGGTGATGAGAAAAGCAGTGGCAGACCTTCCTCCATACAAAACAGAGGTCTTCCAGGCTGTCCTGGAACAGCTGCGCTGGTTTGCAGGGCCACAGATCAGGAATGTTGCTGTAAGTGACTCGGGAGCACCAGGGGCTGGAGTTGAAAGCTCAGTCTGAGGAGCTGCCCTGCCTCAAGCAGTGCTGGTCTGCCCTGTGCTTCTCACACGAGAACGTTTGCAAACCTTGGGAAAGAAACCAGCACACAAAAATCAACCCCAGGAGCTGGTGGGGTCTCAGCTGGTGTCTGTGCTGCACTGATGTCACACATCCAGCAAGCAAGGGAAACACGGCAGTTGGCCAGGTCTTCCATTGCTGTTATCACCAAGTGTGGAAAGCTGTAGTGAGATTTGACTAATTTAACAGAAAAGGTATTTAGACTGCTGGACAAACTTCAGAGAAGCAGATGTGTGTATTATTGCTGTGACAACTAGGGCAGTCATAGTGTTAATGTATCAGATCTGGCAAATTTTCCTCTAGTTTTGAAGGGGAAGGTGTATTCAAACTCCATGTACTCTAAGAAAAAAATATCAATCAAGCAGTTAAACCAACCTACCAAACAAGAACTTTACTTCCATGAGACACTGTGCCATACATCTGTATTGGAGCCAAAAACCCTGGGTTCCTGACTGGTACTGAAAAGACCCTTTATACTATCATGGACCTTCCCTTAATGGCAGCTCCAGTCATTGAATTTTGGCATGGTTGTGCATACAAGGTTAGAACATAAGGTAGTCTTGATGCATTAATAAAATACTGTTCTAAATCTGTTTCAGGCAAATGTTAATATTGTCTGAGACAGCTACTGATTTTGTGGGCTTTAGGTTTTCCCAATTAATTAAAGGCAAAAAATTGCTTAGATTTTTAATATTTATCTGGTGCATTATTTTCACTCTAGGCTATTGGTGGGAACATAATGACAGCAAGCCCAATTTCTGACTTAAATCCTGTGTTAATGGCAAGTGGAAGCAAACTTACTTTGATATCAAAAGGTAAGTTACATTTCCCTGTGGCACTGAGGGGAGTGGGATAGTCAGCAGTCCTCTGCCATGGGTTGTTAGGTCAGGCCAGAACTTGAAAGTGGAAATTAACATTATTAGTCTGAGTCTTCAGTGTTTGTACCCCTTCTGAGGCTAAAGTCCTAAAGCTAGGTCTAAGGTTGGCTTGCTAAAGAGTTTTGAACTTCTTTGCCAGATTGCATATCTGTTACTGCCTGTGTACTTACAGATATGTCCTTGTGAAGAGCTGGTTGAAGATGTGTGTTAATGAAAAATAATAGGCATGAAATAGTTTCTGTCACTATTGTACTTCAATCTTTCTGGTTTATTCAGATAAAGACTGAAACTTATTATGTTTTTCTATAAAGAAAGCCAAGCATCTTAGTTTTTATTTGTTCTTAGGAATAATTTTTTAAAATAGGATCCTTGAAGGAAGTGGACTGTCTGATCACTGAATTGAGTGCTGGTTTGTGTGTAGGCCATGGAAAGGAGAAAAAGGGGGATTTCATTAGACTGTTGGAAACTGGCTCACCTGGAAGCTCAGCTTTAATTAGATAAAGAAGGAAGGAGGTCTCTTTAATCAGTTCCTGTGCAAAGAAAATTTAATATCTAGGCAGAAGCTGCCATAGATTCCATACATACCAAAGTAAATCTGAGAAAGTTCTTCCTGATTTGGTGAAAAAGGGTGGAAAAATGAAATCAGATATCCTATCAAGAGTGACTTGTGTAGGTCGAAGGCTCTTTCACACACATTATTGCCATTCTTCATTTATTCACCGTTGATGTCTCTTTGCTCTATAGAGGGCAAAAGGACTGTCACGATGGATGAGAAGTTTTTCACCGGGTACAGAAAGACAATAGTTAAGCCTGAAGAAATACTTCTCTCTGTTGAAATACCCTACAGCAGGAAGGTAAGCTTGTAAGAAAAAAACTTCACTGTGGAGCTAAAATGCTGTTATTTGAGTGTTGTTTTCAAAGTTAGGCACCTTTTTCCTGACTGACTTCCAAATGCTTATGTAGTCCCAAGTGGACCAGGAAGCAAGTGAATTATTTGGAGAAAATCTAGCAGCACACTATTTTTGACAAGCAAGGAGAGCAGGGAGGGCTCTATGATAAAGTATGGTAAGCTCAAGAATTTTTCTAGTGCAAGAAAGAGAAATTTCACTTTATTATCTGAAGCTTTTTGAGTGCATTTCATCATGATGAAAAGTATCAAAGTGATGTTCCCAGAGGTAGAAGTTCTGCTTGAAAAGTAGTACAGAAAAGATTTTAGCAGTTCCTGATGTAGAGTGACGTTAATGTGCCAAAGACCCCTGCTTAATTTCTGTGAGCTGAAACAGGAAAAGAAATGGGGAAAAGTCTGTATGGGTAAAAGGGAAGCTCAGTTTCTGCATTTTGTCTTGCAAGATATAAACCACAGGGACTGACTATTGGGGCATTTGGGCCATGTGGACTTGCAACTTCAAATGAGGCTGCAAACCCTGCTTCGAACAGAGCAATGAGTGCTGCTCTGCTGTAGCAGCATAAACCATAACAGAGTGTCTAAGAAGTATAACTCTTCTTTTTCCTTTAGGGCTGAGAACATCAGACTGTAATTTTATGCTTGTGAAGGTATTTACCTTCTTAGGGCTTGTGGCCCCAAGTCATAAGATGCAAGGATTTGCAGTGTACTGACACATTTTCTTTATAAATAGAAAACATAGATTTACTTGAAATGTCATTGTATTATGGGACAGAACTAATAAATGCCTTGTCTATCCTCTCAAATTTTTCTATTTAGCTACTAAGGGAACAGAATTATTTTATTTAGGGTGGTTTTCCATCTATTTCTGAGCGATCCTTCTTTGGTCTTGTGACAAAAGCATCCCTTTTTGCCAAAATGAGAAACACGCTTGAGGCTGCCAGTGGAAAACACCGTATTCCTCTATCCATAGGACAGTCACGTGGCAATTTCACAAAACAAACAAATGCTTACAAGCAGGGGCAGTGGCTTCAGCCCTAGGTTATATGCAGCTCATTGATCTGAAAAACTAAAACAACTTTTGAACTCTCAACTTCATGGTTTCTTGGCTGATCTTTGCTCACAAGTAGGGAGGCTGTAGTTCTTCAGGGCATGTCTGAAAGTGCTGGCATGTGGCAGGCAAAGTTTTCTGCAGCTGTGGTTTCCTCATGAACGGAAGCAGGGCTGTGTCAGCACACAGCTAGATAGAATTTTTTGGTTTATCTTTGTTTGAAACTGATGTTATGCCTTGCATGCATGTGACTTGTCACACCAAGGCTAAGACTGGCCAAACAGAAAGAATTAACATGCTCCGTTTTTCACCAAGAGACCCAGGCAGGCATGGCAGCTGATGGGATGGTTCACTTACCTACACTCCTAGTGAGGAAAGGTTGTGAGTGCCTTTCCTCCCACAGGACTCTGAATCAAGACAATTAAGGTGTCTTGTGAGGAGAGAAGGCAAATATTGTCCTCTTGTTGCAATCATGTTATCGGAAATCTCTTGATTACGCAGCAAGAGAGGAGGCTGCTTTTTCTCCTCTTTGAAAGCTAATTGTTTTAACAAGCAGAGTGGCAGAACATCCTCACTGGAAGGATGCTATTGATGCTCCTCTGCTATTATCTGCTGGCTGCTGAGTAATTATTTGAATTCAGGAAATGAAGCACACCCTTCAGTTATATCTCCAGTAACAGGTCCTTGATGCACAAAAGGGGCCTCTTGTGAAACTGTTCTCTTTGTCAACAGAAGAGAAATTGTTCTACACAATAATGAAAGAATTGCTGTCCACTTCAGATTAGAAGCAATTAATGGAGCAAACTGCTGTGCTGTGTGGAGTCACTTGGCTGAGCTATTAAAGAAACTTGTCAGAAAACCCTCCAGAAGGGCAGTGCAAAGGCATCAGATCTGATTCCTCTCTTAGTCTGCAGGGTGCCTGGACAGCAATTTGTCCTAACCTGCAGTACAGGCAAGAGGACTGACCATGCTGTGACTCCAGGGTGACACTGTTACACGTGTGTCCTGGTAGAGTCTTAATCTCATATTTACTGCCTCTCTCCATAGGAGAGCTGCTGAGTTTTGTGTGCTGTAGTTGCTGGTGCATTTATAAGAATTGCCTTGCTCTGTGGAGACCAGGATCGTAACTGAGAATTCTATTTGCAGATTGAATTTTTCTGTTTTTATTAATTAGTCTGGTCTACTCTAGAACTGAGAGATATTTGTGATTTGATTTCAGTTCTTGCAGATTTCAAAGAATTCTGAAGGGAAGGGGTTAAGGATATGGGTTTTACTGATAGACTTCCAGCTTAGCAGCCTGGGAGGAAGAAAAACTTGCTGAGAAACTGTAATTTTGTTTATGTACAAACAATCTTGAGATATGGAAAAATGTGACAGGTATGAGCAGATCTCTGTCAAATCTTGTTTCCCCCACAGTCCTAGGCTGGCTAATAACCACTGAACTGATACATTAGAATTAATAATTGAATTATGTGAAAATAAACAGTGCTGCCTGACCAAACGTGTCCTGCTTGGCCCTGCACAGTGAATCAACCAGACACTGTTCCCTGGAATAGCTCATTCACGTAGAGATAGGTTAACAGCTTGTCCCCATTTATACTCCAAAGCATGCCAAGGTAGAGAATAAAGACATATTTTCCTGTCTTCCAGGGTGAATACTTCTCAGCTTTCAAGCAGGCTTCCCGTCGTGAGGATGACATTGCTATTGTGACCTGTGGGATGAGAGTCCTGTTCCAAGATGGCACAAGCCGAGTGGAGGAGATAAAACTAAGCTATGGAGGAATGGCTCCTACCACTGTCCTGGCTCTAAAAACTTGCAAGGAACTCACTGGCAGGTAGTAGTTTTTCTGTGATAAAAAGACTGTCTAATGGAACTGTGCTGATTTTTACAGGAGCAGTTTAAACATCTAAAATATCCTAAATCCTCTTTAAAAGTTAAAGGAGAAAGGGGGAGAAGTATAGTTATGCTTCTGCAGCAGTGTGCTTGGTGTAATGCTTTGCTTCCTCCAGTATTCCTTACCCTCAAAGACCCATGTCGTTCTCTCATTCAGAGAGCCATTTTCTTGCCAATTCTCTCATCTGTTGAACTAGACAGAAGCTAGATGTGTGCATGACCTACAAAACTGGGTTCATTTCAAAGGGGCCAGAAAAATCAGTGCTTTTATAATGTAATAGCTTTGCCACATCTTCAGGAAAGGTACCATGAGCCCAAGATGACAACAAAGCACACACATGTGCTATGAACAGATAGAACTGATGGCTGTTGCTTGAGAGCTTGTGGGAACAGCATGAAGCTGAGTCAGGGGAGGTTTAGCTTGGGTATTAGAAAAAGGTTCTTCACCCAGAGGGTGGCTGGGTGCTGGAACAGGCTCCCCAAGGCAGTGGTCACAGCACCAAGCCTGAGAGAATTCAGGAAGCATTTGGACAACGCTCTCAAGCACACGGTGTGACCCTTGGGGTGTTCTGGGCAAGGCCAGGAGCTGGACTCGATGGTCCTGATGGGCCCCTTCCAACTCAGCATATTCCGTGATTCTGTGTCAGAAGAGTTAGTCTGCCCTGGTGAATTTAGGTCTGAACAAGGGCTCTGTGTCACCTTTGTTCCCTTGCAGAGACTGGAATGAGAAGCTGCTGCAGGATGCCTGCCGCTTACTGTCGGGTGAGATGGATCTGTGTCCTTCTGCTCCCGGTGGGATGGTGGATTTCCGACGCACACTCACCCTCAGCTTCTTCTTCAAGTTCTACCTGACAGTCCTTCAGAAACTGAGCAAGAGTGGCACTGTGAGTGTTCCTTGGGAA
This sequence comes from Dicrurus megarhynchus, assembly GCA_013399195.1. Taxonomy (NCBI): domain Eukaryota; kingdom Metazoa; phylum Chordata; class Aves; order Passeriformes; family Dicruridae; genus Dicrurus; species Dicrurus megarhynchus. The sequence goes on along the minus strand of VXAD01010042.1, from coordinate 1,055,601 downwards.
GGCAGATTTGGGGAAAGAGAACCTCTCTGTGCTGCCTCGGTGGGGAAGGCACAGGGAGGGTTCAGATTTGAGCAGAGTCACACCTGATAACAAAATCCATGCTGCAGTAGCTGCCAGAGCTACTCTACTGCTTGCATAATAGTGACTTGTGTATCTTCCCACTTGCTTCCTTGTGGCATCCTCACCTTGTGGTGGAAGGGTGTTGCTCTGTGGGTTCACAGGACGATTCCTGGACTTCTCCCATTTGCTGCATTACAAGTGGTCTTGTGGCTCTGTGGTTATGCTTGGCACAGAGCCTGAGCCTCGTTTGCCTTTAACTCAGAAGATTATGGATTACCTTAAATGGAAGATGGAGAATGGAAAATATCCTGAGCTACTAGGGAATGTGAGAAAGGAATTGGAAGGGAAGGTGATTTTCTTTAATATGTCTCTGGCAGAAAAATATGTGTGAGCCTGTCCCTTCAAACTACATCAGTGCTACAGAGCTGTTTCACAAAGATCCCATTGCAAATGCCCAGCTCTTCCAAGTAAGTAGAAACTTTCCCAAGTAAGTAGCAATGTCAGCATGGGATAGATGCAGGCTTTTCTGTAGCTCAAACTGTTCTTCTTTTCTCCTTATCTCTCTGAGTATGGTCATCACATAAACTTATATAATGCCATGTGTGAAGCTTGTATTTGGGTCTCAGTCCTTTCCTCACTTTAGGATACCATTCTTTCTTATCATTGCCCAAGACTGGGCAGCTGACAGCTTTATAAAAATTGCTTTTCCTCCTGTAGCCAGCTCTGTATCCAAACTGAAATTCCCCTTCTGCTTTCCCCAGTTGTAGCCTGCTTATCTTGACATCTCTCAGGCTTCAGACTCTGGATGTATCTTCTTTCTTATTTCTCTGTTAGTGACCCATTCTCTTCAGCATTGAGAGTAGAGTCCAGTTTCAGAACTTGAACCTTCTTATGCAAGCTGTGAAATCAAACCCTTCTCTTCCACAGCAATCTCAAAACCCAAACCCCTTCCACTTCATTCCCCACAGCTCCCCTCTGTGTAGCCACATCCTGTGGCATCTTGTTTACCTTCCTTTCCCGCAGGACTGAGCCCCCATCCCATTCCCCATTCACTAGAATGTCTCACAGTGCCTTTTGCTCTCCCTTCAATGCTTCCATCCCCTTCCACCCAAGCCAGCAGTAGTCAGCCCTGTGTTTTACTCCAGGAAGTGCCCAAGGGGCAGGCCGTGGAAGACATGGTGGGCCGGCCTCTGGTGCACGTTTCGGCAGCCAAACAAGCCAGTGGAGAAGCTGTGTACTGCGATGACATCCCTCACTATGAGAACGAGCTGTACCTAACGCTGGTGACCAGCACCAAGGCCCACGCTATGATCCTGTAAGTGTCGCTTCTGACTTTCTGATGTTGGAAGCATCCGGTGCCTGGTGGCTTAGAAAACTTCAATCTGTCAGGGTGTGGGTGAGGGAAAGGTTTTTGCTTAGGGGGCAACTCCAGTTCCTTGCACATTGTTACACGGAGGCGAGCAGCGTGTGTGACAGCTGCCTTGCAAGTCTGCGTCAGCGGGAATATGAGGGAATTAACACCAAACTTTGGGCTTTGCTGAAGCACAAAAGCCCTCAGCCTAGGCAAACTTTCTGCGTTTCCCATCTCTTATACTCAGGCATGCAGGATTAAAAAGGAGCAGGGTAGGAGAGCACCAGAGTGGCTGAGGAGGTGTCATTTTAATCACTAACCAGAGCATGCAGCTTGACGATTCTCTTTCTGTCTGCCTGAAAATTTAGGTTGTAAGATGCAGTTCTACCTGCACTCCTGCTGGTGAGTCAGCTGTGTGCACTGGGTTTTGCCTTGCATGGTGCTTGCCTGCACTGCCTGTGGTCAAACCCCTCTGCACAAAAGTAATTTGTGAATTGGCTTCAGCTACGAGGTGTAGCCCTGCTTGTGTTAGGCTGTAGCAAGGTGGACAGGTCAGTATTGGGAAGTGCAGCTGTCTCAGAAAACATCTTGTCCATGCAGAGCATGACTGGTACCTAATTAATAACAGTAGTGACTAACCAACTCCAAAAACACAGTCCTGCAGGTAATGCAATCTACATTCTCACATGAATTTTAATGCTGTCATATTGCAGGACTGACTGCCCCTACAAACCCTAATTTTGTTTACATGGTGGTGTCTCTGCAAGCTCTCATCTGCCCTCAGCTGCTTTGATGTGGGACACTCTGTGTTGCATTGGCTCGTGTCATCCTCAGCAGCCTTGCAATGTGCTGTTCATTCCTTAGGCAATACTTCCTGCCTAGCTAAGCTTCCTGTCCAGAGCTTTCCCATTGTGGCATGGGCAGCATGGTGGTCATGGATGTAGTAGCTGACTCCCAGGTTATGAAAGAAACTTCTCTGTCATCATAGTTAATTTTCAGGTGTTGCAATGTGCAATGCAGACACTTAAGTGTTGTTACTGCCACCAGGGCAGATGGGGAGATAGAGGAAGCATCACATCCATGCTTGTGACCACAACATGCAGCGTTTTCTAGAGGTTGCTGTACACATTCTCATGCATTTATGTTGTGTATGCATATTTCAGGCTGGGAGCCTCTAATATTCTGTAGAGGAAGTAGTAGAATATTTAATCAGGGGACCAAAGTATCTCAACCTATGATTTTGGCAGTCAAAATATTGAATATGAAAACTTCTACCTCATCTGAGTTAGATTTTGAGCGCCAAGTGTGAATCAGACATCATCTGCCTCTGCATTTGTAACTAAGAGAAAATGTTAGGGGGTTGTTTCTGAGCTACTGCTGCAGAAACACAGGAAAGAGAACTTTCCAAAGAAAAATAGCATTTGGGGTTTCTGCTGTCTAAGGGTTCATGTGGGAAAGTTCATTCATACATTTAATGCCTTCTTTAAAAGGTCTGTGGCTCACTGGGATGCAGTAACAGCTGCTTTCAGGCACAGTTGATATCAAAGTTTCAGGAATCAAAACAAGTTGCTGAAAAAATTGCAGCAATTTACAGAAGGCAATAAATCATTCAGTCAGCAAAATCAAAGCCACAGCTCTTCTATTCACAACTGTAAAATTCGGTAAAGCTAATGTACAGAATATTGCAAAAGGAACCTGAAAGTCTTTTGCAATGTGTTTTTTACGAAGTTCTCCATATAAAAATTAAATTATTGCCCTTTTTTAGTTATTTTGTCTCTGAGTTTTAAATCTATATATGATTCAAGCAGACAAGCATTTTGGTTAGATACCTCTTTTGCTGATTACCAAAGAAAGCCTTTCATGAAGGTTTTTGTCTTTTTGAGCGTCACTTCTTTTGCATCCTCTTAAAAACCCTGAAGCTTCCTTGTGATTGATCCTCAACAATTTCTCTCTGACTCACCCATGGCAGATGATACATGTCTGCACTAAAATTTCATATTTATGAATAAACAGGGAATTCTTGCCTTCATGGCAAGAATCATGGCAGCTAAGAAGACAGTGGAAGCACAGCATCACTAACACCAACTTGTCGTCAAAGAATCTTTTGTACATGTGGCAACTGGATCAAGTTCAGATGTGTCGTAGGGAAAAGATGACATAGTCCAAAGAAGCAGGCTGGTGGTCAGTCTCACAGTCAGGATTAACACTTTCATACAGATCCCAAATGATTTTAGTCTAATATGTTTTGCTTTCTGTCACGGGTCTCACATGATACTCATGTGGCATAGCCAGACTTGAGGGAATCAGGCCTGAATTTGTATTGGAATCTCATAATCACTTACACAAAGAAAAAATGAGAAATAACACTCTCTCTCCTTCTTTCCTTAGTTCTGTAGATGCATCTGAAGCTCAGAGCGTTCCTGGGTTTGTGTGTTTCGTCTCCGCCAAGGATGTTCCTGGCAGTAACATCACCGGCATCGCTAATGATGAGACTGTCTTTGCTAAGGATGTGGTATGTAGCTAAAAACAGCCTTCTTCAATCATGCTGCTCAGGAGATAACAACTCTCATATTGTCCAGTCAAGCCCTCTACCTTATGCAGAGATAATTCTAACTGCACTGGGGTCAATAGAAATCTTAGTGCCAAATTCAATAAGGCCCAATTCCCTTTGCCATGTGCCCCTTTCCCCTGTGTTATCTACATGATTCTTCTCTAAGCTGCAGCCCCCTGGGACAGGCTCACTCACTCAGTTGCTGTCCAAATTTGCTTGTGATTCTTTTCCCTGGGCTGATTTTAAATAGACTGGTCTGAACAAACAGATGAAAAACTGCATAAAAAGGAATAGATAAAGAGAATTATCATGAGTCTCTTGTTACTGCACACACACACCCCAAATGATGGTGGGTCCTAATCTTGCCTGTAGGTCACCTGTGTGGGTCATATCATCGGTGCAGTCCTTGCAGACACACAGGAACATTCCAGGAGAGCAGCTAAAGCTGTGAAGATTAAGTATGAAGAACTTAAACCTATTGTCACAATTCAGGTAAGATGGCTCAGTTCTGCATCTGCAGCTGGCTTGGGACCCCCTGATGTCTAGTTCCGTTCTCACACGTGTGGCTACTTAACCCCACGTTTTGTTTGTGTTTGTGGGTGCAACAGGATATGGATAGAAGGAATAATTTGTGTATTTAAATATACAGAAGGCACATCTTTGATGCCCTACTGATTTAGAGTACAGTAACTTTTTCTGTGCTATTTAAAGCTGAAACAAATAAACCAAACTCAGGCAGACATATTGTGCTCAGCAGAAATTTGTTTAAATGAACAAGGTTACTGTGAGTTACATTCTGACCCACAGAGGCTTGCTTTTAATGTTGTCTGGTATGACCCTGCTGGCTTCACTGATATCCATTCCCTCTTCATTCTCTCATTTATAACAAGCAACAATAAGGTGTGAAAATGTCTTTTCTAGCTCTGTCACTGCACTGCTCCTCTGAGATTTCTGCAGACCTCTTGTCAAGTTTCTAAGCTGATGAAATTAATTTTCAGGCTTTCACTCCCCACTGTGAACTGTATGGACACAATCTTTAAGTGGCTTTTCTCAAAGCTGAAGAAATTCATGTCAACAATGTGTGATCATTTCATGCTTTTTAATTTTTTTAACTAGAAAATTTGTTGACAAGATTTCCTTAAGAGACAGTAAAAGCAAATGATAATATCTACACAGCATTCATATCTAGAAATGAGAAAGAAAAATGTATGAAGCCATTCTTAGTGGATAAATTAGAACCATGGGATTCTAATTAGACATTTTTAATAGTCAGTATTTCGTACCATGTATTTTGTAATGTGAGTTGTATTCATGCAAAAAGAAGGAGTCTGTGCACTGTCTCATACAGACATTGGTACTGTCATCTGAGGACAGAGATTTTGGGTTGTTTGCGTGATTTGTGGATTCACAAACAATGTGTGAGACCTTTGCCTTTTCTGAGGCTTCTAGTTGTTTGTTCAACCAGGGAACATGAGAGTGGAGCCAAAAACGTGCTGATTTTTTTGGTTTTTGTTGTTTGATCATTCTGTGCGGTTTTTTCATTACGGAAAGCTTCAGTTTTGGCAAAAGGAAAATGTCTTTGTAAAACTTCCCTTTGAAAGATGATTGTATATTAGCTCAGAAGTGAACTACTTCTGTACTTCTTATCTGAGAGATTTAGTTTTCCCTTTCTGTCTCTTTTTCTCTCTTTTTTCTTATTTTCCTTTCTCCCACCTTATGGGCTACAGACAAGAGTTAATACAAGTTACAGCTCTGGTGGCTACAGGCCTTGAGGTTGCGGGTCCACAATGTAAAATGAGTCACACAGAGTACCTTCAGATTGTCCAATTATGGTGTTGGTTGTGAAATTGCTGTGTTGCCAAAAGTTATTTTGTACTGCTTTTAGTCAAGTCTCTTGGCTATTCCCTTGGTTAGTGTCTGGTAAGTTCTTGTGCTTTTTATCTCGGGTCAGAGAAAGTTTTGATTTCATTCCATTTACACGAAAATGTCATTGTGTCATTCTGTCTCCTAGGAAGCTATTGAGAAACAATCCTTCTTTAAGGATATAAAGAGGATTAATAAGGGAGATGTGAGGAAAGGATTTGAAGAATCTGATCACATTTTGGAAGGTGAGAATAAGCATTAATAATTCTTTTAAAATAGGATAGTTTGTGACAAAAGAAGTCAAGCTATCAGCCTCCTTTTTATGCATATGCTACTGAGGGTAAGGCTTGCAGGACTAAATTAATCTCATATAAAGTTTCAGACCAGTATACAAATTTTATTATTTAAAACAGACCTGGATGCTCCCAGCTGTGCCCCAGAAAACACTCTTTTCCAATGAAAGGGCACATTTTTCTTGAGCAACCATTCTACAAAATGTTGGTTTTTTTGGTTTTTTTCCTGAATTTTTTCCCTGTCCAGACATAGTCTGCTCTAGATCTTAGACAGCCAATTTCCTTTAATCTGGTGTATGGCTGTATCTTAGGAAAATGGGACACAATGAACAGCTCAGGGCCATGACTGAGAATGGAGGTTGATTCTGACATTTAATTGTGTGTACCATGACTGGAAATTGTACCCTCAGCACTGCCAGGTAAGATGTCCAGGGAAAGAGCCACATGCAGTGATAGAGAGCTGATTCCCAGTTAGATAATCTTAAGGCGTTTTTGGGTTTCTGTTTTTGTTCTCCTGTTTCAAAGTCTATAACCTTGTATTTTATTGACTCAGCTAGACTACACTTGATTAATTTTTTTCCTTGTCTCAGTGCTGTTATCAGTGTAGTCTTGAAAGGCACCAAATACTGCATCTTAAAGGATGTTGGATTAATGGCATGGTGTACAGGCTTATTTTTGAAATGCCAGCCACTTGTGTTTTGAAATGAAGATTTCTAGAAAATGGAAAGGAAGCATGTCTGGATTATTTATTGTGTTTTGTTGTTTTGTTTTGAGTTTATTTTTTGTTGGTTTTTAAACATTGAACCAGAAGTGTCCATTTTAGAGCTAGGGATATCCAGTGCTGGGCAGAGCAAAGGGTTGTCACTTAACACATGTACAAAAGGCCATAGATTGAAGACAACCTGTGATGGGAGACAACTTATAACACCAGAAATGCCCTTTCTATGGGGCATTTCTTTCAATTTTCTAGGAGAGATGTACCTTGGTGGTCAGGAGCATTTCTACCTGGAAACTCACTGTACTTTGGCTGTGCCAAAGGGAGAAGATGGTGAGATGGAACTCTTTGTGTCGACCCAAAACCCAATGAAGACACAGGTACTTCTAATTAACCTGGTGCTTAGATGAATGGTTGTTTTATAGTTGCTCTTATTTTATTCTTCAGTTAAAAAACCACACAGGCTTGGAGTTGAGTGTGGGATTTAAAGTCCATATCCATCCTGCTGGAGTCCTGAATCTCCTTCCAGGAGATTCAGAGACATTTCTGTTGGCAACACATCTTTGTCAAGAGGAGTAACATGCTTAGCCCTTTCTGGAGAGGGTCTCAGCTGCTCAGGAGACATGATGCTTGAATGACACATCAGAAAGAGAGGTGGTGAAACCACTGGCTGTGCACCAACTCTCCCATTCCATGAGATAGGCTGCTGGCCCCATGGGGTGTCCTTGGCCTGCTTACTGGCTCACCAAGACTGTCCAAAGGTCTCTCAATGCAGCGAGGGTGGTATGGACATCAAACCCTGTGCTAAATGAGACCTGTGTCTTGGTAAACTCATCTCGTGTCAGTCTCTTCCTGAATCTGGCCCTGTGTGCTGCAGAACTGTGCCTTTTCCCCTCAGAGATCAAATGCTGGCCTTCCCTTCAGAGATCAAATACTGGGCTTATTGGCTCCAATTGCATCAAATCCAATTGGATCAAATCCAACATTTGCACTGCTGAAATGGTTTCAGGAAGGCAGTGTGTTGGCATCTAGTTCTTAACACCAGCTGAGCTCCCTACATGTTCTGCTGTTTTGTTTTTCTTTAGGAGTTTGCTGCTAATGCTCTGGGAGTGCCTTCAAATCGAGTTGTGGTTCGAGTGAAAAGAATGGGAGGAGGATTTGGAGGGAAAGAGACTAGGAGTACTATTTTGACATCTGTAGTGGCTGTTGCAGCCTTCAAGTAAGTTTGGGTGTGGGGAAGAGGGATTTTTTTCCTTCAGACTGTCCCAGGCTTCCTCTTTCTGGAGCACCATTTGCACTGGAGCACTTTCAATACTCTCCATGTTTTCTTACTGTACAACTTATACCAAGCTTGGAATTTCCCAAAGGAGGTGTCTAATGGGCTCTTAGCTGGTAGGAAGGATTGAACCTGCCCAGAGGGGCTAAGTTTATGTGGGAATGTCAGCTTTTAATAGGAAAGGGGGAAAACCTCCTTACTCTTTATTCCTTTGGTGCTCTCTGAAAACTCTTGTATCTCAAATTTTTGCCTCTCCCTTTCACTTCACCCCAAATCATTTCAAGATCCAGCACCAGCCATGTTTATTGTTTTGTTTAATAGAGGTATGAGAATCTCTTCCTTGTTCAAAACTCTGCTACACCAGTCTTGCTCCATTATTTGTCTGCTCTTCTGCAAAATCCCTCTTTGGATTTTTCCCTAGGAAGGGTGGCAGGCCTTGGAACCCACACTTTTCAAACCCCTAAAAGCTCAGGGAATGAACCTAGGCTGCAACCATTTGTGAAGAGCAGGTTGGAAATGTGCTTCTGGTTTCTGGAGTTTTGCTGTGTCCTCATGTTTAACTGCACAGGGTTGGGGTGAACATGGCCTCTGAGATGACATTCCTGCCCTGCCCAGTACTGCCCTTACTGGCAGTGCTAGAGGGATCTTGCAACACAGCAGCAATTTGATACTCTACCTTTGGAAGAGAACAGCCAAAATGAAGCTGTTTTTAAATTGACTTTATTTTTTTCTGTTCTGAGCAAACAACCTGTTTTCTCTAATTAATCAGTAATGCATTTGCATTCTTTTCTTCTCTTTATCTCTGCCAGCCAAACCACTGTTTGACATCCCGGAGGTTACAAAATAACATCTATGACATTCCCTAGATACTCGTATAACCTGAAGACAGGCACTCGGAAGGCAAAATTGTTAGAAAATAAAGAGCAACTCCTACTCTCCCCCTTGTTTTCCTCCTTGGATAATAAACCAGCAAATAAAAACCAAGGTCAAATTGAAGGCTGGTTAGTACTTTACTTTGCATTATTATATAATTCCTATGGCATCCTCTCTTTCAAAGCCAAAAGAGTGCCTTGAGAAATAGTCTGGAAAACAGTGATTGCTCAGTTATTAGCATCTGTCTCTAGAAGAAATTATCCTTTTTTTAAAATACAACACTCTTTGCAAGAGTTTTCACAAACATGTCCCAACTTTGGAGATGTTTATTTTTTTTTTTACTTGGTCTTGCCATTTTCTTAAGAGGAAGACATATAAACCAAGCAGTTTACCCTTAACTCTCCATTGCCACTCTGGAAACACAAATAGGAGAGTCTTGTTCTGCAGGAACTGTGTTGTGCATTTCAGGCTTTGCCTAAAAAGCTGTGCTCTTTAACAGAACTGGCCGTGCAGTGAGGTGCATGCTGGATCGAGATGAGGACATGCTGATAAGTGGTGGGAGGCACCCCTTCCTGGGGAGGTACAAGGTATGCACACACATGAGAAGAATGCACCTGGTCTCAGTGTTGTCCCCTGAGACATCAGAGAGCAGTAAGGTTTTGTGAAAAACTTGCTGCTATGGTCATTTCACTGCTGATCTCCCCCACTGCAAATGGGCCAGGTCAGATAGGCTATAGCATTTTCCCTGTTAAAGTGCTGCAGAAGTTATTTTGGCTTGCATGGTTCCCTTCCTCTGACCTCAGCATAAACAATTCTGCCTTCCTTGCAACCAAGACTCTGCTCCTGTTGACAATCCCATTGCTCTCAGAGGCTCCCCCGTTCCTTTAAAGCATCCTTTACACCATCCTTTATCCATGTGCTTTGTTAACTTCCTTTCTGCTTCACTCCCCATCCAACTGCTGCTGCTTTTGAAAGCAAAAACCTGTTAAGGACATTGTGGCTGTGATAAGTGGCCAGCACTTAATTTAGAAGAATTCTCTGGAGCAAGATTGAAACATGCATGGACCCTTTACTGAGGAACTCCCTCAATTGCTGGCTGTGCCTGTCCTATGCTGCACTGGGGACAGTCAGCTCTCTCTGCCTGTGTGAGATCCGTTCAGTTTTTGGAGGGAAGCACAAACCACAACATTTTTTAGAAAACGGATTACTGAGGAGACTTTCTCGACAGGTTGGTTTCATGAAGAATGGGAAAGTCAAGAGTCTGGAGGTGTCATACTACAGCAATGGGGGCAACTCTGTAGACCTCTCTCATGGTGTAAGTAAAGTTTTCTGATGGCTAATTAAGCAGAAGGTGTTTTTCTGTGCAACCCTCTGCTCTGACTTCAGAGACCTTTTGCCTACAGCATTGCTTTTACACGCAGCTCTTTGACATGACTGAAAACGGATTTTGAAGGGGTTTTGGAGCTTCTACAAATGCTCTCTGAGCCAACTGACCTGCACTGGTGTGTGCCACATAACTCTTATGGATGCTGTAATAACTTGGATTGAGCAAAGGGGTCAAGAATGTTTGCTTTGCATTACAGAGGGCTGTGATGGAAGAGTAGTTGCACAATGCAAGATGACTGATAGATTCCCAGCTCTGGGGAAAGAGAGTTCCTTGGAAAGAGAAGCATCCCAGTCAATAGGCTGATCTGGGCAGAGTGCCTAAATCAACAAGCTTGTTAAGGACTGGCTGAAGCCAACAGTGTGTTCACAAGCAGTGAGGACAAAAAATGGGCCTGAGTTCTGAGTTTGTCTCCAAGAAGTTTTGCACTGATGAGTAAAAAACTCTCCTTTTCTGTCATGTGAGTGACCAACTCAAGAGCCTAGTGTCACTCAGGTTTATTCTAGCTCACTTTCCCCAGTCCACCGAGTCTTTGATAATTTTCTGCAAAAATGGATCCATTTCAAGAGGAAAGAACTGCAAGAGCTCTCTACCAGGGCCACATTTGATGCTGGCAATGTGGCTGGTGCTGGGCAGAGCAGAACAGCAGGCAAGTCTTTGCATAAGCTGAGAGCCTGGTTGAGAGGACATCTATGTAATTGTCTTTTTGACTGTGTCTGAATCAGGGGACTGGAAAGTGCTCCATGTTGAAATAAAGTTGGGTTGTGTGTAACACCCTCTCTGTGCTGCTGCTGGAAGGGAAATCTGGAAACACAAGCCAGAAAGAAACTCTGGCCCTTTCCCAATGTGGACAAAGAACTCAAATCTTGTAGTTCAGATGTAACTATTGAAAATCTTTATTTCATATCATTGCCCTTACTGCTGTAGCCCAGTGCTGAGTCACTTGATATCAGCAAGATTTCTTTTCCAGTAACAGATTACTCAATATAATGAAAAGAAAACTGTGTCTTCCAGACAGGTAATGGCATTTAGTAACAGCTTGACTCAGCATGAGCCCAGGGCCAAAAAAGGACTTTGAAGCTCAATCTGTCCCAGAGCCATAAGTGTCAATAGAGAAGTGTCCTTATTGTCCTGTCCTTCAGGAGGACACCACTTGACACTCCGCTGCACATGGGAGGCAGTTCTGGCTGCACTTCAGTGCTCATCCAGCTGTGTTGACTGCAGCACTGCAGGGTGCAAGAGAAAGTGCTGGTTGTTGTAAATTAGCTTCAGAGCTTCCAGTCTGGTTTTGGCACCGGTGAGAATTCTGACATCCAGTTCATGTAAAATGTGTCCACCTCCATTCCTTCTCTTCACCAGGTTATGGACAGAGCCCTGTTACACTTGGATAACTCCTACAACATCCCCAATGTGAGCAGCGTGGGCATTGTTTGCAAGACCAACTTGCCTTCCAACACAGCCTTCCGTGGCTTTGGAGGGCCCCAGGGAATGATGATTGCTGAGTGCTGGATGAGCGACCTTGCTCGGAAGTGTGGCCTGCCACCTGAGGAGGTACAGACCCACTGACACCTTCCAGGGTGGTGCTGCCTTTGAACAAACTCTGAGAACTGGTTCAGCCATACAAAATTTTTAAGCATAAGAACTTCTGTTTCATTTTTGCTGAGCTCCTAGCAGGATCTCAAACTTGTGTGACAGATATATTCTAGCATGGATTATCTTTCGTTTAGTTAAATTCCTTGGTAGCCTCAATTTTGTAACATCTCCTTTAAGAATAGATATTAAAAAAAAAAGTCCAAAGGCACTAGGTACCTTCATTTTACTGACAATGTGCCAATCTCTGAAAATTAACAGCCTTAATGTCTTAGTTCTTGTTTTTCCATAAACAGATATGTGTTTGTTAATTGTTTTGCTCTGTAGAAAGAGCAAAAGAGTAAAATTAGGAAGCAACACACTTTAGATCTCATCCCTCCTTGTCTGAAGCATTAAACTTGGCCTGTCCTTTCTGTGTCTCTTTGGGAAGGTGCGGAAGCTCAATCTCTATCACGAAGGAGACACAACTCATTTTAACCAAAAGCTGGAGGGATTTACTCTACGAAGATGCTGGGATGAATGTTTGTCCAGCTCCAGCTATCATGCCAGGAAGAAACTGATAGAAGAATTCAACAAGTGAGTGCCCTGGAGCTGTCTTTTTACTGGGTGCACCTGTTGCCTATTAACTTCTGAAGTTCTCTTAGCAACTCAAGTGATATGAAGTCACACCTTGTATTTGCAGAGTGACTTCTAAAAATTTCTCTTTTTGAAATCCCTTCATGCTCACTGTCCGAGGAAAACTCTATCAGTGAGCTGATAGCATAAATAGGGCTGGAATCAGACCTAGCATGGTATGATTTTGTAAGTGAAATGTAGCAAAGAAGAGGGAGTCTGTTACGTCCAGGTAGGATTTTCACATGACTATCAAAGCAATTTGTTTAGGCTTTGCCCTGCCTTACAGTCTTTTTTTTAGTTGGCTTGTGTATACAACTGATGGACAACTGCTTCTATAATCCTTGGGGGAAGCATCTTTGGCTGGAATTTCTTCTTGTTGGAACCCATAAAGAAAGACATTCCTTAACACAAATGAGTGTTTACCTCAGTCTATATCACAGTTAGGTATTTAATTTCTATTTGATACACAGTCAGAGGGAAGCACAATATTGTTTTGTGATAAAAGGCTCTTCGGTATACTAATAATGTTCTTTCCTTGCAGGCAGAACCGCTGGAAGAAGAGAGGGATGTGCATCATTCCTACCAAATTTGGCATCAGTTTCACTGTTCCATTTCTAAACCAGGTCTGTAAATGTCATTTGCCTTTTCACTAGAGAAGCTGCATTTATGCTGCCTCCCCCAGGCTTTCCTCCATTTGTACCAAACTGGAGCTTCTGGAAGAAGTAATAAATTAGTTTAGAGAAGCATTTTTCAAGCCAAAATGAGCAGCACAACAGTTAGCAGTTTATACTGCCCAAAAGACACCACAATGTAGCTACATTTCCATGGTATTGTGTTAGGTTAATTTCCTTGCCTTTCTCTATAGTAGAAACAATGCTCCTGTGTTTGAGCTGATTTGATGGACTGTCAGCAGTGTTGGCAAGTTCAGGTGAAGGGTGCATCTGTGTTTCACAGGGGCAGGATTGGATTACTTCACCTGCTTTCTGAGCTGAAAATACTGACTGGGGTTTGTTATGTCATTGGAACTTCTAGTGAGTTGGTGAGACTAAACCAAACTCACCTCAAGTGTAAACAAGTGGCTTTAGTTGCACCAAAGAACAACCTTAGTCTCGTTCTGAATGAATTCTCTCTGTAGTCTGCTAAGTACTCCACTAGTTAATTGATGATGATTAATGTTCCCTGTTGTAGGCTGGAGCTCTGGTCCATGTGTACACAGATGGCTCTGTGTTACTTACACATGGGGGGACTGAGATGGGTCAAGGACTTCACACCAAAATGATTCAGGTAATAATGAGTTTGGGCTTAACTGTATGAGACATCTTTTTCAGGAGAATTACACTCTCCCTACAGTGTTGCCTCAGGCAGCTTGACACTTCCTCTGTGTGCATGCAGAGGGTAACAAATCGTAATTCCCTTCATTGTTTCAGCAGCAGTGCTAGATTTCCAGAGTATTATCACAATTGAGAATTAGAATTAGATTCTTCATCATCTTAAATCTCATTACGTTGATAATGCAGGTTATGCTTACAGTTTATCTTCTCCGGCAATTTCATTTCACCCCATAAAGGTACAGTTTACATCCATTTTATACAAAAATTAGTGGTATTGCAAACATATATATCTGCATATGCTAGTGCCTTTGTAGCTAAAAAGGCTTAAGGGAGCAGGAAAATGAAAGGAAAATCTCATAGGGCTATTGATCTTCTGATTCTTTTAATTGTTGAGAGAAGAATTTAGTCTCACAATAGTGCAGTGAACATCATTGTGGCAAAAGTGTAGGTGCTCACACACATTCAGCCTGTGAAATGCAAATATAACAATGTTCTGGCCAGATCTCAGTCACAAACAACTCGGCCTGCAGGAAAAATGAAGTTTACCATGGGAGAGGATAGAGGTTTCAGTGTGGGTCCTGCCAGTGCAAGCAATGACTGACAATGCTCATGGATAAGAAGTGCTGCTTACCAATTGTTTACCTTTGCTCCACAGGTTGCTAGCAGGTCCCTGGGAGTCCCCACCTCCAAAATTTACATCAGTGAGACCAGCACAAACACTGTCCCAAACACCTCCCCCACAGCCGCTTCAGTCAGCGCAGACATCAATGGAATGGCCGTCCATGTATGGAAGCTGAGTTATTTAAAGGAGTGGGTCACAAGAGAGGGGCTCCAGAGCATGAAAAGTTGTCCTGTATTTATTTGTTGCTTAAGGAAAACAACCATCAAAAGGCAATTCCAGTCTAAGGTTGCCTCATAACTTTTTTATCTGTTGTAACTACCAGTGGCATTAAATTGGGAATGACTTTATTTTTTTCAAGTTATTCAAAACTCTCCTTCAGTCCTTTGGTAGTTCTAAAAATAGAGTATTTGGGATTGCTCAGAATGAGCAGAACAAAGCATCTATTTAAATAGCCAGCTTCTAAGTAATTAATGCAGCATTATCTATAACAAATGCATATTGCTGCATGTATTAATAGCAAATGATTTGAGAGCTGTGCTCCACAAGCTCTAAGTGTTGATGAGCTCAGAGCAAATGTTCTGCTGTAGCAATGGCATGGTCATGGCTGTCTGCCATGGTGGAGTTACCAATGCATATATTTGCTGTATATGTGGCTTTTCCATTTTAGAAAAACAACTTAGCACTGGCCATTCTCAGTTTAAAAGAGAAAGGGAAGTGTAACTGTAAGGTAAAATCATCAGGCTGGTTTTATTTTCTGCATGGCTTATCTGAGTAAATTGAATTTTGGGAAGAATTTTTTTTTTCCAGTGTTAAAGGATCATCTTGTAAGCTATGCTGAGCTGTCCTGTGCAGACTTGGTACAGATCAAGTTAATGTGTAAATGAATGGACTTCTTATATTTTGTGTCATGGTCCAGAAAGTTCTGTGCTGAATTTGGGATTCCTTTCTGCTATCAGCACAGCCAAACTCCTTTAAAATCCTTTTCAGGCAACATTTCTTCCTATGTAGCAAGACATCTGTTAGTGAACTTTGTTTCTTTTTATGATTTGCCAGAGTCCTAAAGGCAATATTGATTTAAATAGAAGGTTCTTTGAAATTCTTATAGGGCTCTTAATACCATAAGCTGGCTATTCAAATCTTAAAATATTTCTTCTCTCTCTCTTTGTTTCTAGAATGCCTGTCAGACTATCTTAAAAAGACTTGAGCCAATCAAACAGGCTAATCCCAAAGGATCCTGGGAAGACTGGGTAAGCTGTTTGTATCTGTCACAAGACAGGTGGACATGGTCAGAGAATGTTTTAATTGGCAAACCATGTGTGCAGGTGTGCCCTCCAGGCCTTCTGCATCTTGCTGGCATAGATTTGAGCACAGACAGTGAAATACAAACCTGGCACGGATTTCAAGTAATAAAAGCTTGCAAGAGGGCATCCCCAAGACATCAGTTATTACTTTAATCCTCAGATTTCTCCAGATTTTGGGGCCTGCCTAGGAAAAACTTCATCAAACAAAAGTCTTGAGTGGCCATATGTATCTTTCTAGTCAGGCCACAGTCTTGGGCAGAAGGAAACCTGATTTTTAATGAAGGGATTCTGTAGCATAGACAACTCTTGTTGAGCTGCCATTCAGCCCCTGTAGTGCTCCTTGGCTGCAGTACCTCTGTACCCTCAGTGAGAAGAGATGGGTGAGCCGTAAAGCTCTCTTCAGATCCAAACTCTGCTCCACATCTGAGGAGTTTTGACTTTGTGATTTGGAAGTCAGGATAGAATTTCCCTCGCTGAAATCAAGATGACCTGTCAATTTAACCTTTGTCTCTGAGGCTAAAAGTCTAACCTGTAGCTGAGAGATGAACAAACAAGAGCAGGTCTCATCCTCTGCCAATGGTTCAAGTTCTGCCCTTGGTAGCTGCTGACGGGGCTATTTGGGGGAGCAGCTGCAATCATGCTGTTTGGCAGTGCTGGAGTTGGGTAGTGTGACAACTGTCTGTCACTGGACATTTTCTACTTGAGGCCTCCTGGAAATGTTTTTGTGCAGTTATTTTGAAGGGTCTGGTTGTACAATCACTGTTTTCAAACTCTTGTTTGCTTTGCCAGATTAAAACTGCCTATGAGAGCTGTGTCAGCCTGTCAGCCACGGGGTTTTATAGGTGAGTGAAAATTCACACTGCAGAGGCACTGACTCGATTGCATGGATTGCATCTAGGGAAATTCTGGGAGGATTTACAGCCCCCAGCCCCCTGTCAGTGCTCTAAATTAAAGCTGTGTTCCCTCTCCTACCCACAAGTGGTAAGCTGAGGTTAACAGTCTCCTGGCTGGGGAGAATCGATTCCTGATGGAGCACAGCTCTGAGGACAAGTACACCTGAAGTAGATCTAACTTCATTCCAGCTGACCTTGGTCTGAAGAGGCATCAATGAAATCAGAGCTTCGCCTGGGGCTCTGCTCTGTGTCAGCCTTGTGACCTAATTTTGTACTAGAACCACCATGCAGGATAAGAGGGGTTGTCCTTGAGGAAAATCCTGTCTCTTATGGCATGAGCAGATAGCAGTGTTTCCAGCTTTGTTCTCCTACTTCAGACTCTTGCTGGACCCTGTGTGGTTCTGGAATGAGGCACTTCTCATAGTCAGCTTTACTGCTGGAGGAAAGCAGAGATCTATCATCTTTAAGGCAGAGGGGTTGACATTAATAAATAAACACAGTGTTGAGAAGAGCCCATTTAGGACGAAAATACACTCTGAGTTCATTTCTTTTGCATCTCTGAAATTTATTTTTTCTCTTAACCAAGTGACTTGTCAATATTTTAATAAACTACTTTTCAGATAAAGTATAAGTAGCCAGATACAAAGTTTGCCATGAACTGTGCTTAAAATCAGTTCTTAGCTTAATACAATTTCTGCTTCAGCTTGACTATGTTCTGAAATTTAATGGCCTTAAAGAAATGTTCAACTGCACTCTAAAAGCAAAGGATTTTTTACTGGATTGGTGAGAATGAGTTTATAGTAGTCATCACAAGCCCTGAGATTCATGGGAAGATAAAGATGGCTAAAACAGTTTGATAGTTTCAATCAGGTTTTGGAATACAGAGCAGATTTAGCAAATTTCTGTTTATAGTTGTTTACAGTTTTCCTTCCTGCATGGGCTTGACAGAAGGAATGAAACAAAAGTGAACGAGGATTTTGATAAGTTGCAACGTAGTTGTATTTGTTTTTTTCACGGAATGAAATGTGTGGTTTTGTTTCTCTTTGTATCAAGGATTCCTGACGTTGGCTACAACTTCGAAAAGAATGAAGGGAAACCATTCTCCTACTTCAGTTATGGCGTTGCCTGCTCTGAGGTTGAGATAGATTGCCTGACAGGTGACCACAAGGTGAGGGGGCAGCAGTGAAACAGCTCTCTGTGTTTTGGTGAAGGGAACATCCATGGGGAGTTAGAACAAATACTGGGTGTCAGCCCGTTCCTGGCTCTGTCATTGGTCTGGTGTGACCTTCAGCAAATTTCTTAACTCCTCTGTTCCACAGGGCAGCAATCTGTAAAGTGTAATAAAACAATAATTATCTACCCTGCGGGGATTTGGGGCTTAATGAATGATTGCAAAAGTTATTGGATTTGCTTGAGTAAGAGATAGCAGCACTGTGTTGGCACAAAAGTACAGAAACATCCTGGAATTGAGTTAATCATTAAAATAACACAGAAGGCTTCTGGAAAGCAAGAAAAAAAAAAAAAAGAAGAAAAAATTGTCATCAGCATCTGACCCTAGTTGGTTATGCTCAGGTACAGACCACTGATACCAGCATCTTGGAATTAGTATTAACTGGGTCCATTCAGTGAGTTCCTCTGATATACTTTTGGGGTGAACTCAGATTAAAAGTCAGTATGAGGAGTTCAGCTGAGATAAGATTATAGAGCACTGTCCAAGCGTGGGATAGTGTTTGGATACTCCTCACGTGAGACCATGGTGTACCATTTTCAGTGATCTGTGCTGATTTACCCTTTATTCCTGTTTTTTAGAACATCCGCACAGACATTGTTATGGATGTTGGTACCAGTCTGAACCCAGCCATAGATATAGGACAGGTAAGTGAAAAAGTGTTGCTATTTCCATCATGTTAAAGCAATCACACTACTCTCAGGCTTTTCTATTTGTTATCCCTCTCCAGGCTGTGCCTTTGCAAACACAACCTTTTAAACTTGGTGCAGAATTACATAGGGAAATATTCTGTTAGGGTTTGGGGTTTTTTGGCTTGGATATTAAGACCACAGGATAGTGTCCAGTTACCACCCCAGTGACGTTTTTCAGGCTAAATCTCACACCTGATATTTATACTCCTATCTGTCAATATTAAATTTATTTAATTTAGTGAAAATTCTCCTGTGACTAAAGAGTGTGGCAGATTCTGTCCTCCAGCTGCTGCTGTGTAGAGTTCTCAACAGGAAGTTGGACCAGGTACTTACCTTGCAAAGTCCTTGGGCAGGCACAAGATTACTTCAAAATTTTGTGCAGTAATAATCACAATATCTCTTAGCAGATAAAGGTAATAAACACAGGGTTGTTTGGCAGACCAAGAGATGAATTGTTAGACATATGCTTATCTAGCCATCTTAGCTCCCTGGCCAACTCTAGATGTTGATAAGGTGTAACTCTAATGAAACTGCTGCAGGATTTGGGATGACAGGAGAGCATGAGTTGCAGAGCTCTGCTACAGCTTAAATGAAACCTCCTTGAAAGTGACAGTTTTTCTGAAAGAGGTTTTTTTTAGAAGTGTCTAAGGGGAGAAAGATTTTCTGTCTTTGCAGCCTGTCACTTTAGGTTTGGGAGTTGAGAGATGGGCTAAATGGAGCCTGTCAAAGGCGTCTTAAATTCCTGTGTCCTTCCATGAATTGCTGCAGAGGATCTGGGGGCATAAAAGAGAAAGGATGTGGCATGAGTGCAGGAACACTAGTACACAGAGATGGGTCAGTGAATGCTTGTGCCAAATCTTTAGATTGCTCTGGCTGTCAAATATCTCAGTGGGCACAGAGAGCAGAGCTGCTTTGTGCAGGGTTGTTCAAGCACATCCTGTTCTCATAATCTTTTTTTCTCCTAAAAGTCACAGTAGAAAAAATATGTAAAGAAGTCTTTTAGTATTTAAATGGATATGGGAGTGTTTTTGCAGTGTGGTGCTGGTGACCTGATAATACTTAGCAGCACTTTGGAAATCATTTATACTGAAATAGAAAGCCTGAAATAATTTGTCTTCAGATGTTTCATCTTTGGTCCTTTTAGTCTACTTGTCCTTTGAATTATCAGTAAGTTCAACTCATTCAGTGTTCACCTGCCTGGGAATACTTTTATAGTATTTTATAACTGATTTTATTTTTTTTTCTGTTGCGTCATCAGAAAATTCCTGTCCTACGTTTACAGAAAATCTGTTTGCGTGTATTTGTAAATTGCTTCACCTGCCAGGGAAATGCAGCCACATTTATGTGGGAACACAGGGATTGTGCAAAGATTGTACCCAGCAGAAGGGGCAAGGGTTTAGAGATAAAAAGCGGGATCTGAGTCAGGTGGAGAGGGTTGAAAACCCTGGTGGATGTCGTCACTGTTTGTCCTTGTGCAGGGAAGAACAACAACAACAAAGGGAATGTAACCTTGTTTGGATGTGTTTGTAGATAGAAGGAGCATTCGTCCAGGGCATTGGGCTCTTCACCATGGAGGAGCTGCGCTACTCTCCTGAAGGCAACTTGTACACTCGAGGGCCTGGCATGTACAAAATCCCGGCATTTGGAGACATCCCAACAGAATTCTATGTGTCTCTTCTCCGGGACTGCCCCAATAGCAAGGCAGTTTACTCATCCAAGGTACGCCTGTGAGATCTGTGGGCCTCTTACTGCCCCGTAACACTGCGAAGCCGAGTGGGATAAAGTAATGATTCTGTGTGTCTGAACAGTTCATCTCATTATGCTGTGGTTACTCTGAGGGCAGGATGTTTTTCTGTTTCTTATCCGAAATGTGTGTACTATCCTTTCTAGTTAGGACGAACTGAAATAACCTGCACATTGCTGCTTCGATTGTCCATTAGACAGAACTGAAGTGGCTTTGGTGTGTCAGAAAGCTTCTGTTTTCTTCCTGTTTCTTCTTTAATTGGACTGAGGGTTGTTTTAGCTCAGTCTTTCCTCACTGTTCCCACCTGGCACACTGGAAGCTGTTTTAGCTTCATGTTTCCTCACTGAGAACATCTGGTAGACTGAGGTTCCCATCTGGAAGGCAAAGCCTCACTCTTGCTTGTGCTCTGTCTAGGCTGTGGGAGAGCCACCTCTGTTCCTGTCTGCCTCAGTGTTTTATGCCATTAAAGATGCCATCTACTCAGCGAGGAAGGACTCTGGCCTGACAGAGGCGTTCAGGCTGGACAGCCCTGCCACCCCAGAGAGGATCCGCAATGCTTGCGTGGACATCTTCACCAAAATGGTAACAGCCCCTGGTCTCACAGTCTGCTCCCTGGCCAGCCTGTCCCATGGGGAGTGTGCCTGGAAGTCACAGTGGCCCAGGGCTGGGATTAGGGCAGGATGGGGAGGCTGTGTCCCTGCTTCAGTAGATGGGTTTTGTTTTGTGGGTGTTATCCTTCATTTAACATGCCACCAGCTGAGAGCCAAATCCACAGCCCAGCACTGCTAGGGCTCCCACTGCAGGAAGGGCTTTGAAATTCAGTCCATTCCATTCTCCAAGTGTTGTCTGTGGGACAAAGGCAGTGACTGCTTGTCCTGATGCTCCTGACTATCATCTCTCAGAGAATCATCACACATGGTGAGGGCCATGCTGTGATTTACTCGTGTTCCTCAGAAAGGGAGGGAGAGAAAAGTGGTCCTTCCAATAATCCCTTCTTCTGAATGTTAATGGCCACAGGAGCCTCCTTAGAGGCTGTGGACTTGATCTGAAGGAGCGCAGGCGTTATCCCTGTCACTGGCTCCTCAAGGGCTCCTCCTCTATCATAGTGTTGGCACAGGGCTCTGTAAGAGTCGACCATCAGGCCTCTATCGGAAGTGCCATGAGACAGACATCTCTGTGTTTGGAAAAACTGGGATAGGAGCTCCCATCATCACATGGTCAAAGTCCCCCACCTCAAAAGCAGCATAGTGGGACATGCTGAACCCTGGACAGGACTCTCATTTGTTGCTAAGTCAATTATTTTTTTCTCTTTACAGTGCCCTTCTGCTGAGCCAGGGACCTTTAAGCCATGGTGTGTGCGTGTGTAAGAGGAACGTTTGAGGAGAAAACTCTGCTGAAACTGAGCTTACACCAGAGGAACCACAAGGCAGTAGGACTGTAATGGAGAAAAAAAAATACCTGTGTTCATGTGGCTCACCCACTGATTCATGGAGCTTTCACATTTAATTGTCCAATCATTGTTTTCTCTATGAGAGGGAATTGCTGCCAGATTATAGCTGTGATGTAAATTCAAATGAAGTGGAAGATGATGCTATCCAGGTATAATTGAAAAATCGTATAGGTTTCCTATAAAATTGCTGCAAGGATGCTTCTTAACAGCCAATGTGAAATAGCAGGGTGGTTATTTCTTCCTTTTCCTGCTATGGGGAAAAGATGTATCACCTTGTGAAAAGCCAAAAAGGACTTAAATGTGTTGAGCCCAGACACAGAGCCCTCTAGCTGAGATGGGGGAAGGTGTAAGAGGTGCTGAGGGCTGGAGCCTGCTGTGTCCCCTCTGCACACAACGCCGGGTATATCCTAGAGGGAGACGAGCAGGACTTTTGATGTTGGCTAATGAAGATGGTCTTACCTGTGTAACAAAAGTGTTTCAGAGGAAAAGGCTAAAATGTGACCAATAACTGATTTATCCCGAGTTCAATGACTGTTGCTTTGTCCGCACCTGGGCTTTAACGAGATCTTAGTTCAAGTGCTACCTTGTCTTCTCTGATTAAAGATAAAAACTAAATAAACCAAGAGGACTTCCAGCAAGATGCTGCTTTGTTTGACCCAGTCTTTTCCCATCCCACACCTTCACATCTTTCCCCATCCTTTAAATAGGAAAGGACATCAGAGACCTTGGAGTAACAGAGAAATTTGCTCATCGATGTTCCCAAGGCAATTTATACCAGCCTTAGCAAGGGGCAGGAGGAGGTTGGACACAGCTGGGGATTAGCTGGCTCTGGGTGCCCTCTAGGGCCAATCCCTTGCTGTCATGGCCTTGCCTTCTTTCCAGGAGAACTCTTAGTTTTGCTGAATGGAAGAGAATGGGTACGTTTTGCCACAGGGACTGCTTGTCTAAAAAATGTGCTGACTGTGTGATGACCTGGTGTAATCTGGATTGAATATATTTTTCATGCTGGATTTAGTGCTGAGCATCCCTCCTGACAGATTTTGTCACTGTCAGATTCAACACTGGAGCACCATGTTATCTTTAGATGGTGTCAGCCACGTACTGTGCCTGCTTATCATTTGCAAAGTTTTATCTGTTTCTCTGGCCCACAGCTTTATTAAAATGTCCTTTTTCTCTTTTTGCACTCCCAGGGCCATCAAAAAATATGGTGCAAGAGGATGTAACTCCTTATATAAAATTTTGCTCACATACAAACTTCTTAAAGTTGGCCTCCATCTTAGGACTGGACAATGTATGCTCAGTGTGAAGTATTTTTTTAAGCCCTCCAGGGTATATTGCTTGGAAAGGTGTAGGTTTATTTCTCAACTTGAAATATTATGGATCTGCCATCTAGAAGGGAATTTGTATATGTGAGTTGCAGGAAGTATTTTGTGCCTGTTGGGCTTGCTATGTAATTGTTTTACTAATTGAAATACGGTATTGGTGTTTCTTAAGCTCTGAGGTACTGGGCAAGAACACGTCTTTGTTTTCTCCTGAAAGCTGGAAATGTGTAAAAAACCTCTCAGAGAAGAAAACGTGATAATTTATGTGCAAGAACAGCTACTGGAGCCTGTGTATCCACATTCTTGGGTGTCCAGGGAGGGATGCAAAATACAAAGTCTGTAAGGTAGATTGGTATGAGCTCTGTTTCTGTCAATTCCACCTTGTGGGATTGCTGGACATGCTCATTCAGACCAGGATGAGAAACACAAATGTAATATGTGTTAATGCAGAGCATGGGGAGACACAGGCAGAGTGGGATATCAAGCTCCCAGTGTCACACCAGGGGAAAGTTGCAACTGTTCACGATAGGCCTGCTGCCTGTGAGGGTCCTGGGACACGGTGGGATGTCACCAGCAGGATAAGTAAGTGCTCTTTCTCCCCCTAGTTTTGGGATTTGCATCATTTCAGGATGGGTTTGTGAGTATCTCACACAGTCGCAGTGACTGCCTGCTCAGGTGAATTTTTTTTCAATTAGATGTATCAAGTCTCTGTTTTGCTATTTGCTTTGTGAGTTAATTGGAAGCGTATTTGCCAAGTTCTGTGTACATGCAGTGTTCAGAGCAGACCTGTAGGGCCAGTTTTGCTGCAGCATCAGTGAGCCACTCTCCTCCAGGCACCAGCCCTAGCCCTCACGCCCAGCCCAGCTTGGGGCCCTCTTGATTCCCTTGCTCAACTGATGGAGGGAGGAAACACCTTCCTTTTGGGGTGCACTGGAATTGGATGTTAATTATAGCAAACACCTGGGGAGGGCAGTGGTATAAAATCAGGGTTGCAAAACACTGGTTTTGAGGGAAAAGGGAAGCTTGGAGGCTAGTAGGAATTTACAGAAAGATCATTGTAATACCTGCCTGTGCTGTGGGACTCTAAGGAACACGAAGCTGAGGTTTTCACGTCACCTCTCAGAGTCTGAACATTTCATACATTGCTTTCCCATGGAACTAAGGGCCAGGCACCTTAGGAAAGGACTGGGACCCACTGGGGAGGCTGGCAGGAAGAGAAGATCCCCGACTTGAGGTGTGCTCTGCACTACAAAGCTGTGGGGGAGCAGCTCTCCTGCCCGGAGTGCACAGCACTGTCCCCTGTCAGGTGCTGTCTCCCATCTCCTCACACACATCTCGCTGTGTGGGGTCTCAGCTCGCCGTCACTGGAAGGAAAGCTACTCATGAAGAGAAAAATGTTCCTTTTCTAGTACTTTCCAGCGAAATAGAGCATGGATGCAAGACTCTAATTTAATGACATATAATTGGAAATTTGCTGCTTTTCTTCTTCCAGAAGTCTATCCTCAGAAGAGGAACTATGCCATCTTGCTAGACTGTAAAGTACTGCGCACAATAACGGCACTTAAATAGTAATTACTGCAGCTGGAGGGTTTGTGGGAGTGTGAAAGGAGCCCAGTTGATCCGATGTCTTAATGCTATTAATTGCATGGCCTTCTGTGAGAGAGGGAGGCCCAGATTTTGGTAATTGTTTTAGGTCAGTTCTAATCAACAGTTTTTACTATCATTCTTTAATGAGCGTTGTCAAACTGGAATCATGAATGTATGTGGAATTCTCTGTGAATGTCACAACATTGCAAAATAAAGCTGCTAAATATTCTGGAAACAAGTATGCTATGGTAAGAGTCTGTCAGGATTTGAAGTCTAGACAAATTCAGCTCATCCTCTGTGTTTGTTTGACAAAGATGGACCCTTCCCAGGGGCTGTGAGTCAGATCAGCTCAGTGACCAAAGCTGGGAGAGGGCGGGTGGTTGCTCTGGGCTGCCCAGCTGGATGAAGCAGTGAGCCAGCTGGAGAGACTGGGCCTCTGTCTGGCCACGCTGGCAGCCAAGTCCAGAAGAAAGCAGAGTCAGTCCTCATGCTTCTCAGCCAGCAGGAGCTTGTAGTAGCCACATCCTGTTTTCCAGAGCAGCATAGTGATGCATTCTGATGCTTCTAGCCACCTCCACAGGGCCCAGCAGTTGCTGACACAAGGTGGAAGGCAGTCTGTCTGATGCTGTGGGTGGTACCTGGTCCACACTGACACTTCCTTGTCTCAGGGCTAGTGCACCGAGCTGAAAGCTGGCCTTGGCCCACTGGAGTCAGCCCTGGAAGGAGGGGAACCAAACTCAAAACCTGTGAATGGAGCAAGCATCGGGTCCCATCGCCAGGGCCCACGTGAGCCCAAACAGGTGGCAGATGAGGCTGTAAAACAGGAACAATTCACACAGAACAGATAAGACCAAACAACGGGCCAGGCCTGACCTTCCCTGAGCATGAAAAGACTGGGAACACTGCCAGTGGTTCCCCAGGAGGATGTGTCACCCTGTGTCAGATCTCAGCCTCCAGGTGACATGCTCCTTTGGGAGCACTTCTTGTACCTGCGTGGGGAGATTTGTCATGAAGAAGCCATTGCCAAACCTCTTGTCCCAACACGGAGCCCAGAATAGGAAATATCAGTGCGTATCTATTGCTTCTTGGGGGACCAGGGGTGGACAGCCTGGTCTGTTGCAGCCTTCCTAGAGAAAGTGTCCCACCAGGGAAAAGCTTCTCCAGGGGCTTTAGCAACTCCCGTACGCAACAGATGATTTCAGCAGGTGTAGCAATTTCTCAGCTACAAGTGATTTCAGCTCTTGTGAATCAGCTCTTTGTGAAATCACCCAAGGCAAACTTGGGGACAGAGAGACAGGAGCTCTCTATGGCAGTTCCACAGAGGTAGCTTTAATTGTCCAGCAGTCCCTGTGAAGGGGAGGCCAGGGACAGACACTCCCTGATTCCAGGGGCAGAAACAGGGCTTTTTTATGGGAAAGGCAAGGGGTGGGGCAGAAACCAATTAACCAGCTGGGTACAAGGTATTACCATAGGAAGCAAGGCATGCTGGGGGCAGTTCCCTTGGTCACCATGACTAGAGGTAAGCTGCTTATCTCTGGCGAGAGCCCTTTTGCCCTCGAGCCTCTCTCCCTACCAAGGAAGTGCCAAGGGCTCACAGCCCTCCACAGGTGTGGGCACAGCACATGTGATGCTGCTGTGGTTTGCAGCAGGTCCACTCCACCCCACCCCAAACTGCTCAGTTTACCCCATCACAGTTCAGTTTATGCAGTTTTCCAACTCCCAGTCCCACAAGTTTCCCTAGTGCCTTCTCTGACCAGGATATGTTTAAACACAATATGTCTTGTTATGTTTAAACACGATTCAACCATGTTGATCCCCTGTCCCCAGCAGTGGTCTGTCTTAGCTCTCTGATGAGTCTTTTGGGCTGTGACATGGAAAACCTCCATGCAAGCAGCTGGGAAGCAAAGGCCTGTCAGTATCCTGAAGCACTTGCTTTTGGATTAACGCTCCCTGAAACAGTTCCTCCATGCAGGCTATTTCTCCCAAGTCTATGTGGTGCTGGAGTGCTCTGACAGTAAACTGCCAGGAAACAGGAAAGCTGCGAGGTCCTGGCGATAGAAACGAGCCAGCTGCTTCTTCTGCTGGGCAGACAGCTCGCTGAACATCTGCTCTGACAACCACTTGTAGGTCCACTGCACTTGGCTGTCGGTGAGTTCAGTGAGGAGGCTGCCCGCGGGCAGCCCAGCCCGGCGCAGCAGGTGGTCCAGCTCGTGCCTGAGGAAGCCAAACATCACCACGTAGTCATACTGGACGAGGCAGGGCTGGCACAGGCTGACCAGCGGTTTCCAAGCCACGCTGCCGTTGTGCATTCCACTGTCTAGGACTTCCTGGATGAAGCTGCTGAAGGATGGGTTGATGCCCATGCCTTGCAGGAACGTGGCGATCAGCCTGTGGAAGGGGTGCCTGATAAAGAGCACTTTGGTGTAAGACCCCAGCATGGCCTTTATCTCCGTCTGGTTGTACTGGCTCAGCCGTGTGTCCTTAGTCCGTAGCCGGTGGTTCGGGAGTGGTGCCGGCAGCGGCGCATTGGCCTCCTCTAGCTTCTCCAGAAGCTGCTGCCATTCCTCCACCCCTGTTGATGGCACTTGGCAGTACAGGAGGTCCAGCTTGGTGTTCACCCTCAGACTCGGGAGCAGGGAGGCTCTCTCGTCCCAGCTGCTTGGCAGCGCGGTGACTCTGCCTGCTCGGCTGCAGAAAGTTCTCAGTCTCCTCTTCCTGAGCTGCTGGACGTGAAGGAAGGTGTCCAGTGTCAAAGTGAAGCCCTTCTCTGTCGTGGGGGCCAGGTCACCTGGGAAACACCATTTGGAGATGGGGGTGAGGAAAGAACACAGTGCCCTGAGTCAGACCCTCAGCACAGGTTACCGTAGCAGGCTCTTCCCCAGTTATTCCAGTGTGGAAAGGATATAGTGTGGACAAAGACGGGTAGGAGAGGGAGACCAGCCCTGTCTGGCAAAGAGCTTGGCTTTGCTGGGAAATGGGTTTCTGTCCCCATGAACATGTGAGATTATGGACACCCAGACCCCCTTTCCCCAAATCACCATGTCTGAGGACTGATCTCAACCACAGATTTATTCCACAGGCCTCATTCTCCACTAAATCCTAATTTTTGCTTTTAACTCCTTGCTTGCAACTGAACATCTCAGAGGTGAGTTTATCAAAGAGTAAAAAATATTTTGACACCAGGCAGTAATAAATCGGTTTGTAGCTACAAATACACGATATCCTGCAAACCCTTTTGCATCTGTTAATGGGTTGATATCAGCTATCAAATATATCTGAAAGTAAGGGATTATTCTTGATGGCTCAGGGTGATTTGGGGATCCAAATGACATCACTTCTTGCATCACTCCCACATGTAAGTTTTTTCTCTTGTAGATAAAAAGGCAAAAGCAAATAAAAAGCAAAAAGCAAATAGAAGTGAGACGACAACAAAGCAAATATAAGAGGCAAAAGCAAATGCAAAGAGTCTATGAGACTCTATCTAATTTCTCAAATTTCAGCTTTGCTTTTTTCTGTCTTCTTATTTTTGATGTGAAAAGGCCATAGTGGGTTTGAATGTGGAAGATTAATGCCTGCCTTGTTAGTTTATTTTCTTTAGCAGCAGCACATCTGCCTCATCTGCTCACTGCAGGCATTTGGCAGCCCTGGGGAGACAGTTTGATGATTTGTTCTGGGTCCTCAGGAAATTAAATATTTGGGGAGGTTCTTGTACAGGGCAGAGAAGCAGAGTCATAATTAGGCAAAGGACATCAGGAACACAGGAAGAAACACAGTGGTGCCCAAAGCTATCCTGTGCTATTCTTTAACTCACCCAGCCCCAGAATGACAACGTCTGCAAAATCTAGTGATGACTTTGCCCTGGAACGATGGGAACTGGAGGGGAGGCATGCATTGTTTAGGCAAGAAATGCAATAATCACCAATCCCCCTGCACCCTCCTACCTTCCCAACAGCATTTCACTGTCCTAGCAAAGATCTGGGTGTTACCTCCAGCAGCCTGACACCTGTTTTCCCCACCACACCTGAGATCAATGACCCCACTACGGACATACAGCTGCAGCACCCCACAGCAAGGGCTTTCTCCACAAACACTGCAAAGGGTGTTTTCTGTCCTGTAGGCATTTGCCCACCAAGACCCTCTGGAAGAAGCTCCAGGTCGCTTTCCCCGTGAGCCGCCGTGGTGGCCAGGCCTTACCTCCTTGGCTGTGGGCCGGGGTCTGAAGCAGCCTCCAGCTCAGGAAGGCGGCGATGGCCAGGGCAGCCGAGAGGCCGATGCGGGGAAGGAAGCGCATTTCTGGGGTGTGCTAGCTGCCGAGCGCTGGTGAGCAGCTGGGGAACCTCCTGTGTTTGTTTAAACACACCCAGCCAGAGCTGGGTTAAAGTACTCTTTGGGCAGAGCAGCTCGGCTCGGGGCAGGGAAATGGCCTAAGGCACAGTGGGTGCCTCCTGCCTGCGCTTACAGCGTGACATTTTGAGGCAGAATCTGCCTTTTTATTCAGTGTCTGTGCCACGCCAGTGGCACAGTGAGGAACGAGGCCTGCGCCCCACTCCTGTGCAGGCTCCTGCAGAGCTACGTGGGGAAAGATGTCCCTGGTCCCCTGACACTCCCTGTTCTCCGCTGTTTTTGGCACTCAGCGAGGCACTGCTCAGGGGAGCGCTGCTGTGGGGAGCGGCCGGGGCTGGGGCTGGGGCTGAACAAGCAAGTGTTGGGCCACGGGTCCTGTCTCCGTGCTGCTGGGAGGCCTTTTAGGCTAGAAGCCGTGGCAGGGGAGGTGACACGGTGACAGATCCACTGGCAGCGCTGAGCTGCGGCTTGTGTCCTTTTGCTCTTTAAAATCTGCGACCGCTGCAGAGGCCCAAAAAAAGGGGGTGTGCTCCCATGCAGGCAGACAGATGTGCTGCTCCTCCCCTTCCTCAAAGAGCCACCCCGTGTGACGGAAACCCAGCTGCCAGCAGTTCTTGAGGGCTGCCCCACGGGTGGGTTTGGTGTCCTCTGGGCCACCGTGGCTTTCCCAGCAGAGGGTGCTCTGTGCCCGAGGAAGCCCTGCCCACCGCTGGTGGAGGCGAGGGACGTGGGCGCTGTCGGCCCTTCCCCACTGTGGCTTAGGGGGTGAACTTCACAGCTGCCGTGGCCTCATTTGTGCCTTTTAAAGCCTTTCTACGGCGAGGAGGAGATGTTTCCCCCAGGTCTTGTGGCTAGGCCCCGCTGCATGTATCCCTGCAACCTGCCCCCCAAACCTGGGAGAAGCCCAGTGCAGCCAGGAACTAGGGATATGCCGGGGCAGGAGTGAATGGCCGCACTTTGCTTCCCTTCCCAGTAGAAGACTCTCATTTTCCTTTCAGCTGCAGTGCTCATCTTGCTCCTTCCAGCCCGACACGTCTTAGGGTGACCAAAGTGGTGCTCAGCAGTGCTTCTCCTCCCCAGCTCCCAGGGCTGCTCTTGGGCAGCATCACCTGCGGCCTGGCCGCACACCTGAGCAGCAGAGCCCTGCGGGGGCTGCAGCCGAGCCCGCCCAGCTGCCAGCAGAGCCAGCTCCAGTGCAAGGAGGTCCTTTAGCTCAAGAGACTGCAGTGACATTAACAAATACAAGGGCAGAAGGAGCTCTGCAAGCGCTCTTGGTGTAGCAGGTAGCAGCAGCACGTGCCTTCCTGCACTGAAATACGGTTCAGCAGGGACTGTCCCAACCACAACCCCAGTGAGCCGAAGTGCAGCTGCAATGGGTAGGGAGAAATGCAGCTGATTTTTATTTTACAGTCATAAAGTGAAAGCAAAGAGACATTCTCTGTCTAAAGGGCAGAAAGAAATAGCAGGAAACCCCCTTTGCTTTGCATTGCAAGGAAACAGAACTAACCAAGTTACATCAGGGTTTCATCTCTCCTTCTTCTAACTTTTATCTGCCATTTAAATGGTGATTTTTAAATTTTTTTTTTTTTTCTTGCCCCCTGGGATTTGCGTTTCATTTTTTTTTGGTGCTGAAAAGTTTTCTCAAGTGTCTGTAGACACTGAAACTCACTGCTGGGCTTCTCCTGTTTGCCTTCCATTCACCACTTAGCAATAGCTAGCAAGGCTGAGACTGCAGTTCTTGGACTGAAAGGCTTCCTGCTATACGCTTGTAGGGAGACAGCAGCCTTTTTGGGCACAGAGGCTGAGTCAGGTGTGGAAATGCATTCACATCCTACTATTTAATGCAATTGCACAAGGGAATTAGTTGGGCAATTCATATGAAGCTTCCCGTAATTTAGGAAAACCCTCACTACCATAAATGTGAGAAAAAGCCCTTCTCTTTTTCTTTACACCAGCAGTAGGATTGCCTGAATAAGGATTTCCAGATTTTTCCCCACCAGTATCTTGAACAACATTGCCTTGGGCTCCCTTTTTCTCCTCACAGGACGCAAACCCTTTGGAGATATTCTTATATGTTGATAAACATCCTCCTCTTCAGCCTTCCCACATTCCTCCCACTTCCAAATTTTGCAAAGTATTGTCTTGTGTGACCATGACCCGCGGGCACTGATGTGATGGTTCCCCCCCTTGTTCCTCCTCGTGCCTGCCTTGTGGGAATGTGAACTTTGCAAAGTGATGGCAAACACTGCCTCATTTGGCGAGGGATGTTTTTACATTGCGAGGAAAGGAAAAGCGGAGAGGAAACCTTCTTATCCCTCTTCTTGTTTGGGAACTCGCATATGACATCTGTGTTTCGCAAGCCAGTTTGGGCCCATCTCCCAGCAGAAACGTGGGAGCAGCTGGAGGAGGAGCAAGCTTCCCTGCTCCCAGAGCATCATTTAATGTGGAAAGTGGTCTTTGAGAAGGATGGTCCTGAGAGCAGGGCTGCCAGGCTGCTGGCTGGGGATGCACTGCACTGAGTGGGGAAGGATTCCTTGAAATCAACCCAAAAAGTCAAGGGTGTGAGCGGGTATTTGTGGATAAACTGGGGGTTCTGCAGGTGGCCTCTTCTCCATTGCATCCCTGGATTCCCAGAGCTCCTCTCTGTGTGCCTGTGGAGAACCTTGGCTTCCCAGCTTGCTTTGAGGGTGGGGCACACACCTCATCACCCACCCACAGGGCTACCTTACTCTGAGGGACGAGGTTTAGCACTTTAGTGCATGAGCTGGAGCCTGTGTAAGCATCAGCTCCTTCAGTCTCGTGATCATTTCCAAATTTGGCCAACTCAGCTGCTTTCTGGTGGGATTTGAGATTTTCTTCACTCTAGCTCCTGCCAGATGTGGGTAAGCCAATCTGCCCAGCACCTTGAGTCCATCTCCATCTCCTCCAGCGCTTGCATTCAGCGCTGCCAGTGTTAGCAGTGGGTTGGAAGGTGGACATTTGTCCTTGTGCATTGGACAGGGAGCACCAGGCTGGCTTTGGGCAGGCAGGGAGAAGCCGGAGGCCACAGGGACTGCCCCACGCAGCAGCATCCTGGGACTGAGCAGTGCTGGACCAGAAATAGTTATGCAATGTGGATAGGAAAGGAAAGAAAAGCAAGTTCCCATTGCACCCAAGGAGTGGAGCAGGTAGGACAAATGTTTGGAGTGGTTGTACAACTCTGGCGCTTCCTGTTTTCCTGCGGGCAGGAGCTGTGATTGTCACTTCTTATTCAGCTCCTCATCCTGGGAGGAAGACAGTATCGGGCTGTCCGGGGGCAGCAGGATGTTTATGTGGCAGGCTGAGTCAAGGTGCTGCTTTTAATACGCCCCGGAGCAGAGTCATTGGGGGAAATGTACATTTTAGATTTGTTTTTTTTTTTTTTTTTAAAAAAAAGACTCATGAACCTCCAAAGTGCTTTGCAATTGCCATTGAGCTGTGTGGCTGAATGCCAGCACTGAGTGTCATTGTTTTCTAAGGCTATTACACGAGGATTTTACAGGGTGAACTACTGGTAATTTAGAGAGGATTCGTCTAATTAGTGATGCTATATTGAGAGGCTTTGCTTAATTAGTCCATACGCTATTAAACTTTGCATTGTCTCAGCCAGGCCCACATCAACCGGAGCACCTAACGGTGGTGGAGAGAGGACGAGGCAGCCATGCAGCCTCTGCCATGTGCCCATCCAGAGGACCCCTCTCTCCCTGCTTTATAAAGGATAAGGGCATTTTCCTGGGAGGGGGAACCAAAGGACTCAATGAGACTCAACTTTTAAAAAAATATGGGGATTACAGCCATTATCTCTCTGCAGTAGCAGATGGGAATCCCATGGGAAAAAATAGTATGTGTCTGGATCTATGTGTGCAGGGGAAGGATGCTCATGGGGCTAGTGGCCATCACCTCCATCCCATCACCTGCCATGGAACCAGCAGCCATCCATCCCATCACCTGCCATGGGACCAGCAGCCATCCATCCCATCACCTCCATCCCGTCACCTGCCATGGGACCAGCAGCCATCCATCCCATCACCTCCATCCTGTCCCCTGCCATGGGACCAGCAGCCATCCATCCCATCACCTGCCATGGGACCAGCAGCCATCACTTCTCTCCCAGCATCTCCTCATGGAGCTTTGTAGTGCCACCTGAACAGCACAGGACCTTTTACCACTGATTGTTTCTCCAACCAGATCTCAGTCTTGCTTTGTGTCCCAAGCACCTCCTGGCCTTCCTCTCTCTTTAGCGCTGCATCAGAGAAACCCAAAGTGCTCCCAGACAAACCAGGCAAGGCCTCTGGATGTGTGGTAATTTGGAAAATCTAGTCCTTCAACTTTTCTTTTTCATTTATTTCTTAATGTGAATTTTGTTTCATGCAGACACCTCTGCTCTTTGGACTGTTCTTTCCTTTGGGACCTGAGGAAGAGAAGGGTCCTGAAAGAGGTCTCAGGAGCCACTTCTCCCCCCGCAACATGGGGACAAAGCCTCTGCTTGGCCCCCAACTTCACAGAGATGGGAGAGTTTTTACTTGGGTGGCCAGAGCAGCATTGCTGGGAACAGCACAGAGGAGATTGGGGTCTGAAAGCTCTCAGAATCTCCTGAAAAAGAGCTGCTGGTGGTGAAAAACAGGATGGTGGGAAGAAAACCTTTGATGTAAAACATCACTTGCTGGAACCAGACTTTGATCTCCTGCTGCAGTCCCTGATGGGAAGGAGAGGTGTGAGTTGGGAGGAGATGGGCAAAGGAAGAGGGGATCTCATGGGATTTGGGCTTGTGTCTCCTGTGGGTCCTCTTTTCCTGTGCCTCAACTCTCTGCAAAGTGGCTTCCCCAGGCTTCACACCCTGTGCCTGCCCTGTTTTTTGGGGGAGAAGCACTTTTGCTTTGTTTACAGCAGCGTTTTCCCCTTTTTGTGTAATTTTTTGTTCCGCTGCCTGGTCAGGTGAGAAAAGCTCTCACACGTGGCTGTTGCTGGACATGGGGGGATGGATTCTCAGACAGATTTTGACCCAGGGACTGGCTTTTGCTGATGCTCCCAAAAGCTGAACTTGTCTGAGGGTGCACCCAGACATCTGCCCACTGTTCCTGGCCTCTCCCAAGGGAGCGCTGCCCCGTGACACTGCAGGCTATCACGTTTTCTTGGTTGCTGGTTGTTTCCATTATTCATACAGCAGCTCTTTAAATATTCAGAGACCTCTTGACTGGTTTTTCAGCGACTTGTGGAGGAAGGGGTGGCAGCATGGCTCGCTGGGGCTACCTCCACACCTGGTTTAGTAGGATGCTATTTCTGATGAGTGATGTTTTCGGGAACTCCGGAGCCTACGGCCCTGACTCCGTACCAGAAGTGGCAGGGGGAAAACGGTTTAAGGTCTGTTTGTTTTACTTTCTTGTCCAGACAATAAGCCGGCAAATACTCCCAGGTTGTTTATATTTGGATAAGGGCCGCTCGTGTCCTGTGAAAGGAAAATGACACATCTACTACTTCTCCTGGGGAGAGATGGTGTGGGACAAAAGGACTCCTGGCGTGGCTGCCAGAAGCCTCTCGATGCCACTTCTGGGATGTGTGGGATGGCCTTGGCACTGTGGTCCAGATGGGGAGGGCATGGCAGGGGCACAGATGCCTGGTTTTTCTCTGCTGGTATTAGGTTGGGCCCAGATGCACAGGAAGGGCAGAGCTTGGTCCCCAGTGCCAGTCCCACGTTGCTGCCTCCTTCTCTCCCACTGGGATGCAGGGCTGTGCACACTGGGAGGTAGCCTCATCAGACTTCCCATTCAGCAAGTTGTTTTTGGAGTCTGTGGTTCTGAAATTCTGCTTTCCTGTGTTCTTCCCGGAGGCTCAGCCCCTCCTGGCACGGCACTGCGTGGGGGAAAGACAGGAGGCATCGGGGTTTGGCTGCAGGGCTTTGGGCTGGCTCTGCTCAGCTCCCACTGTCCCTAACCAGGGCATCAGGTGCCTGACCCGCCCAGGGACACCCAGCTGGTCGTGCCTGTATGTCCCCATCTGTTCTGGCTCCCTCACACCTCCCTGCAATGAATGGGATTTAGCAGCTGCAAACAGGACCGACAGCAACTCTGGGGCTGAGCCAGGGAGGATCAGTGTCCAGCTCCATCCTGGGACTGGCAGAGCCTCCTGCCTCAACACGAGCCTTGTCTGAGCACAAGTGAGCACAGGATTCATTTGGGTTACACCACACACAGCATCCCCCTTGTCCTGAGGCCGGGTCTCGTGGGTTTTGGAGCCTCCTGCCATTGTCCAGCTGCACGGAGCTGAGGGATACTCTGCCCTCATCTCCTCTATTCCAACCCTCTCCTGCAAACCAAACGCATACCTGAGGTGTTTTCAGAGGAGCTGGGCAGCCCATCATGGCAAGTCACAACAGGCAGGTTCCAAAAACTACCCCAAAACAGTTTTCTTCTTTTTTTAAATTCATTTTTAAATCACTCACTTGCAGAAAGCACCACCTGCTTGTCCCACAGGGAAAGGTCAGGCAGTGGGAAGAACAAGTGAACTCGAGGCACTATGGCCCTGCAACAGGTCAGGGAAGAGGAATTTTCTTGGCTCACAGAGCCTTGCCAGCTCCTGGGGTGGCTCTGCTGGCTTCACCCTGGGGCAGGTGCTGTGAGAAAGCGCCAGGAACTCGCAGCTCCACTGCAGTCTGTACCTCCAGCTGGGTCAAACACTCCCTTTCTTGATGTCAGAATTGGTCAGAATTTTTTTTTTTTTTCTAAATTTTCTCAGGGTTATTTTTACCTAAAAGTGAAGAAAAGAGAAAATTCTCTTCCTATTGTTTTTTCCCCCAGAGTTTTTGAAAGAAGTAAGAGGGGAAGTGGCCTTCCTCCTTCATTCAAAGTTGTCAAATGCAGCCAAAAATTTCCTCCTCCTCCCATTATTTTACTTCTATTGGTAAATCTTGCCTGTCTGTAAATTGGGCATTTCTGCATCTGTTTTCATTCTGTGGAAATAACCAGTCTCTAGCCTCTCCTCTCTGTTTGTCCCCCCATACATGCTGAGGTTCATTTGATTTAAATATTTCTAAACAGGCTGGAGACAAGGGAAGCAGCTTCTTGTCACCTGCAGCACCACATTTCCATAGAGCAAAAACATGATGTTATAAATGAAAAGGCCTGGAAACACTGAAAAACCACTTGAGAAGAAAAAATCTGCAAACAAGCAAATCACCATCATTTCCCACACAGCCACAATTAAAGAAGCAGCAGATCTGGGAGTTGAGGCAGTTTTGGTCTGAAAAAGCCCAAAGGATTTCATCTCCACGTCCTAATCCAGGGCTTAAAATGCAGCAGCTGTTAAAAGTCATGCTCTGGTGCTCCACCTGCCCTGAGTGCTGAATTCAGAAGCAGGCAATGAAACTCTGAGCTGACAGGCCAGGAAAGCCATGAAATGGAGGACCAGGGACCTCTGTGCCTGAAGGAAGGACCCAGGAGGGGTGAACAGCTCTTTCATCCCTGCAACCCTCTGACTCTATGAGCCTTCATCTTACCCTACACCTATTTCCTCTGAATGCAGGGTGTGGGAACAAAATGCATTTGGGGAGCTCTTTGGAAACAGATTTCAGATGCACCATTGTCAACTTTTACCTAAGACCTTGCAGCAGGTTTTGCCTTTGGAAGCTTGTGACCCCATCTGGTTGTTGCACCCTGGATGAGCATCCTCAGCTGATTCTCCTAGTGAAGATGAAGAAGGAGAAAAAGAAGAATGATGGAAAGGTGACGACTCCCTTGGGAAAAAAAACATCAGGCAGGCATCCACCACTTGCTTCTGAGGGAGGGCAAGCCAGCAGGGAAGAGGTTGGAAGGTTCTGTAGAATCCATGCCATGTAGATGTGACCTTTAGGGACATGGCTTAGTGGTGTCCTTGGCAGTGGCAGATTAATTGTAGGACTCAATGATCGTAGAGGTATTTTTCAACACAGATGATCCTATAATTCTAAAACATTACTTTCATCAGCTCCTGAGTGCTGGGATCAGTGTGGGAGTGGTGCCTCAGCCCATGGGGTTTAACTGGAGCGGAGCACTGAAATCCCCCTGAGACCTGGCTCTTGGGTACTCCTGAGGCTTTTTTTGGAGTCTTGGCTGGTGGTTTGGTGTTGCTCCAGAACATTCCCACTCTCTTACTGCTTCTCCAGCAGCCCCTTTACAGAAGACCATGCTGGTGTCCCCAGAGAGCTGCCAGTGCCAGCTGCCTCTATAAATACCCCTGGTATAAATTCAGAGAGCTCTGTCCCTGGCAGGCTCAGCCCTGCCTCTGATCACTGCGCTGTAGAGTGCTGGGCTGGAAACTCACAGGCTGTAGAGCACTGCTGCAAGAGAAACAGCTGTTAATGCCTTGTTAGAAGGCTTACATTTCCCCTTTCCAATTGATTAATAAAAGTGATGCAGTGGTGGCTCTCTGCTACTTCAACATTTCCATTCCCTTGGTCTTATATAAGTCAAATATTTCAACTTTTGTACCAGGACAAATAATTTTTAGAAAGCCAACTGAACTCCGTGTGCACGCCAAAGTTCTGCAGGCTCTGTGGCAATGAGCCTGGGAGCTGGGCTGAGATGTCCACGTGTGGGTCAGACCTGTGGTTGCACTTTCCCTATTTTATGGAGGAGTCAGCTTCCCGTGGTTGCAGAACACATCCTTCCATTCTGAAGACTCGAGTTTCCCCAGCGAAGACAGCTCTTGCCCCCTGCCCTGGGCAATAGCAGCAGTGGTATTTCTCAGGCTGACCTAAATGGACATTTCTTTACTGGGCTGTCCTTGCCCAGACTGATTTTCCGAGTCTTTTCACATGGTGAGGTCAAGTCCCTGGGAACAGCCCTGTTGGATCCAAACCCGTGTGAGGAGGAGGAGGGAAGACTCTCCAGCCTCTGCCTCTGTGACAGCTCCCTGCAGTGTTAAAGGGTGTCTTGGGGATGGGCCACAGCCAGAGCTGCTTTCAGTCCTGGGAGCTGCATTTTCTACATCCACAGCCCCACTGAGAGAATCGAGATTTATTCTTAAAAGGAAAAAACTATGCACTTTTCCTTTTTTCAAGGAAAACTCTCACTCCCTTTTGCTCGCTTGCCAAGAGGAACGGCTTGCTGGGGGTTGAGGGAAACTTCTCAGCACCAGGCAAACGCATGAATTCCTTTTCATGTTCCTCTTGGCACATCTCCTTTTAGCACTTGAGGACTTTTTCCCTGGTCACAGAGAAAAGCAGGCAAGGAGAAAATAAGAGCTGGTGGGCAGTAGAGCCCTCACCAGTGCTCTTCCTTTCATAAATGATGCTAGTGACCCGGGTGGCTTTGGAGTAAGTTTTTGGTGTGTACCCCCCCAGGGCAGACACAGCTGAGAAGAGTGATGCCTTTGCGCTATAGGAGACTGACAATTATTGGCATTTGGGCTCGAAACAGCCTCTCTTGACATTGTGACAGAGCACAGGCAGAGGTGGGGAGCAGCCCCTCGAGGCAAGTCCACACGTGCTGCTCCTCCTTGCAGCTCCAGAGGCTGTTGGGGAGCGTGGGTGTGCTGGGGAATGTGGGCGTGGGAAGGGTGGGAGGAGTGATTGTTCTGTGCTTTTATTTATCTCCCGGTTGATGACCAGGCTCACAAAGCAGGATATGCCTCCCTGGAGCCCGGCAAACTGACAAAAATCTACCTGGGAAGGATGCAAACCCAAACCCCCCTACTAAAAATATGCAGGCAAATAGAGATTTTCCAAAACAGAGTTCCGGAATGCTAAACTTGGTGGTGATTCATCGAAGGAGGGGGGCACAGCCGCTTTATTTTTTTCCCTGAAGGCAAGCAGGAACAATGTAAATCTCGAATGTTATCCACCCTATCCCCTCAGCTGGGCTGCTGTGCTTTGAAGAGCCCATCCATAACCCCGTAGGCACCGGCTTCCCAAGAAGGCAGACCTGCCACAAAAACAGGAATCCCTTATCGGGCAGCAGGAAATCCTATTTTTACATGAAGTTCAGAATAAAAATAAAAGGGAAATATATGCTCTGTGGGTGCAGGCTAAAATTAAACCTGGAGCTTCTCCCCTGATGGCTGGCTCCTGCTGCTCCCTGGATTGAGAATCTGACAGTGAACGAGAAGGATCCTGCTGTCCCTGGCTGCTCTCAGTGGGATCTGCTCTGCTGTGGGGCTTTTCTCCTCTCAGTAAGCTCTGTGAGTGTGGCTTAAATAAATCAATCTCCTTGGATCAGTGCTGTGGCCAAGGCCTGTGCCCTGGGCAAGCAAGAAGAGGTTCCTTTGCCTCTTCCTCATGTGGCTCCTTAGCGTATTTCTGAGCCAAATTCTTCAGTTTCTGACTGCCCTGTTAGCTTCACTGACCTTTGTCCAGCCCAGACCTTTCTCTGACCAAAATTTCTGCATCCAGGTACGACCACAAGATGTACTGATGTATCATGAGGGTCTGTCTTGCCTGAGTTTCTAGCATTGGGTCTGCTTCCCCACAGGGGATGAACTGGCACATCTGGTCCGGATTTGAGCATTGCCTTACAAAGTTCTCTGGGATCTGTAGTAATGAAACAAGCCTTAAGCCACAATTCCCAAACCTCTTCCTTTCCTGCAGTCCAGCACTGAAAAGCAACTGCCAGGAGAGCGCTGTGGCCATGCTCAGGGCTTTTCTCTGGGCTGCACCAGCTTCACCAGCTCTGTGGGGCAGGGTGGCACTGAGACAAATCCCACAGGGACAGTGAAGGTGGCCCCGATGGCACTTTGTCAGCATTTCTGTCAGGCAGCTCATTTAATTTCATTTTCAGACTTTTCTGTGTTGGACCTTGGGCCAAAAGGCTTTTTGCTTGACTTCCAAAGAGCAATTAAACTGGGTCCAGAAAAGTCACTGGGTAAAATGAATCATGAGGTGCAGATCTCTTGGCTGACCACACTGACATTTTATATATGTGTGTATATATATATGTGTGTGTGTGTGTGTATGTGTTCAACCTACCTCCTGTCTGCTTTTTTTTTTCTGCAACAAAGCTTCACTCTGAGCCTTTGGCTGCAAAATATATTGTAAAAGGTTCTTTGCTTGGAATAAGTATTTGAGGGCATTTTCAGCCTCCATCAGGAGAGCAAATCCCAATAAATATTGAGCAGAGCAGCCTGAGTTAGCTAGATCCCTGCAGATGCTTAGCAGGGCCTTGGCTTGTCAGGTGCAAGACAGGAGTTTGAGAGCAGAATTTTCTTCACCTGAGCTGGTATCCTCCTATTTAGTGAAATTGCAGGAAAGTTTGAAAAGGTGGATAGAGAATGGTGGTGTTGGGCTGCTGCTGAGAGCCAGGTTGTATAGAGAGAACAGCCCCTGGAGAACAGGTAGGAAAACTGGGGAAGGAGAGGGAAGGTGAATGAAGAGAGAGCATCTGATGATGGTTTTGGATACTTGTGAGTATCTGGGGCTAGAGGGAGCTGCCTGGGTTGTCTCAGCTGTGGTGTCATTTTTAGAAGATGCCTTTTTGGTTTTGAGAGAAGGTAGAGTTGCAGCATTCACCACTGCTCCTGTTTGTGGCTGGCCTGGACAGTTGCATGTCTTGAAATTTAATGTTCTAGCATTGTTTCATTTCTTTCTTGTGCACTAAAGCAAATACATGTGGAGATCTCCTCTCAGCCTTGCCAGCTAATGTGGGCAAGCAATTAAATTGTTCTAGGCAGCCCTGTGTGTGAATGACTGCATGTGGCTTGCATGCAGTGGAAAGTGAATGTCTGAAAGCCCCCCAGAAATGCAGGTCTGTGATCTCTGCTCTGTTGTGTAAGTGATTCTCACTTCTGCCGTTTACCGTAAGATGAAGTGATGAAATTTGGCTTAAAGGAGAAGTGATGTGAAATGGTGCCCAGTCTGATTTGGAAAAAAACGCTGTCTGCTCTTGCTCCGCAGGGTGCAGTGTAGTTTGAACTTCACCATGTAAAATTATCTTGCTTATTCTTAAAAGGTTTTGAGCTGTAAAACATCACCTTGCTGTTTTGCCCCTTCGCAATCACTGTAAAAACTGTCCAGGCTGCCCCTGATCTGGAGAAGCCAGGGGGCTCTGGCCTGGCCCTTGTCTTTGCTGGGGGTAGGGCCTACATGCTAGAGGACAAATAGACCATTTAAAGTTATTTTTATTTCATTTTGTGGACTAAATTTTCTGGTTGTTCCTCTTTCAATGAGAGGCGATTTTTGGGGATTTAAATGTTGAAATCCTGTGTGGTACTGCAGTGCTCCCGGGGGATATCTTGTATCTGTATCTGATGTTGAATCAAGCCTGTGCAGTGATTTATCTCTGAAAAAGAGAGGCACGTGGGGCCAGTGGAAACAGAGGTACATGTGAACACCTTTGGGTTGGGATTGGGAGGGATATGTGAGTGAATCCTCTGCCAAAACCCCTCGGGTAAGAGGCTTCCTGAGTAAGGACAGCACCTACAGGGAAGGGGTACAAGAGAGGTATGCTTTTATTTGATACAGTCTGTTTGGCCCAGATATTGAACTTATGGTCTGACCCCAGAAATTGGGAACGGCAGGTCCAGGAGGTGCGCTGAGGTGAGGAAAGGAGTGGGCTTCCCATGGAGGCCATCAGGACCCCTGGGCTGCTGCAAACACAGGCTGCTACCAGCACAGTGTGTCAGGAGAGCTCGCTGGGGACTTTGGGGTTTCGGATGCAAACCTGTGTCCGAGGTCCCCCTCATGACACAGGGTTAGGTCACCCATAAGCAGAACGAGCTGCCCATCTGGTCACTCTCCTCAGGCATGCACAGGTGCCCAGAGGTGACAGGGGTCATGCCACCACAGTAAGAGGGGTAAATACAGAGCTCGTGTCCCTGGAGATTTCGGGGTTTTTTTGCCTTTGATAGAAACTGTGAGTGTTGCCAGAGTGCAAAATGCAAAACTTGAGAGGTGAGAGCACAGGGCAGGACTAAAGGTGGGCTCCAAGGCCAGTCCATCACCCTGAGCTGGGGAAAGACTCCGTATGCTTCTCTCACCTGCTGTCTCAGCTGGTGCACTTGAGTTTCTTGAACCTGGTCCCCATTTCACATTCAGCAAAAGAGACCAAATTTTGCAACACAACATGTTTAGGGGAGGAGGGGGGAAAAAAAATCTGTCAGTCCTTCCTTTCTGAGATGTTTTGAGAGTCAAATTTTTATCAGAGGGAAAAAAACCCAACCCAAGACTCAAAACAGGAAACTCTTATCAGCTTGCCAGGAAGCTCTATTGCTTTGTGGAAGTGTTACCCTACGGTCATTGCTACTTTCAGTAGCTGTTTGTGAGTAATTTATGGCTTGAAGATGGGCGTCAATCTTCCATGCAAGCAGGGGAGAGGCCCTAAAGCTGGAAGGAGTAGTGGTAGGAATAGAGGGTGGAGGGGAAATACCAAGGAACAGGATTTGTATTATCTCACTACATATATTTACAACGATAAGATTTTCATTGTCTTCTACGGTAAATTATGATCCTGTTTTTGTTCTGTATTTGGATCAGGAAAAAGCAAACCTGTGTCTTCAAAAAATGCACAGGCTTAGCGATCAGTGATTGTTATTCAGCAGAAGTAATCGAGGGACTTGAGATAATACGTAACTTCTTGGCAGGGGAATTTCTAAATTATTGCCTTATGCAGCTCTGTGTTCTTGAATTCTATATGTGTGCAGGTGTCTTTGTGTAAATCATATAAAAATTAATCTAAAAGCTATTAAAACCTGTCAGAGGGGGTTATCTGGTTCTCTTTTGTGTCCCAGTTTTGGTGTGCCCATCTGCAACATAGAGCACTTACTTGTTCATGTCCAGAAGTAATTTCTTTCAAAATAGTGTTCCTGCAAAGTGTCTTTGGATTTAAAAATAAAGAAAACAGTGTTATGCAATGTAGTAAGATGTCTCTGAAAATTCTGTGTGTGTGCACTTTATGCAGAGAGATCAGGAGCTTGTATCCCAAACCTGCCAGGTAGTTGTGTTGAACAGTTCTGGCTCCTGGCCCAGTGATTCTTTTTCCTTTGCCTTATTGTGCCGTGGTGCGTCTGTTCTAGTTCATTGTGGATTGCTGTCGCTCCTGTAGTCACCCAACACGATGGGGATCTTTCCACCAGAGGCATTTTGTTTCCCCCAAGCTGTATGGGACAGGCATGATGTGGAGAAGGAAGTGCAATGCTGCTGCCAGGTTATCGTGTTTGTCACGTTGACTGCTGACTAAAGTGCTTGTTTATCTCTTAGTTTGTGCTGGCAAATCTCTTTTGCTTAAAAATAAGCATTAAACTTTTGTCTGGAAAGCTGGGCTTCTGGGCTATGAAGAGAAAAGATAATTTCTGAGTATGTAACTCATGACCAAATTCTTAAAGGCATTTTGGCAGCAAGGCTGTGCAGAGGAGCTGGGATATGTCCTGGGTAAGCTCACTGTGCACCACCAGTGATGCAGAGCTCATTTCCATGGGCTCTGGCCTTGCATTTAGAAATACATCATGCTGTGACCAGGCTTTGGGAGTATGGGGACTGATGCTTTTCTGGGGGAGCAATGCATTTCTTAGCATGTCTTGGGCTTTCTTGTGGCTGGAGGAGTCCCTGTGAAATCAGCATCAGGGAGGTGAATTATCTCCATCTTTCCATCTCATCACACACAGTTGAGTACACTTTGAAACCTGGCTTTGCCTATTTCCTTTTGGGCTGACATCCCTCTCCTAAACAGATCTTTTAAATGCAAAAATTCACCTTTTTTTTTTTCCACCCCCCAGTTTTTAAATGATGGTCTTAAACCCAGAGCACTGTGTCCCACACTTCTGGGAAATGAGGTTGTTCCATGATAGCTTGAAGTCTTTGGCCTTTGTTGGTACACAGAGCTACAGCATACTGACTGCAGTGGT
The DNA here is from genome assembly GCA_013399195.1 of Dicrurus megarhynchus. Taxonomy (NCBI): domain Eukaryota; kingdom Metazoa; phylum Chordata; class Aves; order Passeriformes; family Dicruridae; genus Dicrurus; species Dicrurus megarhynchus. The sequence continues at coordinate 1,011,693 of VXAD01010042.1, read as the reverse complement.
GTATGAACCCACTTTTCTCCTTTAGTGTGCTCTTATCTTTCTAATAGGGCATTGGAAAACATTTCTCTGAAACCCAGTAATCAGTGGCCTTTCTTACTCATTGGACTACATTCAGTGTTTGCACTAGCACTTCATTAGGAAGTAAATAGCTATTTGCTGGGGCTGTAAAAAATCACTCTTCCTCTTCTTGTACCTTATCTCCTCTTCCTGGACAAAAGTCAAGAGCCTCTTTCCCCCCGCCCCTTCCCTCTTGGGTATACAATTGAGTACAAATGATCCAAGGAGTATGATATGCCAGGTATTTTGCACACTCATCTCTGGGGAGCTGATAACAGCAGCCTGTCTCTCTGGAAACAGCCTCTTGGCTGCTCCCTCCTGCTGGAGTCAGCAGCTTCTTGCAGGGCCAGGAGCTGCTTGCCTCCCTTGTCCCTCCAGTGAAGGACTTTGGGGCAGGTGATGAGGTTGCATCTGATGCCTTGAGGTGCCTCAAGAAAAATTAATGCTGTAAGCTCATTGACATGTTTGGTGGCAGAATTGCAAACCTCCAGCCAGGGTGGTAGGGTCCTTGAAAGACATTTTCTTAGCTAGAGGTGGAAAAATGGGCTGCTTCTGACCAGCTCTGGAAGATGGTGGGAAGCCAGGTGGGAAGATGGTCTGAACATCCTCTTTTCCCAGGGGGTTGCCCAGTGGCCAAGGTGAGCCCACAAGCCCTGTATTGTCCCAACTTTGGCAGCCTTTCCATGTAAATCACAGCTCTGACATTCACATCTGCAGTGAGAAGCTGGACCAGTAAATTCTCTTTGGGGACAAGGGAAGGGGCTGGAGCCAGCGTGTGCCTCTTGGGCCGTAACGATGGCCCGTGGCTCTCGGCGGGACTGCGCCAGCTTTTGTTCCCCTCTGTCCTCCTGAAAGGAAGTGGTGAAAGGCTGCCAGGCCGCCTTTATTTCTGTGAAATGGAGTGAGATGAGTGAGGCGACCCATCGGAAGCTGATCTTTAGAAATATTAGTGACCTTAAGTGATCTCTCCAGGGCTGGGAGAGAAGCAGACGGAAAGGACAAAGTTTCCTTGTTTGTCACGTTAGCAGTTTATCATCCACTGCTCTGCTGGGCTTATTTGCCTTCCTTGTGAAGGAGACATCCACGTTTCCTGCTGTGGGAGAGCAGGAGGGTTGGACAGGCCATCCATAGAGGCATGGCCTCTTCTCCAGGAGAGTTGGACAGGCCATCCACAGAGGCATGGCCTGGTTTCAACAAGCTCTAGTTGCACCAGCCTGCCCTGGCTGCATGGACGCAGCCCCTTGGCCAACTTCTAGCAGGTTTCCCATGTTTTCCAGTCCCACTTCTCAACCCCTGGGACCCTCTTTGTGCCTTTGGCAGCTTCTGTTGAGGGTTGTGCTGGGAAGCCACCACTGCTGCATTGCTTGGACCTTGCAGGGACTGGCTTTTTCCAGAGGCTACAGAACAAGCAAGAACACTCTTGTATGTCTGGGAAGGCTTTTGGGCTGTCTGTATAAGCACTTTTCTTTCCCCCTCCCACGGTGCAGGTTGGATGAAGATCTGTACTTCCCCAAAGCCCTTGTGGGAGGGGAAGGACAGAGAGTGGCCTTGAGAAGCAGAATGTCTGAGAAAAGCCACAACCAAAGCCCAAGACTGCTCCTTCCAGGTTCTCAAGAGAGATGTGAAACTCTGCCCCTGGGTCTGTACTGAAATGCTACCGAGCCTGAGATGATGTGGTGCTTCTGAGGTTTGACTCAGCTGTGTAGAGGATGGAGGAGGAGGAAAAAGCTGTTCAAGCCTGAGCTTTGCCACTTCATAGGCAGCATGTGGTCTCTCTTCTGCACTGTTCTGCTGAAGCGCTGTGCTTGAAGCTTGGCAGAGTCCTCTGTCCTCACAGATATGGGGAACAGAGCATTTAAGGCAGGGAAAATGCTGCAGGGAAAGGGCTGGAGCAATTCAATCAGCAGAGCTTAAAGGAAAGTATTGCTGCCAAACCTCACTGCCTCATCAGTCTCCATTCCTGTGAAGTGTTTATGGGGGGAGAATAAACCCCAAACCCCTGCAAAAACCCCACCAATAAGGCCGCATGGTTGCACAGACAGCTGTGGGACTGTCATATCCATGGGCTATGGTTTGGTTGCTGTGGGCCTGGATGTTTGAGGCGTTCAGTCCCTTGTGTTGCACGGCTACAGCTGGTAAGGCAGAGTACATGTCTAGAGAGCTGCTTGCTGGGTATGCCACGTACTGCCTGCCTCAGGCTGAAGCAGGTTTGAACTAGGCCCTAAAAACCAGGTCCCAGTGCGTCATCAGTACTTGACCCACATGGGTTTTTTGATTAATGCTTCCTGGGAGACTTGGGGTTGACGTTCACTTCTTGCATAACTCTTTTTTCGTAATGATCTCCGCTCCTGTACGTGCGAGACGTCTCTGGGCAGTAAAACTTCTTTCTTAATTGTTCTTCCAGTCACTGGATTTTCTATTGCCCCTGAGCAGCCTATAAAGCTCTAGACTAGCATTAAATGGCAAGCACTAGATCACCTCCTTTCCCCTTGCAAGGCTGCTTAATTTCAGAAGAAAGAGTGAAGCCTTGCATAGCTGAGAAGGAAGAAGGGCTTTAGGTGTGCTTTGCTATTATATGTTGGTGGCTGCTGGTGGGACCTGGGAAAAATGCCACCAGTTCTTTTTATAGTTTAGTTTGCAAGCTGTAATTTCTTGGCAGAGAAGATGATCATTGGTGTGTTTTTCTCCCTTTGGCATGATGAGTTGTCAAAGATGATATTAATTAGCGAACTAATCTCCCTTGGTGGCAAATGGTGCAAGTTGTCTAGTTTGCCGAGGGTTTGTTCCATGCTAGAACTGGATTGAGGGGTGCTAGTTAGTTGTTATAGAAGCTTCAGCTGTTTATGACCTTTCTGTGCATGCAGAAGAATTGAAATTCCCAACTGGGCATACGAAGGAACTCTCTACTGGATATTTAAATCCTAACTGGGGAGCAATTCTGCTTCTGAAACTTTAACATACCTGTGAGCTGCCAGCTTGGACTGCAGCTACACAGTTCTGATACAAGTGGGGATGCCTGTGCTGTGGGACACGGAAGCTTTAAAGATGGTAGGATGCAGGGAATTCCTCCTAGTCTGTTCTGTGAATGGCTTAAACGAGGTAGGCAGACAGACAGCAAACTCTCCATTTTGATACCTTCCACTGTCTTTAGGAAAAACGCTGCTGAAACTCTGCCTTGAAAACTCATGGTTGAAGGAGGTCAGAAAATGGCCAGAGAGCTTTCCCTGGGAGCTGTGCTTCCTACTGGCCTCTGTGCTGCCATCACCTTATAAGGAGCTCCTGTGATCCTCATCTCGCTAATAAATGTGTAAGGTGGTGGGTAAAAGCTGTTCAGAGAGAGTTTTTGGTTGGCATCTGCTTGCAGTGAACTTGTGTGGCGTTAAGGAGAGGAATTCCACGCGCACGCCCTTTGCGCAATGGCCCAGGCAAGGAGGGCGATCTAATCCAAGGCCTATAAATATCTCCCACGTTCACGTCCCTGAGACATTAACGGAGGCCTCGCTGACGGCTGTTTACAGGACACGGAAGCAGCTGGAGAGGAGCCCGTTTTAAACCTAGCAACTCGTGCCGTGTTTGACAGCGAAGGGCTCGGTGGAACGGGCACGCCGTGGACGGCGCGTGCTGTACTCAGCAGGGATTTCTCTCCCTTCGGGCACTGAGGAATTGTTTCAAAGGCCTGCTTTAAATACTGGATTTGTTACTCTATCAGCAGCGCCCAAAGGAGCTGGGAAGTCAATCTCGCTGTAATTGACTTGCCTGCACTAGCCTTGAACTTATTAGCATGTTGAGATTCCAAACTAAGCCTTGTTTTTCCCCCACCCTTGGACAGACTGGGAAGAGAAGGGAAAGGCTCATAATCACAAGGAAGGAAAAGGAAAGACCAGAAAATAATAGATGCTATGCTATGTTATGAAAACTCCACAAAAATAACTTGGATGTTACTAGTCAAGCTGCTCCTCTGGAATAATTCAGTGCTATTCTCCATGGGTGTTCATACCCATCTGTCAGGTTTTGAAGGACTTGAGGATTTCTGCATCTAGGAAGGGCCTAAATAGTCTATCATGCCCCCTGATTTACCAAAGCCTGAGTGTGGAGCCACAGCTTCTCTCTATAATAAAAGACACATGAGATAAACAATAGCAGAGGTGGAAACTATCCATGATGCAAGAGGTGTAGTGTCATCTGAGGTGAATTCTAGAGGAGCTTGTCCATGGTTCTAGCTGGGCTTGTAGGGACACTGTCCCTCTCTGTAAGGTCAAACAACCGGTAACTTTTGCTCACTAGCCAAAAGCTGCTGTCATATGGACAAAGCATTAAGGCATAATAAGGAGAACCACTTAAAAGAACAGTTTCCAGACTTAAATCTGAATTTCATTGTTGTATGAAGTTTGTGTTGGAACTTTAGGTGATGGAAAAACTGATTCTAACCTTTTCTGTTTGATTAAAAATCCCTCTGAACTTCAGCATGCTGGCTAAATTCCAGCTCCCAGAAGTAATTGCCTTTTGCTAAGCTACGAACCTCCTGTGAAACCTTACTCAGGGAACTTAGTGTAACTATTATCCTTTCCTTCAAATAAATGGTTGTTTAGCACTGTTGATCTAATCTGCCTGTCATGTTCCACAGTAGAGAGAATTTAATTTTCAAGAAACTCATATATTAGCCCATATAGCATGTAGACAGCTGTTTCTGCTCTAGATCCTTCCCAGAGAGAAGACCAAATGCAGCTCCTACTTAGAGGGGTTAAAAAAAAGGAAGACCTTTTTGTTCTTCTGACCTTGTGAAAGCTCTTCTGTGTGAGGATGGGTAGAGAAGGACATGAGAGGATCAGAGAAGTGAGTGGTAGTGGTATGTTCCCGTGATAAAATCCCCCACCCACAGACGGAGCAAATGAATTGGTTCCTCTGTATAACCTCCTGGGGAAATCTTGTTCAGTAATTGAGAACTGCTCTTGGAAAAAGGAAGCACTGTTGGACACAGATAACTGCCTTTGGAACGTGGCTCTGTGAACTGGCAGGAACATGCCCTGGCTGGAGGCCTGCGTGCAGTGCCTGGAGTCCTGGTGGGCTTGGGAAATCACATCCTTCCACAGATGTGGGAAACAATACAGGTGGCTGGGATTGCCCAGGGAGTTGTAACTTGGAAGGGAAGAGGAAAAAAAAAGGGGGTGTGTGCATGTGCAGCTGCTATCTGGGAAGGGGATGGAGAAATACATACACCTTCTCATGGCCCAAGTGGAGAGACAGGATTTCATGTTATTTTTGTAGAGACAACCTCAGGCTGTTTCAGGTTTGATGTGGGGTTTTGGTGCTTGTTTTAGTGTTTTGTTTGTTTGTTTTTAAATTCCCTGAAGAGCCTAGCAAAAGTGAAACGTGCTGGATAAAGTTATCTAACAAGGACTATTCCTAACCTGCCTCTCTGGAAACACAGCCTCCCTAGCAGCTGGCCCGTTCCCTCTGTAGCAGGGTTGCTTCGTCTCCTGCCCTGCTGGCAGACCCCAGTGCAATCCTATTAAGTAACGGTGTGTTTGTCAGGGAAGTGCTGGTGTTGTTTTTTCCCCCTCTCTCCACCACGAGTGGGGAAGCCGTGCTCTGACAGCGCCAAGTGGTTCCTGAGCAGTGCTGAAAGCAAACCCCAGCCGGCAGCGCTGCGGCGGCACCTCGGGCACTGACCTGTGCGGGCAGAGCCCTGTACTGCTGTCCTGCTGGAACATCCCAAGAGGCTGGCACGGGGAAGAGAGGAGCATGGTATGTGGAGCAGGCAGGAGCCGTGGAATGTGCTGGCATACCCCAGCCATGGTGTGGGGGTAACTGCTACCAGCAACACAGGAAATCTGTTTCCTGTCTAACAGTGGGCCCTACTTTGAGATTAGTCTGAAGCACAGCTGCAGTCAGGCACTGATAACTAACCTACTACCCGTGTTTTAACAATAGGCCAGGGGTTTGGTTTGTGAATGCACGAACAATCAGGCACGAATGTGCCCTGAAAGCTCTTTGACTGCTGTTACAATGAAGTTTTGGCTACCTGAGCACCTTGCTGGAGTGTACAGGAAAGAAAAGACTAATAAACCTCACCTTCTCCCATCCCCTTTGAGAGAACCAGTAATGTTCTGCCTTTTCAGGAGTTAAATTTCAGCATATGATTGGCACAAGCAATGTGCTGTATGTGTGTCTATCAGACAGCTGTGCCTACACAGAGATAGGGTTGATTCAGGGTGCTCTGTGCAGCCTCAGCTGGAGTCTGATGGATGCAAATTCCTCAGGAAGACCTGGACAGCCTTAGCAGATGTGTACTGTGATGACAGTTAAACTGGGGGTTACCGGGCAGCTGAACTGGAATGACAGAGTTTGCTGACTTTTCCCTCAATTTCATCTATTGCTTTCACTCTCCACCCTATGATTTCCTCTCACCCCTCTCTCATCCTGTACAGATGCTAATGGAAACTCTGCCAACTACTACAGCTCACACCCTTTCTCCGAGTGCTTCCCCAGGACTATCCGAACTGCTCTCCCTGTCTTACTCAGTGCCTCTCACTGTCCCACTCAGGGGATAACTATCACTGTCATGAACATGTACAGAAAAGAAAGGGCAGTGAAGACAGAAGAGTAGGTAAGATTTAAAAAAAGGTTTTTTGCATCCTTTCCAGATCTTGATAAATTTGAAGCATTCTCATTGTGACTGGCAGGAAGAAACTCCTTCAATATATTCCTTTTTGGTTGTTACCTCTCCCCTACACTGAACAAGGTGAATCAGGGGTACAATTCCTCTTGCTTTGGCAAGTATGGAGGTTGTGATTAGACTGCCAGAAGAGAAAGATATTGCAGATGTCAACCAGTCATTCAGCACAGCACACCTGAGTCCAGCTGGGCTGATCTTTACATGCACGTTTGGGAATGTGAATAAGGATAATCTCCTCCCTCTGTTGCACTTAGAAATAAGCTTTTTTTTTCTTTTCAGCTGCATTTCATTTTGCTGTGTAAAGAAGTAGACAGATCTGGCCTTTCTTTTTTAATAATGTCTTAGGACCAGGGTACAAAAAAGATTAATGCATTAATTTTTAAGACAAGTGATAAATGTACTGCAGTAAGCACATCCTACATACACATAATATATTTCTCTATATAATATGAACACAAGAGATATAAAATAAGTTATACTTATCTTGGTTTTTCATCACAGTAGGAGCTCAGCTTATATAAAGTGACAACAGGATTGGAACAACACACTGCTCCAAAGCAACAACAAAAACCAGAAGAGTGTGCGCGCACGTGTGTGTTTAGGCAATGAAATAGGAAATTGAGGGATTTCTGCTAAAACTGGGTCTTGAAAACAAAAATTTCATAGAGCACGAAAGAAGTGGGGAAGGTCTCTTGGCTCAGGGTTGGAGTTCTGGAGGGGATCAAGTGTTACCGTGTGGTGAGAAGAGTGTGTGAAGGCTGACATCTTGGCTAGGTTTGTGGAGGCACAGATCAGAGCAAGCTCTGCCCCGTGCCCCTGTGTGTTCTGCCCTTGTGATGGATCCACCTGACAGTGTGGGGTTTGTATCTGTACAGTGAGAATGGGGCCTCGCAGCTTTCACTGTGCACGATGAGAGCAAACACGTCACTTCACAGGGATCACAGACACCATCACTGTTCAAAGAGCAAACACTACCCACTGGTTGTGAAATGTTGGGGGAGCCTGGAAGCGGTGTTCCTCCCTTCCAACCCACCTGATGTCCACCTCTAGGGCCCCCTCCCTCTGCTTCCCTTGGAGGTTGGTCCTCTTGGCCATGCCTGCAGAACAAATCTCCCCTGGGGACTGAATGGGAGGTAGTGATGATTGGGAACTCTTGAGTGCCTGTCCCACAGGGAACAACGAGGAACTCCAGCTGCCCAGTTTAGAGCTCTTTCAGATTTTATTAATGTATTTTTCTTTCAGGACAGGGGAGCGTTTGTAAAATTTGCATCTAATGGTGAATCAAGGTTCCTAAAGTTCTTAACTCTGGGGTCTGGTATCTAGTATTTTAGTGTGAGCATATGTAAATTAGGAAATGCTCTTTATTTTGGCCAATAGCTTGAAGACCTTGTGGTTTCTCTTTGCTATCAAAATCTCAGTCTCCTGAAGTTTGCAAGACCCATTAAAAGGCAGAAGGTGCAGCCAAAGCTCAGGAGTGATACTGGCAGTTAGCAGATTTCTATTAGTGCCTATTCCACTCTCCAAAAATGCAGCCCACTTCAGGTTTTCTTCTATTCCTGCTTAACAGAGTCTCCTAGTTTGCAACATCCTTTTTTTTACCTTCATGTTTACAGACTACACATTAGAAAGCAGGGACAGTACACTGAAGAGTTAATTGCATATTATCGTGAAGGATCGGACTTTTTTGTTCTGCTTTAGATTTTGTTCTTCATACAGCAAAGAAGGTATAAATCCAAATGTGATCTCACATCTAAAGGTATAATTTAAGTAAACATGTTTTTCTAGATCTTTTATTTTCCCCTTCCCTTTCCCTCTCCCCTGTAACCTTCCTTTCACTCTGTTATTTTCCTTTTGGATGGAGGGAGGAGATGGGAAGGGAGCTCATTTGGCAGCTCATGACCCTCCAACTTGACTTTAATGAGATGATTCGCCAAGGCAAACTCCTCATCATCCAGCATGCCATCTTTGTCGATGTCAGCCAGTTTCCATATCTTGCCCAGCACGGTGTTGGGCAGCTTAGACCTTACCATCTCCTTCTTGGCATTGGCACCAGTTATTTTACCATCGACAGGCGAGAGCGTGTAGAAGATCTCGTCGTACATGGGCTTGTCCCTGGCCACCACCCACTCGGCGTCATCGATCCCTTCTCCGGCGCCTTCTCCGTAGCCGTGGCCGAAGGGCCCGTGCAAGGTGCCCTCGAAGGCTCCTCCCTTCACCATCTGGGTTGGCCGCTGGGACTCTTCCTGGCGGACGAGCACCATGAGCTGGGCGATGTCGTTGGCCAGCATGTCTTCCACCGTCTCCAGCAGCTTGCTCTTCAGAGGCTGGAACTTGCTAAAATCCTGGGCTTGCAACTGATCCTTAAAATGGGACAACACAGCAAGAGGTGAGCGACATGGCTGTGCATGGCGGAGTAATGGTGTGCAGTGAGATGCCTGCCTGCTGCTTGGCTCACAAAACCCTGCTACTGCAGAGGAGTGGGGAGCTTGTCATTCCTTCCTCTGACAGCCCTGCTTTCAGCATGGGATGGGGTCTCCCTGGCTGGCCTTGCTCTTACTTCATTCCTCTCTTAAGTCCTACAGAAAATGACCAAATAGTTCAAGGCAAACTGGTTGTGGGGCTCTTGCTACATCCTCCAGCCAGTGCTCTACATTCCCTCCCCCTTCTGCACTCTGGGAAGGAGATGCCACCTGGCAAAAGATCATTGTACTCATCACCATGCAGTGCATCTTTCAGCTGCCATTAAGGCAGTAGCACATCTCTAAGAGGTGGTGAGCCTGTCTTTACAGCACGGCTCAGATTCTATAATTTCCCAGCTGAGCAAGAGTGCTTTGAGTAGGGCCTGCAAAGAACTTTCTTCTAGCTGCAAATGACCTACAGCTTTATCTTTCACCCTCTATTCATTAAATCCACACTATTCACTCCTGCTGGACTGATACAGTTTTTTAAACACACATTTTAACAAGCAGTGAATGAGATCTATTGGATACACTCCATAGATCTCATTCCCAACAACTTAGGGAAAATATATTTTCAAAATATATTTTCAAAAAGAAAAAAAATAGGCAAATGCTGTTTTCCATAGGTAACTAGTAGCAACCTCAACAGCTAGAACTCAGAACAGGTTTCTGCTTGGACTGAAGCCATGTAGCAATGCAGCAGTGTCCAGCATTGCTTGAATATACAATACAAGGCTCCGATCCAAGGTCCTTTGAAGTTTTTGACTTGCATGAACATTGTGCCAGGTCTCAGGTCTGCAGAACAGAAAACTTGCTTCTCTGCTTAAAATAGAAAAGGGGCTTTAAGTTTTCACACCTTCCTTTCTCTCTTTCTAGAAACAAAGAGTGAAGTAGAAGACAAATATAGCTCTTGAGGAATGTGGCATGTGTAGCCTTTTCAGTACACAGCTTTCCTTTTAATATAAATTAACAGTATGCTTAGGCCTGAAAAATCTGCAAATGCAACCTGGAATTAAAAATAAAGAAAAACAGAAGAAAACATTTGCTGTAAAGTGCTATTCAGGCAAAGATATGACAAATGAATGTGAAGCTGTAATGCTTCACATGAGCTCTGTGTGTAAGAAGTGCTCATGCCCAAATATAGCCTGCACATATTTTAAGGCACACTTCAACATTACAGCAGGCTTTTCCCACAGGTGGCAACAATCAATGTCTGCATGGCTCTGTTGTACTCCCTGCAGTTACTCTAATGTTCTTCCCTTGGGTGTTTGCCAAGATGCCACTGCTTACCTGCATCTTTCTCAGATTAGGGAAGTCTCCTGGTGAGATCTGATGCTCCCGTTCAATCCGGGCATAAATATCTCCCAAGTTGTTGACAAGCTCTTTCTTTTTATTGTCTTTCCCAAACATTGAGGGCATTTCCTTCTTTAGGGAACTGATGATGTAGGCATGGACCTGAAGGGAATTACATTACATGGAATGAAGGCATATGTTAAATAGCACATCAGAAAATTCTTCTCAGCAGAGTATCTGTGCCTAGGACTCAAATCCATCTTGTCCCACCCTGAAGAGCAAGCTCAGCTCTTCAGCTTGCCTGGACCTATGGATTGTTGTTATTCCAGTGCTAAATGCTGCTCAGCTGTGTGCTCTGGCTGTGCTGAGACAAGGTGAAAACAAGGTGTAATCCTGAGCATACAGACAGTGACATTCATATGCACTTTCTGGAGGGAGTGGTGGGGTTTCTTTTCTTCCACTGGGCATGGCCTTCAAGGGAACAGTCCCTTTCCAATCCAAACATATGGGTTTAATGTTTTAGTATGGATACCAGTCCTTAACTTATGCAACTTTCTGGCTTTTTTTTTTAAATGGTGAACCAAGCATTTTTTCTTGAATTGAAAACCCTTGCACTGAAAGCTTTTGAGGGATCTTTTGATATCTTTTCTCAATTGATGTGGGGTTCTTTCCTGTATTTTTAGGGGCTTCTTTCAGTTAATTTCAAATACTCAGGGATACCGAAGGCTTACTTATCATTTGTGTGAGTCTCCACCTCTGCACCCATCTAAGCCAGGTATCTCTCTTGACTAAGAAAGTGTAAAGCAAGAGACCTAGAGCTTATCAATTCCCTTGGTGTATGATTCTGATATACTGAACTGGTCCTAACTCTGAAGTTTCTACCACAGAACAACTGCTTTCCAGATCCCTTCAAGTGCTACCTCCTTTGACCTGTAGTTATGTTCCTCACTCTGGCCTGCCATGATTGACATACCAAGCAAAGGAGGTGTTTTCTTCCCATATTGGCATAGGACTCATCTGCTGGGCCTGAGTTAAATGGGATGGAAAAAGAGTAGGATCCACCAGCTCTGCAAGCTGAACTGGCCAAACCCACTTCTCCACAGGCTGCATGCTGCAGACAGCCCAAACTGAATGCTTGGGGGTTCTACGCCAACACCCACCTTGGCCAGCCGTGCTCGCTTGATGAGATCATTCAGCTTCCTCAGGGCTGCATTGCGGGGCAGGCTCTGGATATCCCTGAACAGGTCCTGCTCCTCTGCCTCAAACAACTTGCGGTTGTCAGGGATGAGCAAGGGGTGGGACCAGAAGGAGCCGATGTAGACTCTGATGACCTCGGGAGTGTTGACGATCTTTCCCAGGGACCACATGAGGGCACCGTACACCCGCATCAGCTGCTGAGTCTCTATCTGGTCAGCCTTGTTGAGAACAACTCTCATCTTGTCCTCGTGGTTCTTCAGGGCCTTGATGACCTCAGAGAATTCATCAGAGATGTCCAGCTTGTGAGCATCAAAGAGGAGAATGATGCGGTCAACCCGCTCTGCGAACCACTCCAGTACAGCAGCGAAGTCATAACCTGCGAGGGGGGGAGGAAGAGCAGAGATGCAGCAAACATGGGAGTAGAGAGCCTACTTGCTGTACTCAAACTGTATCTGTATCTAACTGAGGGTAAGCTTGCAAGGAAGCAGCTTTCCCAGTGGACCAGGTAGCTTGATAAGGAGAGGAGGCACTGTCCTTCACATGGAAATATCATGAGGCACACAGTTAAGGACAGCTCTTGTCCTCTCCACATTAAGATATCACCCAAAGAAGCCTTGAACTTGTGCTCCAGATCTTCATTCAAATGCATATCAAGGTGCAGTTGCTGTATTGAAACACCTACTGCAGAAGTCTTGTATGTGGCAACAAGAAAGGTCTGGTTTGTGAATGACTGGCCATCAGCATAGCCTACAAAGGCTGTAGAAAGCTGGGTAATTGCAGAACTTGCACCCAGACTGGTTTGAGATGCATATCTCCACTGCTTAATAAATCTCAGGTCTTGTCTAGTTGTGCAAGACTAACTTTGTCCCATCCAGTTCAAATCCCAGGATGCAAATAACCTTCCTTACCAGAGTAATCATCCTGTCATACCTGCTGCATGTGCACAAAGCCAAATGATTTGTGTTCACTGAGCCAAGAGCTTGATGCTTAGCAGACAGCATTGCTGTGAACACCAGAGGCAGACACAGGCCAGGAACAGTGGGTTCAAATTTCACGTGCCTCAGGACTAAGGATAATGGATTCAGTGTCAGACTGGGTCCACCTCTAAGCAGTACAGGGCGTGATAAAAAGTGTGTGTGGTGAAGTCCCTAAAAATAGTAGTAATGACAGCAACAAAATTACGGTTTTTCCTAGGTCTGTGGCAATTTTTAATCTTCTTTAAAGTCTTGGTGAGAGACTGGTTGGTTCTCCCCCCCTGCTCTGTCAGGCTCTCCTATGCTGTGCAACATTTGGGGTTATCTGAGTCACCAGAGTACTGCACTTTGTTATGGGAAATCAGGACAGACCAAATGCTATTTGCATTCAAATCCTTTAATATACTATTTTAATCTTGGCTTTCATGAATAAATGCATGATAATTAGTTCAGTGCTTTTTCCTCTTGCTCCCCTTTCTTCTTCTTCCTTTTTTTCCTTCTGTCCCCTCTAAAACCTTGAGGGCAACCAGTGCATCCCAATCATTAGACTGGAACTACAGAAGGGAGAACAGCTGAACTCTGATCTTGCTTTTTGACACTGGCCTTTTCTTCCATATGACTAAGCAAATTGGAGCGAAATCCTGGCTCTCATGTCAGGAGTAAAGCCTGTGTGAACTTTCTCTTCAGCTGGATAAATTGGTATTAACTTTTTGCCACTGAGAACTTTTATATAACTTCAAAGTATTATTACTGGGCAGTGTTCTGCTTTGGCCAATTGTAGTTTGCTCCTTACAGGAAAAGGGGGTGTCAAGAGTGTGGGTATGCGAGGTGTGTGCTCTTGGATGTGGACACTTTGCCCTGCCCTCTTCCATGGGATCTACAGAAATCTCAAATGAAAGACAAATGTTTGTCCCACCAGTGTTCTGCTCACTAGGACACGAGTGTCTCCTCTAACAAGAACAAGCAATGCTGGGCCCTGGCTCTTGCTCAGCTATGTTTGATGCTGAGAACTTCAGAGAATTCAGAACTAGTATTGGCTTTGACAAAGACCTGCTGAGCATTCAATATATTATATTGATAGCTGTGTATCTTGCTCAGTCCATGTGTCTGACCTCAAACACCATCACAAGTCAGTCCTTCAAAACTGAAATAAACTTGGTCCTTGCTCGCTTTCAGATATTACCAGCCTTTTTAAACCTTAGGTGTTAACCTCAGCTTTTTAACCTTAGGTGTTGTGGCTGCAGGGAGCTCTACTCCACTGCTCTAATTGCAAATCTGCTGCAAAGATCAGTGTGCTGACTCCTTCCTAACCTGTGCTGGGGGCAGTGGCAGCAGGACAAAGTCGATGCTGATACCTCATTTCACTCGGCCCGGGTTCAGGCTGTCAGCTGTCCCTCTGCAAGCAGATCAATGAATGTGCAAACAGGGGCCTCCCGTGCCCCTTCAAACTTTGCTAAAGAGAGGATACACAGACTTTATGTTCACTTCTGCCAGGGCTGGAAGTCATCTGGCGTGGCAGGACAGTTTATTCTTCATACGCAGAGAGCTACACAGCTTGCTTTTTCATCATGGAAGCAGTGAGTCAGGGTGACTTTATTTGGAGATGTTTGTGCATTTAATCTTGTCAAATCTCATGGACTGGGATGTTTTCTTGTCAAGCTGGCACATGTTTGAATTGTACAATAACTACTTTGTCCAGTGTTTTTCTTGGGAGAAGCAAGGGGAAAACAGTCATGCTCTCTAGGCTACCTTGTAATGCTATAGTGATGTCCTGTCACAGAGCATGTGGATGGTTTCCCTCTGACAGTAGAGAACAGTCACTGTTATGCTCTCTGTTGTGTTAATAGGGGCTGGGATGAGTTGGGGAAAGTGTCTGCACCTGACACTCAGCCCACCTTTTAGTGATTCAGTAAAAGTAGGAAGTGATTATTAAAAGAAGGGAGATACAGAAAAAAAGCGTTAACTGTGGTTTTGGTATTAACTGAGGACTTGGGAGACTGACCTTCGCCCTTTGATCTGCCTGGGTCTCAAGGTTTATTCAAAAGTATCTTTAGGTGCTTAGCTCTCATGAATTTTATCCTGTATCAAGCCTGCATCCCCAGTAGCACTTAGAAGGTATCTATTTCCTGAGCCTCTCTTTCCTATTAACAAAAATAAATGTTGCTCTACCCAGCAAGAAAAGGAAATTAATATCTGCTCAGACCCTTTGTGTATTCCCAGCCGCTACAGTAACATACAATGAGTCTTGAATGTCCCTGTGGACTTCATTAAATGTCTAGATTGATTAGCAGACTTTCTTTCCTTGCTTCTTTGCTTGTTCAGAGATATTCTCCTGACAGCTGTCCTGCATATCTCCATTAAAGAGAGAACAAAGCCCAGGAGAGTAACACTTGCTGTTCACTGCCCTGAAACATCACCCTGGACTCATTTGCATCCCATGCTGGGACAAAAGCCCAGCCCACACTCTCCCCTTGTATGTCCCACTTGCTCTGGTGCTAAGGGAACCTCTCCTATTGGTGTCCAGCTGAGCAAGAAACATGCCTTGTGTGTGCAGTGCTACTGATCACAGCTGCATTCCTCTGTATGGGGGTACTTGGCAGGAAAAACAAGGTGGAAGTGCATGTATTCTGTTCTAAGTGATAGAGCACTACAGAGGGAAAGAGGGGAAATTATCCCGAGTGCTGTATAGTTCCTTAACACACAGCATGGCGTGGGACAGACCTCTGTTTACAACTGTCTGCTTGGAGTCACTGACTGTGGTGGTGTTTTTGCACACAGTCCCTAGAGAATTGCTACAGATGTGATTCATGGGGCTGACTTTTCAGTCTTGCTTTTAGTGTATAATAGAGTAGATTGTTACTAAAGCATTTGGATAGCAGGGTGACAGTGTAGAATGCTAAGGGCAAGCTATTAATAAAGGTCTTTAAAAATAAGGTCTTAGATTAATATTTTAATGTTTAGTTTGGAGCTTTCATTTTTGGAGGGCTCTTCAATGGCATAGAGAACTCAGGGCATTTTGCCTGGCTTCAGCCAGAGCCGGAGGTGTTCAACACCTGAAAACATGAGGCTGATTCTGTAACTAAATTAAACATTATAGCCTTGCTTTGGTTTCTTCCCTCCTGCCCCTTTTTCATTTCACAGATGCACTGGGCTTGCCTCTTTCTTCTGGCAGTTTATTACTGTGTGAGCTTAGACCAAGAACTGATCTGCATCTACAGTCAAATTAGGAGTTTTCATAGTGTCCCTTGCTCATTCCACTGCAAATGCATTACGTCTCCCTACACCTCCCTGTGTTGTAGGGCGTTGCTAAGGCCTCTCACAAAAGCAGGCAGTCTCTATCTCTGCTTTGGCAGTGTTTCAGGGATGGGTGAAGCTGTCCACGGAACACAGCACGGTTTTATTGTGAACTTACAGGGTGGCTGGGAAGCCATCTGCTTGCCAAAGCTGCATTAATGCAAAACCATTATTGCAGGGATGTTCAGACAGAATTGTAAAGGGAAGAATTTTCTGTTCAGTAATTCCTGTCTGTTGTACTTGCATCCCTGTTGAAAAATATGCTGCATATTTAAACATTCTCTAACATCACTGATGCAGCTTCTTTCACAACCTCCAGATAAGGTGAACGTGAAGAGAAAATTAATCTAAATCATACAGTACTAGGAGGACAAGATGAACACGATAACAATTTTATTCCATCAGATGGTTTTTTAAGGGACAGGTTTCCTTTTGACAGCATGAAAAGGACTCAAGAGACTTAACATGAAGCTGACAAGTCAGCAGGACTGTCAGTGGGTTCAGCCTGCAGAGAAAATTATCTTCTTGCAGACTCCCTGCCACCTAGACTCCATAAGGCAGGCTGGCCTAATGAATACTTGTCTGTGCACCATTGGAATACCTGGCACCGTGCATTTCACCAAGATCTGGCAGGATTATGCAATTACATTCTGTCAAGTCAGATCAGGCATGATACAGTCTTTATGCTGACTGTGGGAAGATGGATGATACCTGACCCAGCATAAAATCTGCCTGGCTGTAAGATTTCAAAGCCAATTTAAACCAGCAAGGAGTGGGCATGCACTGGTTCAGCATTTCTCACCATGTAGCTACACCGATTGTTGGTTTGGCTTTGTTTTGTTTGTTTGTGCTGGGGTTTTTTGACTGGTAGCAAGCATACTACTGATTTCCTGTCTTGTGGAACCATAGCCACAGGTCCTGTGGTAGTGCAGTTCAGGTGGCATCAAATGGGAGCAGTGAGATCAAGAAGTGCTGAAAACCCCAAAGCTGCTGCTTTGCACCAGATACCTCACAGCTTGCTGTCACTACTGCTGTAAATTGTGCTGCTGCTTTTAGCAATTCACCTCTTTCCTGCTGAGTTTTAGTCACTGGGAGCTTCTTTCTCATCTTTCTAAAGCTGGTTTTATCCAGAGGTGAAAGATTTACCAGATTGTGCCACTCTCTGGTGTTTTTTTAAAGGCAGAGTTTTATGGCAGTGTCCCTGTTTGTCAAGTGGGAGACAGGCTCTGATTGTCCGAGGACAACATCACGAGATGGGGCAGCTGACACAGTGAACACTGACTACCTAGAGAGGAAACAGCTCTTGGGAGATGAAATGAAATGAATGCTGATTCCAGGGAGCTTATCACTTAAATTTTTATAATTGAATAAGAAGGTTTTGAGGCTTAGTCTAACTGGTCACAGCAATGTCCTGCCTGAAAGCCCTTCAAAGACCAGGGAAGAAGACTTATGTCACTGCAAAACAAGGAGGCAGCCCACACTGGAGGGGGAGAATGTGCCAGGAGGGGCAGGTGTTACCCAAATGTGACAGATGGCTGTGAGCAAAGGAGAAGGAAGGTCACACGATGGCCAGAAGCAGAAAATGAGGGGGGAGGGGGGAAGTGACACACCTCTTTGAGGACAAACAAAGTGAGTGGGAAGCTGAGTTGGGTGGCTGTTGTGAGACCCAGAGGTAATGGTGTCCTAGAGAGAGAAGGGTGCTGGCTAAGAGTATGAGAGAGGAAACAGCTGGGACTGGGTGGAAGAACAGTGACTTGAGCAAGTTTCTCTCAAGGTGAGGAGCTGGTGGTGCCAGCAAGGAGAGGACAGAAGGGATGGGTACTGGATTCACCTCTCTGCTGCTCATCCTGAAGCACCTTGGTAAAAAGCTGCCATACTCCTGTCTGGAAGAGGCTGCCTTCCAAGGGAATATAATGAGATTCCTGTAATGCGTATCTGTGGGTGTGTTGGGAAGTAGACAGAAGTCCTTTGGGATGAAAAGATTTCTTTGAATGTCGCATGCCCTAATTTCTAGAGCAGGCCCCAGCTTTGCCAATCAATTCTGCTTGTGCCTATACTCAAAGAAATAATCTGTCCTGGAGCTGCTGATTCAGAGCACTGGGAGCTACATCCTCCTGCCAGTGCTCCACATTTCCTCCTCCACACCAAGAACTAATGGAAACATTAAATTCGTTTTGGAGGCTTTAAGGTTTCCAAAGCAAAGGCAAAAGGACTCAAAGCACAGCAGATCTCTGTTCTTAGCTCGCAACAATGCTAACATTTACATTAACCAGCACCTGGAGTGCCAGACTGTGTGGCCTTTTGCTTTCATGTTGTTTACTGCAAGGGCTTCAGGGTGGGGAAGAGACTGGGAGCCTGATGGGGCTCTTGCTTTATGTCACTGGGAAGTGAACGAAACCTCACTAGGCACATTCAGATCAGGTGGAGTAAAACTGAGGAGAGCATTGTCCAGAGCTAAGTTTCCCCGTAACAGCCTGTTCAGCTCCTATGAACACACAGCAGAACTTGTCCCATCTACAAGTTTATACCTTTGCCACTTGTGACAGATGGGCCTGAGCGTTACCTGGTACTTGGTCCAATTCTGAAAACAGTTTCTAGCCAGATTTTGAGACTTCAGAAGGCACCTGAATGAGGACCAAGTATTCCAGAGAAGTCAGTGCATAGCAGCGTTGATACGTAGCTGGGATTCCAAGGAAGTTTTTTTTACTATAGTATCCAAACACAAACTGAATTCTCCTGTACTCATACTTTAAATTTTGGGAGAAATCATGTCTGAAAAGCTGGCCTGAAATGGCTACCAGTAACTGATAGCTCCCAGTGACCAGGAAATACACTCCTTCTCTATTGTTACTCAGGAAGCCGAAAGAATGCATGATGGGCATAAATAATGCAAATTGATGAGATGCTGATGCTATGACCACCTTCCCTCAATGCAATAGATAAAGTATTTCTGGAGTGCACAGTGCACAACAAATGGACAAGCTGCACAGCTGTTCTAAAAATCAGACTTGTTTAGTAACACAAATGCTTGCTGTATGTTAATAGGAACAGAAAAAAGCACAGCCCTTTCTGTCTGTGCAGCCATTTAAACTTGGTTTTTTGTGTTACTTTTTTTTGCTCTTCCAGTTCTGGAACTGCAAAATATATCAGTATTTCCAACCCAAATCATAGAGACAGTCCCTCCCTCCTTCAACACCAAACAAAATAATGGTTTGGTTTTCTCAAACCCCAAATATAATCTTGACCTTTTGTTTGCATGCTGCTTTCAGGTCAGAACAGTTAGGCTCATGGCTTCACATATTTCTAGAAATAAAAATGAGAACTGTGCAGGTTTTCTGCTCATTTTTGTTTTGCTTTTAAGAGGAAGTGCAGACCAGTGTGCCTGTAACAGCTGAGCATTTCAGTGAAACAGTACATGTTAAGTGAGACTGTGATAAAATCAGGCAGGTTGGCAGAGCAGCTGTAATGGAGGTGAACTGGAAAGTCCAAACTAACCAGTGCACTTTCACCCTCCTAGGCAGAGTGAAATACAGAATATAAGCAAACATCACCAGTGGGGGAGTATTATAGCAAATATTTGAAATGCCTCCCTTTTAGAGGCTTTCAGGGTGGATGCCTTTAGTTTGTATCATGCTGTTGCTAGCACACGTGACAAAGCTCCTCAGAAAATAATATTTTTTGTTGCCACTGTACCCTAAACAGCATTGCATGAAGTGGGAGAACATTAATTCCCTTGGTGTTTGCCTTTCCCTTCCAAGCATGGCTATTTGAGACACAGCCAGGCTGAGAGCTCTGCACTGCCCAAGTGCATTTTTCTTCTTGTTGTCAGGCTGGTGAGTGACTAAGTGTCCCTGGTGCTGAAGCTGCTGGTCATTTGGGAATTCTGCTTTCCCAGGAGAAGGGCGAGGCTGGTGGGTAGGGTTTTTTCCCTTGGTTATGGGATGCTTAGGCTGCACTGAAGCCAGAATGGAACTGGGTGGAAGGCTGGGAAAATGCTGGAATAGTGTATACTGGAAAGAAAGCCAGTGCAGAATGACACTGCCAGTCCTTACCTCCGGGCTAGGACCTTGTGGTCACTGCTAACGCAGGAAAGGGAGAAGGCGGCAGAGAGAAGGTGAAGATGAAGGAAGTGTTCAGGATATATCCAGGAAGTACTACCCCAAAACAGGGATCAAATACAACTTGGCCAAGGTGTCACTGAACTTGGCAGACTTGGATCTGCTCAGCTCAGGGCAGATGTAGGTCGAGACAGATGGGCAGCAGAGCGTGTAAGGCTCAGCCCCCAGGAACGGCACTGCCAGTGAAGCGCACGAGTTCCTGTTGCCAGGTGGCTCCATTGGCAGGGCGGACTGCACAAGGTGATGAATTATGGGGAAGTCCTCACTGCTGTCCTGGCTCTGCTGTACTGTATGACCTGATCTGTGGTCCTCCCCTCTGTCCTCATTTATTTCAGTACAGTCATCCCCTCCTCATTTTCCCTCCCAGCAGGCTGGCCTGAGCTCATTATGTGACACCAGAACAGTGCTTTACAAGTCAAGTGGATGGCATTTCTATCATTATCAAATTGTCAAAGGAGACAAGACTGTGCTGTTTTGGTACAAACACCTCCCCTATGGGCATCTCTGCAGCCTCATGCTCCCCTGGAAACAATAAAAAAAAAAGGACAGAGAGCAAGGGACAAGGCAATGCAACCATTAGTTCTTTAAATGCGGACATACATTCAGTCTGTTAAAAAGATCAGAAGAGAAATGGCTGCCTTCCAGGCAAGGATAACACAGAAGCAGTGAAAGACAAGATGCTCTGGGCCAGGACATCCTGGAAACATTTCCCACAAAGCCTGTAAATGGCACCTGTGTATCCTAGGGAGTCTAGCTACAACACCTGTGACACCGTGGGTGCCCACCACAAAGTAGTGCACGAGTTAAGAGCTCAGTAGGTCAAATCAGCGCAGGCAGCTCCTTGGCTACACTTGTTAGGAGAGCCTGAGAGCAGCAGCAGCTGCTGTGTCAGTGCTGGTGATGTCACTGCATGTCAAAGGGATGTGCACTTCAGCTGTGACAGACTGCATCACCCTCAACTGCTTGATAGGCCTAAACCTGCAGCTCTGCTACTGGGAAACTTCATGGGCTGCTCTGTGGGGGAAGGGGGCTCTTTATGGTCATGCAGCCCTGGAAGAGAGCCAGTGCAGAGCTTTGTTTCCTGGGATTATACAGCATTCCTTGGAGCAAAGCTTGGTAGCCATCTGCAAAGCCCTGCTGCTAGCACTGACACCAGCACTCTGTGCTCGCGCACACACTGGCTGTGAAGGGGAAGGGACTGTCAGGTCTGTCATCTTTAACAGCAACAAGGCAGTGAATTTAATTCAGAGTTGAGTTCAGACAAATGAAAAGCTTCAGAACCTGGACTTGGCCCCGGGATCAATCCTTTAAGCCTCATTCCCTTGCTCCTGCTCTTTGAAACATGGATGCAATAACAGGAACAGATACTGCTTTGAAATTCAGGGGTATAAGGTGGCTCTCATGGATTGCTAAGCTTTGACAGCATGGTATTCTTCTAAGCTGACACTATAGATTAGCTAATGCTCCTGACTTCTAATGGGGAAGGAGACGGACTTGTGATGTTCCCACTGAGAGGAATTTCCTATTTTTAGAAATGCTGCTGGTTCTCATGGGACGGGCAGGCTGGGAAAGCCTGCCACATCTTTTACATCTTTACTTTCCCCCTCAAATTCATGACAGAATGCTGCTTCACTATCTACTCTCTTCCCTGACTGCATCATAGGTACCCCAGTCTGAGGGTCTCAGAACCTACTACTAGCAATGGGGGTAAGAAAAGCATTCCTGTTCCAAGCAGTTAAGAAACTTCAAAGTCTCTTGGAAAATCTCTGTAAGACTCTTTCAGGTATTGCTTCACTCCCAAGTGAAATCTGAGCAGGCTGGGAAGGTACAGAAGGAGCAGAACAACTTTGCTGTGTCAGCAGTTTTTAGCCCTGTCTTGTTTTCTGCCTAGAAACCATGTCACTGCTCTATCTGCCTCCAAAACCAACTTGCTAATGAGGTCAGCTGGCTTGTAAGCTTGGTGGCAAAGGTGCCAGCCTCACCACTTTTTCCTATCCCTCTTCCATTGGAGCTGAGTACTCCCTTTCAAACACCTTGAGATAAGCTCAAGCCAATGCCTGCCAGCAGCCCTTCCTAAACACAAGAACCTCAGCACTCTTTTGACTCTTCCTGCTCCCTGTAGACAGAAATTGCTGGAGTTGTCCCAGCCTCAACAAAGCCATGTTCATCTAAACCAGATGAGGATCTTGTCCTGGAGCTATTGCAAGGTCATCTGGCCTGGCCCACATGACCACTTTCAGCCTGTCCTGGATGTAAGTGGTGACAAAGCGAGATCCCACCTACACTGTACTTTTAACAACTGTGATTAGATCAGTTGACAGGTTGTGACAGCCCCCTTGTCTGGCTGGAGATACAGCAGAGCAAATTCCTGGGATGGCAGGATGATCAGGAGATGGCTGTACTCCACTGAGTGCAAAAGGGTCGAATGACCACACAGTGTGGTCACAGGGTCAATGTGACAATTTTCTGCCCCAAGTGCACTTAATTGTGCTAGGGGCAGAAAAGTTGTCCAGGAAGAACCTGTTCCACATGCTGAGACAGGCCTCCAGTTCTACAAACAGGTATAGCATGCAAAAATGTACAGAACTGGGACTCCCCTTTAGCTTCCTCAGCTGTTTCCAAATGTTTGCAGAGGCATTATTGGCTTGGGTTAAAGTACACCAGTGACTTTCCTAAGTGCACAGCTGTGCATCAGCGTGTTCTGGCACTGCTGGCATTTATTAGAGTAGCTACAGGAAGCACAGAATTGTTTAGGTTAGAAAAGATTTTTAAGATCACAGAATCCATCTGTAAACCCATGCTGGCCTCAGCCCATTGATCTGTCCCATTGATTCAGATCTCTATACAGATTCCTCTGCACAGCCTTCCTACCCTCCAGCAGACCAACACTCCAGCCCAGCTTGGGGTCATCTGCAAACTGGCTGAGGGTGCTCTCAATCCCCTTGTCCAGACCATTGATAAAGATATTAAATATGCCTGGTCCAGTGCTGAGCCCTGGGGAGCACCACTTGTGACTGGGCTGCCAGATGGATTTAACTCCATTCACCACCACTCTCGGCCTGGCCCTCCAGCCAGTTTTTCACCCAGGGAAGGGTGCACCCATCCAAGCCATGAGCAGCCAGTTTCTCCAGGAGAATGCTAAGGGAAACAAGGTCATAGGCTTTACTAAAGTTTAGATAGGCAATATCCTCAGCCTTCCCCTCATCCAGGAAATGGGTCACCTTGTCATAGAAGGAGAGCAGGTTGGTCAAGCAGGACCTGCCTTTCATAAGCCTGTGTTGCCTGGCCTGATCCATGATGATGATCAGTTCCATGACCTTTGCCAGCACCAAGGTCAGACTGACAGGCTCTAGAATGGGACACCAAGACCCATTGGAAAGCTCACAGAGGAATTTTTGCAGAAAGAGTAGCAAGAAGTGCCAGTGTATTTTGCAGGAGGGTATTTTTAGTTCTGGAAATAGATGAGAAGAAGGAAAATCTTGCAATATATGTCAGGATTTGAATTAGTGAGGAGATTTGGAAGAGGGGCTCGAAATGGGTCCATTTTGACTCACCTACACCTTATTTTTATTTTTTTTTTTAATAACAAAAATATTTCCTCCTAAGCAAGTTTCCTTCACTGTGATAGTTTCACAGAAGAACTGTTTGCTTTCAGTGGCATTTTTTGACTGGAAAATGCCTACACCACATAATACAATTTTTTTTTAATCTCCATAACACTTTCTGCTGAGGGGAAGAATGCTTGCACAGCATATTTTTCAACCTTCTCATGAAGGCTGGCACACCTTGGAATTTCTGATCCCCTAGCAGGGCAGAAGCCCACAGTGAAAAAGGTTAATGTGAGTTTTCAACTAACTGTAGCTGTGCTTTATTGACATTTCTTTGCTAGCTAAGGTTCCTGTGGTGGAAAATCCCAGCAAAACAAACAAGACCTGGCTACGAGCAAGGTGGCTGCTCATTTAAAAGAAAAAAGTAAGTTTCCAAGAAAAATTTCAATGCAAAAGTGTCATAAAACTTGGAAAGTCATGAGTCATCTGAAATCTTACGTGACAGAACATGGAAATACGGGAAAGGCCTCAGCACTTTAGGGTAGAGCCTGTGCTGCTGAAACTCAACTGTGCACTGTTGATAGGCAGTGTGCACAAGAACTGATCTTCTCAAACCTGAATGCTGAGATTACTACTCTTGGCTTTCTTCCAATGAAATGATGCACAGCTCCCAGCTTTATCTAAGGAACCTTCTAGAAATGCAAGCTATGCCACCGTCACCTTACAGAGCAAGAAAGTGACCACAGATGTTAGAAGTATACAGATGTTGCCCACTTCAGAGGGTGGGTCTGAGAGTGACCTCAAAAGTTCACTGAGAGACTCTGTGCTATGCATCAGCTCCATTTACAAGGGTCTGTAGTGACAGGACAAGGGGGAAGGGCTTTAAACTGAAAAAGGGTAGGCTTGTATTGGATATTGAGAAGAAATTCTTTACTGTGAGGGTGGTGAGGCATTGGCACAGCTTGCCCCAAGAAGTTGTGGATGCCCCATCCCTGGAAGTGTTCAAGGCCAGGTTGGTTAGGGCTTTCAGCAAGCTGGTCTAGTGGATGCTCTAGTTTCTACCCTCTGCCCCTATCTATGGCAGGAGGTAGAAACTAGAGCATCTTTAATGTCCCTTCAAACCCAAACTACTCTAGGATTTTATGATTTAGTGCTCACAGGCTTTCCAGATTCCCCACTGCAATGAGCAACTTGGGTGCCAATGGCTCTTAAACCCAATCCAGTCCTGCACTAGATTTGGGAAGCCTGGACAGTGCAAGCAACCAGGCTGATTACAATGGGAGCCTTTGCTATGGGTAAGCCACTGAAAGCAAGTGTTTCTGCAAAGCAGATAGTTATTACTTCACTCTGATAGAAATCTCTTCCATGGGGAAATACTGGACTGTGCCACAGGTACTGCTGACCTTGTCAGCAGCCTTCCCTGAAAACATTTAAGTTCTCTGCAGATTAACAATGTTCCTTTGGTCTCCATTTGCAAAGTCATCTTGTAGCTCTGAGAGGCTCCTACCACTGCTTTTATCCACAGCTTGTCTAGTTTGAAGTGAAACTCATATACAGTTCCTTTGGTTTTCATTACTGTCATTTAAAAGAGAACTGAACTTGGGACTTACCTCTGCTAATTCTCTGCTTTTCTCCAGAAAGGATTCCTGGTGTATCAATGACACTGATGCTTTCTAATACGGGATTAGGTAGCTGGGCACAGACGAACCTGTGTGGAAAATAAGTATGTTAGAAAAAATGCAAAACATACTTATGATGTGCTGAACCTCACAGGCAACATGGGACAAGTCAGACTCTGATCTCTCAAGTCTTCAGTTGGAAATTGGAGCTACTTAAAGAAATGAGAAAGAGAAAAGTGCTTAGTTCTAGTTTCTATTTTGCTGCCTCTGGAACATGGGTTTCAGTCATGACCTATGACAGGTTTTTTTATATGGGCCCCCAAACTGTGAATTATGAAAACACTTGGGTTTTCATTTATGTGCTGTTTAGATTTCAACAAGAAGTGGTATTTGTTTTTCTTTGCTTAAGCATTCCCCTGTAGAGTCCTGAACTCAAGTGAACTGAAATAACTTGGTTTAAAAAAAAATCAGCAATGCTGTAGGACTTTTGTTCTTTTTCAAATCTGGTCTTAAACGGACAAAAAGTGTGCTATTATTGCACCATGGAAGTACTAAAGCATAGGCAGCATGAGATCTCAAGAGGTTGCTTAGTCTATCATCCTGCCTCAAGGCAGGATCAATCAGGTTGTCTGAAGTGTTCTTCAAATCTGTAACAATGCAGACTCACCAACATTTGCTGGGAGTCTACTCCATTACTTAGTAATCTTTACAGTAAACCCTCATTTTTTTATGTCTAATCTAAATTTTGTATGCTACAATGCCATTCAGTCACAAACACAGTAGATGTGGAAAATTATTTATTTTTCCCCTCTTGTCACCAGGTACACTATTGTCATCCTGCTCCTCTCAGTCCTTCCTCTACAGAAAACGTTCGGTGGTTGTTTTTTTCTTTTTCCTATCTCTTCCAGTTCTCTCTAGCTGCCTTTCCAGCTCATTTCTAAATCCCTGAAGACCCTTGCAGCCTTCCTTTGGGTCCTCTCAAACTGCTCCACATATTTCTTCAGGCATGATGCCACAAGCTGACGTACTCCAGCCATGGCCCTGCTAGTGGTGAGCAGAGTGGATGGATTGCTCCTTATCTCTTACAGATGACAGTCCTGTTTATATATCTCAGTGACATGTTTGCTTTTTCAACAGCAGTATGACACTGTTAACTCACATTCAGTTTGTAATTCACTGCACCCCCCTCTGCAGTTCCATTTATGTGTAATTGCTCTTTAGCTAGTTGTTCCCCATCCTGTATCTATGCAAATCACTGCCTAAGAAGAGTCACTTGTGCTTTGTGAGCTGCAGCTCATCTATTTCAGTTGCTAGTAACAGGAAAGGACAGTAAAAGCCTATCTGCTTCTGTAGCTCCTGGTAGCATTTCATGGATAGCCTTTTTGTGATGGCATTCCAGGCACACAAGTGCGTGTGTGTGTACATATGCATATTAATAGGGTGGTGTGACATCCCGGCACAAAAAACATGTTCCTGTGGGAGGAGGCAGAACCACAAAGGATGGGGGTTGGCACAAAGACCACTCAGGGCAGTCAAGGCAGATGGGGCCCTGCAGTGCTCTGATGAGTGTCTGGTTCTGCAGAAGTCCCTGCATCTCTGAACTTCTCCAGGCTATGCTACAACCCCACCCCAATTGTTCTACTTGTATGACTCCAAAAAGATTCTGACAAGAGTGAATCTTCATGGGTTAAAGAGTGTCTCCTCCCCTAAGCTGTCAGCTATTTCAGACCACATATTACAGCTTCCCACATCCCCAGCTTGGCAGGTGGCAACAGGGAGCATTTCTGCATGTGTAATACCTCATATCAAAGAGGGGGACTGGCTTGATTATCCTGTTGGGTGCCAGGCACAGCAGCAGAGAACAAAAGGCTCAGAAGGTCATGTTATTCCCTTGTCGTGCCAACCCAGGTTTGCTCTCCATTGTTACAGCCCTGAGTATTCCTTGTGCTGTAATATTAAATGGGACAGGAGGATTTTCTACTGGTTTCTCTAGGAAAAGTACTCCACAGGAGATTTCAGCTATAAGGTCAGAGGCCAGCATGAGTGAGTGCATTCTGGCTCTGTTGCCAAAGTTAAGGCTGCTGCCTTCCTGTTGTCCCAGCAGAACTGCAGGGCCTCAGGGAGCATGACCTAATTCTGTTTGGGGCCATATGAAGGGAAGAATGTGGTGCCAAACTAGAGTTTCACTACCTCTACAGGCAGAGCATAGGGCTGAAGGAGCAACCTGTTATCCACCTCTCCTACTGTTCACAACACAAAACCAGGAGTGACTCCACCTTAGCTTCCCAAAACAAACTTTGGGTATGGGGGAATTCTTGCAACCTAGTCAATGTGATATGAAAGTAATGGGTGAGATTCCTGATTTTGCTCCAGGCCCTTGGTGCCAAACAAGTCTTCCTGATAACAAGGTGCAACCTCTAATCTCTCTGGAATCTTCCCAGAGGTGGGGTTTGGCCAGCTGAGTCGGAGAAAGGAAAACAAGCCCTTCTCTCAATGCCCAAGAACAATCTGAGACAACAAGAGCACACAAGAGACAGGATTCTGCAGATCTGCTATCCTCCTTTCAGCCTTGGACAGCCCTATCTCCCAGGGATGGGCAGGTGCTCCATCTCCTGGGAATGGAGGGAGGGAGGATACAGGCTCTGAGCAGCACAATTTGCTTGTCTCCCAGCCAAATCCTGACTGTACCAGTCTTCCCTTGCTTCCTGGAAAGCAGCAGATCCCAGTCTCTGATGGGGAGGGAGTCCCAGCTACAGGTGGATGCTCACTTCTGGACCAGCAGGCTCTGCACCCCACAGGACACAGTGCTGTGGGCTGCCATTTCTCAGCCAAGATCAGCTTGGCCTGTGTGAATGCTACTGCCCCATGTTGCTCTACTCCTTTTCACTGATGCTCACAGTCAAGTGTTACCTTTAACCATCCATGGGCAAAGCAGACTTGCCCATGGCCACTCTTATCTCGGCTTAGAGGTGTGGCTCCTGGAGACTAGCTCCCTTCTGCAAATTTCTTGCTCACAGCTTCCTAGCTAAGGTCATGACCTTGGCATATACATGGCAGCAGCAAGGTATGTGCAAGGCAGAGATAGCTCTGCTTGTCTCTAGCAAAGAAACCAGGCCTGCTGGAGAAGTAAGTGTGGGTGGCTTCATCTGGTCCAGTGGGTGCACCAGGACTTACATCTGCTAAATTTCTGGCCCTCTGAGTCAACTCTTGCATGGGTTTAATTTCCTAATTACCTGGGCATTAGCATCTGCATTTTCAGCACTGTGATGCTCACATAGCTGAGCCAGTCCCCCTTACTGTCTCCTCTGTCAGTTTAGAAATCATTACCCCCTGTTTTTTCATGTCAGCAAGAGAAAGATGTCATTAGCTGCTCTGGCTACTCCCTGCATAGCTAGGAGGACTGCACTTACACTGCTGCTGAATCACTGCTGTGTCCCTCTGCCCTGCTGTCCACACAGGCTTGACTCCTTCCTCAGGAGAAAGAAGAGTAGAAGCACAACAAGAGCACAGCATGATACAGTGAACTGGGTTAATGCATGCAGAGATTCCTTGCTGTATCAGGAGCAAATTGCATTCAGGACACATCCATCAGGCTAGTTCAGAAGTGTTTGCTTTTTTGCCCCCCATGCCTGGCCTAATGTTCCTTCTCTGCAGTGAACTGTCTGCCAGCTGTGGCTGTTCTTGGCTATCAGCTGAGCTGCTCTGAATTATGTCCTCTTCATCCATGATCTCTGCACTCCAGGCAAGAGACCTGCTATTTTCTTAGGGCAAATCACCTTTCTGCCCTGGTGTAGGGAGTGGGCAGTCACCCAACCTGTTGGTCAGGTGCAGATGTTCTGGGCCCTATGAAACATCAAAAACTCCTCAAAGT
This sequence comes from Dicrurus megarhynchus, assembly GCA_013399195.1. NCBI lineage: Eukaryota > Metazoa > Chordata > Aves > Passeriformes > Dicruridae > Dicrurus > Dicrurus megarhynchus. The sequence continues at coordinate 982,587 of VXAD01010042.1, read as the reverse complement.
CTCTCTGGTGCAGAACCATATTGATGTATTTGAATGATGGTCCTGTGCAGTGATCAGATATTGCTTCCAGAGTCACCCTGAGGCACTGTGAGGTTCTCCACACAGCAGTGACTCCAGCTAGTTCCCTCTCCTGCCAGCAAGCTTCTCCCCATGCTTCTCTGCAGGTCCATTCCCTGCCTCTCTGCAGCCTACACCAGCACTCCTGTGGTCAGTGCTGGTAGGAGATGCTGCACCCTCTGGACAGTCATTCTCTGAGCTCGAAGACAGAACGGGAGCCAGAGCCCAGCCCAGTTTTCCTGGCTGTTTGGCTGAGCAGCTGCCATGTTTCCAGTGTCTCCCACACTGTGTTAGCAGGGAAGGCGTTGATGATGGGTGTAGTCAGTTTGTTGCCTTCTGCAGCACAGTTTGTGCTCATCTAGGATATGGGTGTGTGCTGCTGGCTTCCTGCAAGGCCTAGATCCAAAATCTCCCTATGGCTGGGCTGGGTCTAGGGGATGGAAAGGTTATATTCCTCATGTCACAGAGCCACTGTCCAAACACCCTGCTACATTTTTTTACAGGAAACACATTAGAGCAGCCATCAATTTGCACCTGAGGTTGTATGTGTTAGGCATGGGAACGGAGAAAGCCTGGTTTTGATTGCAAATGGAAGAAGCTAGAAATACTGAAGCAGGGGAGAGCAAGTGTAATGGAGATATTTAGCTCTAGTTTCCTGTAGGATGAGCTTAGGCTGTGGTGTCATTTCTGTTTTGTTTGTTCAAGAAAAATGAAGGTTTGTCCCACTTGAATTTATCAGCCCTTCAGCAAATTACTTATGTGCATCTGGTAGGACTGGATTGGCTTTGCATCAGCCATGTGGATGGGAGGAAAAGAAGTGCCTTATCCCTTTACATTACCTGCTACGCTGCTCATTAGGTTCTAACTTCACTCTGCAGAACAAGGGAGTTCTTGAGTACTGACCTGTTCAAAAAGGCATTGCCAAAGGCGTTGAGTTTCCTGAACGGCTTTTTGGGATCCACCACCAACGCATTTCCAGGAACGATTCCTTCCACATCTCCTTGCATAACTGCTATAAAGGAGTCAGTTGTAGGCTCTGGTCCAATCCTCATACCTGGGAAATCCTGCTCCAGCAGGTACCTGTAAGTCAAAAAACAGGGTGTGGGCATGAGACGTGAGCTGCTAAGTCCTAAATGAGTTGTACTAAAGATTGCAGTGCAATTATGAAGCTCAAGAGCATGGATCCTTCCGAGACTATTTTTAGCACTGTCACTGAATCGTTTGATAAATGTCTTGGTAGCTTTTCTACTTAGGATCTTGACATTGAAAGCTCATTTAAGGTGGATTAAGAAATTGAGATGATTATAGCTGCTGGGAAGAGATTCTCATCATGTTGCATCATTTTGTGTACTTCAATCCTCAAGACATTTGGAACAGACTTAGCACAGTGAAGTAAAAACAGCAGTTCACTGCAATCACAGAGTTAATCCAGAAACCCTACTGGCTCTTGGTGCCAATATCAATTACTTCACTGCTGCTCGTTTCAGCAGACTCATCCAACTAATGTGCTTAGCCCCCAGTCTAAATCAGTTGCTTAAATGCCAACTTCTCCTGCATTTGACTGAAGTCTCAGTCTCTGTCCTTGTGTGCTTCTGAAATGCAGCTACAGGTCTGCACTACAAACTGCTCAAGCATATTGAGCACTACGCATGTGGGTGGGGGAGTATATTCCAAGCTATATAACGAGCTAGATAGCACAGTAAGTACAGCATCCCTTATTATTTCCTGAAGGTAGTTTGGCAAATTTCAGGGAAAGATAGTCACCCATGGGGTTGCAGGACTTTGAATAGGACCCTGGCAGCATATCCTAACTTACCCTGCCAAATTCAGGGTGGGTTAATGCTGCATGCATGGGACAGTTCCCTGTGGCTCACGAAGGTGCCAAATGCCATCGCTGAGACCAGGTCTGTGTTTGTGTGTTTGGGTGCAGAAAACCACCTGCTGATGCTGTGCTGAAAACTAAGACCATTGCATCCACGTGGGTTGCAGAAGGTAGCTAGAACTGGTCTAGCTCTCAGTATGGGATGGTGTCAGAGGGAAGTGACAAGTGATAAGCTCTGGCTAGTTACATGAAGAATAGAATGACTACCAGACTATGGAGGTTAGTGTAATAATGTGTTGCTTGTTGCCAAAGGGTAGCTGGCACTCCCTCTCCCATTGCTTTGACCTAATCCTTAGTAGGTAGAAAGATTATTACAGAATTGCTGTGGTGTTAAAAGTAGATTATGGGGATGTGGAAAAGGAAATAGGAGAAGGACTGGAGATTTTTTTCATGGCCGAGGCTGATGTGTCTATGCACCAGAATTGGTTCACTCAGGTGAGCCTTAGTGAGGGAAGTCCCTGTGTGAGGGACTACAGGATCATTGGCATGAAGGCCTGTGATAACTTTATAGGAGTTCCTGCTTTCACTGTCATTTTAACATAGGTAATCACTATCCAGTGTTTAAGGAGCAACAACAAAAAAAATTGTGCAGACTATTTATTGATATCACGTCAGTAAATATGTCTTCAGTTCCCAATGGGCAAGGCCAAATCAACTGGATCTAGAGGTAAAACAACCAAATGTATACCCAGGACAAATCACTGCTACTTATCTGGCTTGGTACACACTCATACTGCAGCAAGAATACCGCCAGAAATGACATCCATAATTCCCTTAGGAGCTGACCACACCTCCTTTACTGGTGTATTATCATGTATTTTCTAGTCTCTTTTGTCCAAAGTGATTTCCAAGTCCCATGCTCACCAGAAGGCCACCAGAAGTGACTCTTCTTAATTGCAAAACTCCGAGATGCAACAGCAGCTGTTGATCAGCTCCTAAAAGACCTGAAACAATCCAGGAAGAGAGCAGCCCTCTGACCTCCTACACTAGGGTGGATATATCCTATTTATCTAAACCATGTAGGCGTTTCTCAAACTTTCCTATAAAAGTGGGTCGTTACTTAAGCAGGCTGCAGGTAGTGGTGGTGTGTGCCACCTCTCTGGCTGGTGATCACAATACACCTTCCTGGCAGCTGCAGTAACTCCTCTCTAGCTTGAAGCACCTGAGAACAAGGAAGGGCTGCTACTCTCCCACCAAGGGCTCTGTAGACTGTCATATGAATGTTCTCGGCTCAATTCCCTGGAAAGCTCTTTACACTGACACAGCTACTTGCTAGGTTAGAAGCCACTAGGTCAGACTCTGGAAACTAAGTTTGTGCCTCCTAGAAGGCAATTCAAACACCGGCCCCTGATGGACATTGCTGTCAAGCCAGTGGCTTTATACAGATGGGAATTCACTGAATCCATAGAAATAAATCTTTGCATTCTCCCCACGCAAATACTAGAGAGAAAAGAAACAGGCAGTGTTATCAATTGTCAAATGCAACAAGTGAAGTGCTTTTGAGAAAGGCCTCTTACTCCCAATGTCAGGTTGCAGCCTTGGTGTAACAATGACCATTTTTCTTTTTTACAGGTTTGAGATGCACATGTAATATGACAACTTTTGAGCAGAAGTAAAAACTAGTTGGTGGGGGGGGGGCATTGTTATTTATAGACAAAGCTTCCCAGAAAGTCTAACCAAAAGTCCTATGTGTAGTAATAGCAACACTCCTCCAGACAGCCTGCTTGGAAGAATTTTATCACAGCTCTGCTCAGCTAATGCTTCAAAGCATTTCTGTGTTTATTTCTTGTGTAAGACTCAAAAAAATACAAAACAAAAAATCCCAACAAAAGCACAAAAGAAGTAGCTACACACCAATGTTATTGACTTAATGTGCAACAAGTGGTAGGAAACCAGAGAGATGAAGATTTGACTGCCCACTATCACAGCATCTGTTTTAAGTGAGGCCTCTCTGGGAGATTTGGGTACATTGTGCAGCAGGGTGTCAGCAGCACAAGAATCTCATTGTGCAAAGGACAAATACAAGGGGTTGTATTGACACTGCCTGATGGGGGGAAGCACTTCTCCACAGTGACACAGCCTGCCCTGGCTACCAGAGGCAAGCTGGAGAACACATGCAGTTGTCACATTTGTGGGGATTTCTGGGAGAGAAGAGCAAACAATAGCTGTGGAAAACACCAACCCTAGCAAGCAATTTCCCCTGCCTTAAGCTGAGCTGCTGAACACGTTCAAAGGCCTGGGGGAGTGACCTCCAGCCAGGTTAGGGAAGTTTGCAGAATACCCCAGGCAGGAGGGGAATAGGTTTTTTATGACCCATCTGCTTTTTAGAGAAGTGTCTGGAGTCGGTACGTGGCTGGAAGCATCATGCTGTTTGCCCATTTCAGGCCTGTTCCTGGTAAGGGACAGGGCAGGAAAGCTGCATTAGTGCCAGCCCAGCTTGGGGTCCCCTTTCCCAGGCGGATTTGGAGACGGGTAAGGAGAGGCCGGGCTCGCTGGGCAGGAGTGCCGCAGGATGTGGGGGAAGGGGCTGCCTGCCCGTGATGAGTCATGCAGGAGCCCTGCAGGATGCCGCTGAGTGTGGCAGCAGAGGTGATGCCGAGCGGGAAAGGGAAGGAGGGCAGAGCAGGAGGAAATGGTGACAACTGCCTGAGATGAAAGGTTCAGGGCCGCACGGGGAAGTCACACCAGAGCTCTGAGTGTAGCCTGTGACAAATAGTGTGGAGAGGCCAGAAGGTGTAAATGATTAGCTGTAAGAGGAAGGGGTGGCTACACCAGAAAAGCAAGCTATGTTGACAGTTAGTAGGGCTCTGGCAGGCTTGTTTATTTTATTAGCAGGATGGCTGGACTCGAGCCAGGATTATTTTTAGAAATGACCAAGGAATCTAAGTTAATTAGGAGAGTAATGTTCTGTCCTGTACTCCCACCTTCTTACAGGAAACATAGAAAGCAATAACGTTATAAAGGCAAGCTCCAGTGAGATCCTGCTGTGGCTGTCAGATATTCCCAGGTAGAGGTGTTGCTATGCCCTAACTGGCACCGACTTTCAGTCCCCAACCCTGTGGAAAAGCATCAGCCAAATAAATGTATGCCGAGGAGAGAAATGGGAGTGACCACAAAGAGATGATACAGCAGGAAGCAGGAATGGAAAAGCTGCGTTAGCAATGCTACACCTTTCACATAGCAGAGAAAGGCTCAGTTCTGTGTCCCGGTAAGCAGAAGAGGGAACAGCCTGGTTCCACTGAAAACAAACCTTGCTCTGGTCTCGCTTCGCTGGCTTTGACCCACACAACTCACCTCCCTCTTCCCTGGCTCAGCCTCTAGGAATGTTTCTCACTGCTGACCTTGACTGCCTTTTTTCTGCCATCAGCTCCTGACAAAGAGAGGAGCCTCACTACAAGATGCTGCAGCTTAGGTGCTTCAGAGCCTTGCACTTCTTCCTTGTTTCACCTCAGATTCCCCAGAACAAGGAAAAAGGTTTGGAAGACAGACATTCCTTAGGTATATGACTAAGGATCTTGGTTTTTTTTTTTTTTGGTAAGGTGTCCTGGGAGGCAGGTAAAGTGGGACTGAGTTCATTCCACATGATTGTTTAGTGTCATCTCCCTAAATTGCATGGCAGTACAAACAGGATGCAATTTAAGAGTGGAATTGATACATAAGGATAACAGTAATTATCCCCCATCCTGACAAGATTATGGAAGGAGTGTCCAGAGGCTGTTTCTTGCTTCACTCTACTGCTAAGACATAATGGTTGTCAACCCTCCCACTTCCTCCCCCAGCCCCCTTTAACTCCTCCCTGCTCTCAGCTTTAGCTCCCACTTGCCTTCCCACAGTAACTCTGGACGCTAATCTGGTGCTTATCCCAGCTCTTTAATGACCAGTGCCTGCAAGCTCACACTGGAAGCCTATCACGAGCAACACGAGGTTTTCTGGCCTTTGACTGGGAACACACTGGAGTAACAGACTCTCACAGTTCTCCTACTGTTAGAGACCCTGGGCTTCTACCAGAGTTCTCAACTTTCACCTTCTTCGGCACTATTTTAAACAGAAGACTCTGCCTTTCTGGAAGGCCTTCTCGGGTCCATTTGGCACCCCTGTGAAGCAGAAGCTCCCAAAACTCTTGGTCACTTCTGCTTGACCATAGCCTCATCCCAGCTCTGTGCCCAGAGAAAACTGAGGGGACACAAGCTCGAGTGAAAAGCAGTTGTCAGAGAGGCTCAGATCCACTTGCTGACAGCAAAGAGGCTGTTGCTGCCATCCCACATGAGCTACGCCTCAATCTTCTTTTGCCTGGAACATGCTCTAGGCACCCAAACTTCCTGCAAAAGGGGCTGAGGTTTACAGAGAAAGCACTTCACTGAACAGAGAGGGGCAAATGCAGAAAGTCTCAGCTAACAGCATGCAGGTGAGACTGCAGGGAAACACTGACGCTGGCAATCCAAAGAAAAGAATTAGGAAGAGATGCTTTAGTTAGGCAGCCTTATCAGGAATTCAGCAACCTCCTCGTGTTCAGGCTCTGAGTGTCTGTAACCCAGAGGACAGAAAAAGCTTTTCAAACAGGTTTGGTACCAAGTCACAGAACAAAGATCTGGGGTGGAACCAGGCAGCTCTGCCATCCTCTCTATTTTTCCCTTTGCAAACATGTACAAAATGCTTCTTTGGGTCTTTTGCACCCTTTCACCATCCACCTGACCTTCTCATATGAGAAAAACCTTTTAGCTCTTAAACTTTGTTTACCAGGTGCGTGCCAAGGTAGCAGAAATGCATTCTGTTCTTGGCTCCCGGTCAGGAAATTTAGCAGCAGGAATATTACAGCACATAAAAACAAAAGCCCCTGCATTTCTCAAGGTCACTCCTTTAGCGGTAGAGTCAATTTGATTCACCTCTCTCTACTCTCTGCAGTTCCCTCCTTCACCAAGAAATACTGGTAGAACAAAGGGCTGGCTGCCTGTGGCTCGCGTCCAGATTTACACTGGGGTAATTCCACAGATTACAACACAGCCACGCCAGAAAAAGGCTGGAATTTAACGCTTAGCTTATGAATCACATAGGAAACACGGACAGCGCAGCTTCAGCTATGATCCCGAGGGAAAGGCTGCTGCAAGTTGAACTAGCAGCATGGCTGAACAGAGATCCCTGCAACCAAGTCCAGTCGGAAAAGTTTAACCCTCTCTGCGACAGTTTCACATCATCGAAATGAAAGAGCTGCTGGCAGCTGCTCTTTCTTTTACAGTTTGAAAGGAAATTGCTGCTCCCAGCATCTCGTCTGAGCAGGACACAGTTAAAACAGGGCTTTACTTCTGGAGCTCTGAAGAGGGGCAGGTCTCTCTGTGCACAGGCACACATGCTTCTCTAAGCGGGTTCTGAGTGTTGTCTCTGGGACAGTGCAGAGAAAGACAGGTCTCTGTTTTCTGCGTGAAACAGAGACCACTGCAAACCGAAGCACTCCCTTTAAAGCTGCCTCACCACTCAAAAGCTACAGCAAATTGAAAAGAATGGCTACTATAAGGGTCAACCGGGGCAGTGCAGGCACGGGAATGCCCCGCGCGAGGCTTCCCAAAGCCTTTGCACTTCGAACGGCCAGGAGGGCCCCAGTGACTCACATCTCCACACTCCTGCCCTGCCTGCACTCCTCAGCCCTGCCCTGGGCTACTTTTTGCCACGTCGGTGTTTCATGGGACATCTCACACCACCCCGTGCTTGCGAAGGAATGCTCCGCGTTCGAGCGGAGGTGACTTTTCAACGAAAAGCTGTTGAGGGGACGCGAAGAGGGTAAAAAAAGGGTTTTTAACGCATGGCACAGGTAACAGAGACACGTTCTGCCCCACCCCAGTCATCGAGGGTGCAGGCATGCCTGGGAGGGGGGGGCGACAGGCAGCTGGATTTTACCTGATGAAGGTGGTCTTCCCAGTGGAGTACTGCCCCACGAGGAGCACCATGGGCTTGTTGTCAAAGTCGGCATCCTCCAGGGCGGGCGAGTGGAACTCGTGGAACTTGTAGTGTTCTTCCAGCGGCAGCAGCTTGGTCTTATAGAGCTTCTTCAGGCCGTCGCTGACCGTCTGGAACACCTCCGGGTCCTTCCTCCGACGGTCGTCGGTGCCCAGCCAGCTGAACATCTTGTGGCCGCCTGACGCCAGCTCCGCAGCGACCACCGGGGCTGGGCTGGGCTGGCTGCGAGCGCGGGCTACCCGCGCATCCCCCTCAGGCCGGCCGGGCCTCACTCCGTTCCAGCGCCCACCCGCGAGGGCCGCCCGCTCTCACGCCACCTGCGCCGGCGATTTCAGCCAGAAAGCAGTCCCCGCGGGAGGCTGAAGGAGCGGCTTGTCCGCGCAGCCCCGGCCCAGCGGCACCGGCGGACACCGCCTCCCCTCACGCCGCCGGCTCCCGGCGTGGGCATGGCGCGGAGGGCCGGCCCCCCAGGAAAGGGGCGGGCGCCGGAAGCCGGCGGTTCCTGGCAGGCGCCGCCCGTTCTCCCCGGCGGGTGAAGCCGCGCCGGGCGCCGCCATGTTGGACAGCGGGGAGGGGCCGGGTCCCGCCGCGCCCCCTGGGGGCCGTTGGAGGGGTTTTCAGCCCGGCCGCCATTTTATTCCCTTTCTCTCCTCGCTTCGAAATAGACCTAAAAAATCCGCTGAAATGAACCCTGCGAGTGCAAATCTGAGAGGGAGCCGGCTGTTCCTGAGCACTGCCAGCCTTAGCTGGGTCCCCAGCCTATCATAGAATGGGTCAGGTTGGAAGGGATCACAGTGGGTTGTCTGCTCTTAACCTCCCTGCTCAGGCAGGGTCATCCGAGAGCACATGGCACAGGATTGTGTCCAGATGGTTCTGGAATATTTCCAGTGAGGGGCACTCCACAACCACTCTGGGCAACATGTTCCATGTGTGGTCATCAGCACAATAAAGAAGTTCTTCCTCATACTCAGGTAGACTTTCCGGTGCATCAATTTCTGCCCTTTGCCTCTTGTCATGTTGCTCGGCACTGCTAAGAAGAATCTGGCTCCATCCCCTTGACACCCGCACTTTAGATATTTATACACACTGATGAGGTGTGCTCTCAGTTGTCTCTTGGACTATTCTTCCTTCAGCCCAATGACTTGGCTGCACTGCTGCCCCTCACTTTGTGGGGCTCGTGGCTCTGGCTGTCCCTGGAGGAGTTCTCTGTCTAAGCAGATGACACGGGCAAATTATCTGCTGTCCCCACTCCTTTGTTCCTCCAGCAATGAGGGATGATAGGACAGCCACACAGGTTTTCCAGGAGTAGCCTGAGGATTGGCATGTCCTTGGGGCTGGCCATCAGCTCTGCTGCCAGGCTCTCCTCATCTCCACTGCACAGCTGGGATAAAGCAGGATTTTTTTCCCCTAAAATGTCTCCTAAAGGCTTTTTCACTTTAGTCTGTCCCATGGGTCCAAAAAATGTGGCAAGAGGCAGTTTTGGAAGCGGTCCCGCTGTGTGGCAGTTCTTGCCCTTTCCCAGCCCTTTACCGCCGGGAGGAGCCCAGACCTTGCATAAGCAGAGGCAGCTCTGCATTAAAACCTTTTTTTTTCACAGGAAGGGGGACACGTGGAGGCTGTGTGGCCTTGTGTGCCTGAACAATGATCCAGGTCCAGTTTTATGCCTTCTGCTGCAGGAGAAGACACCTTCCTTGTTCCCATTGTGTGATCCCAGGCACTCGTATGCTCTCTGGCATGGCCTGACCCATGAGGTGCAAGCAATGACTCCAGGGCCCAGTTTTCTTTTTCTGGAACAACATAGCAGGCTGACTGTATTTTCTGAAAATCATTCTTCTCTGCTTTCCTGCCAATGCCTAGAGCTGAAAGTGGAACCGATGTTTTGAAACCTCCTTAAGACTAATTTCCCTCATTTCTTTAGTTTTATAAATAGAGGCTTTTGACTTTAAGAGTTTGATGATTCCTTTCCAGTGAAAACTCCTGAAAATGAAAGGCCCCATAGAATTCAACATGTTTTGGCAAGAATTACTCATTTTGTAGGAAAAAACTCACTTTCATCTTCTAGCTAGTTCTGCCATTTAAGGGTTGTGCTCCTCCGATGGCGCTCTGGTATTTCTGCAGCTATATATGGAGTCTCTTTGGTGCTTGCTTGTGTTATCCTCGGAGCTCAGTAAAGGTCAGGCCAGGAAGCCTTTGATTGTAAATCTCCCCAGGCCACCTTGGTGCCCTTCCTGAATGCAGTGAATGGGGAGCAAAGCAAGGCTTCTGTTGTGCAGGCTGCAGGAGCTGACTGCTACAGGTGTGGCAGGAGCACGATTGTTCCCCGTTTACAAGGTGAGGATATTAATCATTAAATTGCACTAATCATAAATATGCATACCCACTGGCCAAATGGACAAAAAAAAAAGTTTCTTTGCCTTGACTGAAGAGTCCCTTTCCTGTGGGTTCATTATCATTGGGGCAGATCACGACGAAACTTGACAGTCTTTATAGACTTTCTTTAGGTATCTCACAAACATTGCACAATTTTATGTATTTTTCAGTCTGTTTTATTAGCCATTTGAGAGTGACTTCCTCGAGAACTATCTTTACCTTGAAGTATAGAGCTTGCCAAAAACAAAGGGAAGTAAAATTAGGAAAGGAAGTTTACAGTATAATTAGGTTTTTCTTTCTGGCAGAATCAAACTGAACGTTTCAATCTGTTTTCATTATTTATTCCTTTTCATTTCTTAATCAGTGGTGTTTTAATGGATGGTTTTCTGTTGGATAGATTGGTCTTAAGGTACAGTCTTGAGTAAGCAGGGGTTTTTAAAAATAATTTACATTTTTAAAATGTAAAGGCTCTCCCTTGACTGCCCTACAAAGAAGCCACTCTAGTGCAGTACTCAGAACCTACCTCTATCTGATACTGGTGTGGGTCTGCTACAGTACTCTACTATAGAATTTGTCTTTATCTTAAAAGATGTGATGGATTTAACTTTTAGTTCTGTAGTTTCTCAGTCATGTCCCTGCTGTTGGTACACAGGACTGGCAGTCACTTAGCTGGATGCTTGCCTTGACCAGGAGAGAGAGGCTTGCTGGAAAAGATTCACTTCCACTTTGCTGAAAGTCAGTGAGGCTGGACTAAGTCATGTAGTGTTTGCACACAAAATGAAACCTGGGGTTTTGGGGGCAAAAGACAATGTTGTATAACTGAAACTTGTGAAATGGTGACAAGTGTGTTTGCTTATCTGCAGCCTTAAGTTGGTCAGGTTTACTTCCTACAAAAGATTATCTGAGGATGGGGATTTTGAAGGCACTGAATTTGAAAAGAGGTGGTGACTCAGACCGTAACACGTCAACAGTTTCAAGAAGCTTGTGGGAGCACTGTAGTTCAGTAAAATTAACTTCCTGCCAGTGCAGTTACTGCCACTGTTTGTCCATTACCACATATGAAACCTGAGGAGACAGTGTCAAAAGTTCAGGTGGTGATGCGTTCAACAGGGAGTAACCAGGGTTGTGGGAAAGGAAAGAAGGGAGAGGAAGGCGCAGCAGGCCCCCAGAATTAACCCAAATATACTAATTTGATAAGTAAGGGAGAGAGAGTTTCCTCTGGTTCAGCTGCATCAAAATTCTCAAGTGCCTGCTGGTGCCATATGGCCTATATGGAGACATAAAATAGTCTCCAGCATGGTCTATTCCTTTCCTCACTCATTACTTTGCCTTTGCAACTCAGAAAGCTGCTGCCTTCCTTCCTCTCCTGCCCTCACTGCTCATTCATATTCCTCTGAAATATTTCCTGTTCTCTTTCTCCTACCATTTTCAGGTGTCTTGGTACACACACAGAGTCCTTCTCCCTACCCTCCCCATACTGCTCTTAGCTCCTCATTGCCTGAGGTGGAACGAGGTACTAGTACCCAGAAGTGCCACCAAAAATGGGGAATGTGGGGCTGGATAATGTACATCCAGTGAGTGGGAAGCATTCTTGCTTCCAGAGAGCTCCCTCCTTAGATCTGTTTGGCAAAGAAAGCTGCTTGTATTGCACTCAGGGGACCTGACTGATGGGATGTCTGTCATAGTGCTGGAAAGAAAAATCCTCTGAGCCGTTCGGCATCCTTGCAGTGCAGAAGCTTGGTCTATAACTCTTGAATGATTTTGTCTGTCTCTGCCATAGGACATACACCTCCATCAAACTTACATAAATGTTCTTTGTAAAAATTGTTATGATTAACTGATTGACGAAGTGTCATGTCCCTGTCTGTTCTGAGAAAATATGGGAGTTTTGAGAGTATTTCCTCTCTGAACTTCTTCTTACTTGAAAGCAGTGATCCTGTTAAAATGTATTAAGACACAGTTGAACACATCTTCCTGTTCTACCTTGTCAGTGATTTATGGAGAGATGTGGAGTTTTGTGCTTTGAATAATCGAGTGGCAAACTAAACAAGGAAACTGCTGTCCACTGAAGTGATGGGTGAGTCAAACAGTAGCCTGCATGATGGGCTGACCTGTTCTTTCATGTCTTCCATGGAATGTTTGCATTGAGATCTCCAGAAATTTTCTGTCATTGCTCAATATGCTTTTTTCCCCCACCTCCTGCTTCTACCACAGTGTTTGATAGGTTAGGACAGGCTCTTGGGGTTACGTATGTGAGACGTATATATACGTGCACATAAACACACACATAGGGAGAGAGAACAAATACACTACTTAGGAGCAGCAGGCATCACTGCCAGTGGAACAGTTATCCTTTGCTGTGAGAACACACCTGGAGAAGGTAGGACATCAAATGCCAAGGGCTATGTAGAGGGATTTGGTGCTGGCATTTAGCAGTTATCTCTGGCTAGCACAGAATTAGGATTTCCCAGGGGTTTAAAGGGAGTATAACTCTGTCACCTTGGCATGGTGTTAAGATGAAGCTGTCCTCTGAGATCAGATGGGGGTATTAGTTACACAATGCAGCAGCTGCTGCTGTGCTGTTCCCTGGAGGTGTTGAAGGGAAAGGCAAAAAGTTTGTATCAGCAAATGTGGGAAGGATGGGTGTGATGTAAAGCAGCTAGATGAGCCACATCAGCTGCCCTGCATGTCACAGCTCCAACACTTCTGCCTGCCAAGTGGTTGGCAACACAGGCTGGTGTTTTAGCTAACCCAGATTTTGTGCACTCTTGTTCTCTCACTTTTGCTGTTTAGAGTTGGTTTGGCTGATACTTGATCACTAAGTATTCTGGAGATCAAAAATTTCATCACTCATTAGCAGGAGATGTGAGTAGTCAGAATATCTAATGATTGGGATGTTTATGAATAGGATGTTGTAACCTAAGGTGCTAAAACACAGATCTTGAGTAAATAGGATTTTCATATTTCCACTGATTTCGATGTAGCTTGGACAATTTCCACAGCAAAGGATATGTATTTTTAAATCTCAATCAGAATCTTTAGAAGTGAATCTTTGGTTAGAGAGCTGTTACTTGAAGTTCTGAAAGCCATCCAGGCATTTTTAATATAGACTTTTTGTTAAGATCAGTGGGAGCAGGTTCATTGCTCGACCTTGAAAATCTCAGCACCAGAAGATGTTCATCAGCTTTTGATCCAATAATGTAAGCACAGGAAATTCAGGGAAAGGTCATCCACTTGTCTCTATATTCCTACATTTTGTGAGAAAACATAGTTCAGTGCTTCTTTTCAGGATATTTCTATTTGCTTTAATAGCCCACAGGAAGAGCAGGAGTCAGCCTTGAGATTTTTTTCTGAAATACAGCATTATGTTTAATCAAAGACTTGAGGTTGTACCTGCAAGTGCCGTTTTTATATTGTTTGTTTAGAGACTATAATAAAGATTACCAAAGCCTAATACACTCACACTATCATTTTGACTAATGACTACTAATTTCTGTAGCTAATGTTCTGCTGTATTACATGAATGGTTGTAAAAGATCGCCCTGCATCGTTTGTTCTTCTCACCCTAAAATTTATTATTTTGCATGCAAACATTTGCTGCTCTGTTCCACACAATCAGGAGCAGCTCCTCAGCCCAGACTTGGATTGTCTTTGTTAAATCAGAAGAGCTGGGCTGAGCTCTGTCATCCCCAGGTTTAGCCCTCAAATTGCCCGCTGTCCAAGTGTTGCCTGAGGTAAATCCTCTCCTAGAGTGAGTAAGAGGCTCTCAGAGAATTAATTCATGGTCCAGTTACTTTTACAGAAAGTGAAGGATTTTCTATAGATTCTTCAGCTTCTCATTTTAAGACTTAGGGATGAGGCATTTAAGATGTTGAGAAAGCTCAGGGGAGATCATAGGATGCTAATGCAGTGGAAGGACTTAGATCAGATGGTGAACATGCTAACTAGGGGAATGTGCAAAGAATAGAGAATCAAATCCATTTAACCTACTGGCTCATGGCTTCCCTCTAAAGCTTTTAACCTCTGTTTGCTACACTTGGCTGCTTTCCCTTAGAAATTTTAATTGCTGGAAGAGACATGCACACACTCTGCTCCACCTGTGGTGGTGGACTGATTCAGTCTGGCTCAGTACCACTGGTGAGTGGAGTACAGGCGATTTCCAGGAATACCTTGGCTGGTCATATACAGCTGTATCTGGTGCCTGCTTGTGCACAGGGCTGTGGCCAGACAGCAGGCAGAAGGTTAAACACAAGGTGGAACACTTGCTGTCTGAGAAGTGCCTGTTCATGACACATAGAATGCTTCATTGCATCTTTTGTTCGAAGATTTCCAGGTGATTTGGGAAAAAGTTTAAAACAATACGCAGGCAGGTTCAGCTGGGAGGTTTTCAAAACATACCGAGTAGCATCATTGACTCAACACACACTGTTGGAGTCAGGGGTGCTGGCTGAATTTCTTGAAAATAAGGCTACATGTTCAGGTGATTTCAACCTTCATTTTTGAAAGCATTGTTTTTTTCATACTATCTTTGGATTTGAAGACCTGTGTATAAAGTTCAACTCTTTTTCAAATAAATGCCAGAGTGAAACGAGAACTGGTGAAAAGTTAAAATAATTTTATCAGACACTGTGAAGACTCTGCACACCCAAAAATCAAGTCTCAAATATTTGTTCTTCAGTGTAGCTCAAAGTCTGGCAAATGCTCTCCACTTCTTTTCCTGGGGAGCAGCAAAATGAGAAATTCTTCTTCATACATGTTTTTTCTGCCTATATAAAGTGCAGCTGGTCTCCAGGCTGTTTTCTTCCTTTGTTTTTCTCTTAAATCTATCTCTGTCTGTTGCTCATGTTGTTGCAGCCGTGAAGGCCAATGGTTGTACAAAGGGAAGGTTTGGAGGGAGAGACAGCATTTTTCATCTGGAGAAAAAGTAAGCACGTTGTTAGGCACTTAAATTCTTTTTCATCTATGAAATGTCTACTCTATGATAGAAAATTGAATTTCATTTCCAGGGTTATCTTTTGATGATTTTCTCTTGGTTGCCCTTAAGGGTCAAGCTTTGTGGATCACTTGTAGAGTGGGTTTATAACAAATGAGGGCTCTGTGTGGTTGAACAGTACAATCTGTGGTTGTTTGTTTTCTCACAGGGACTGCTGGTGACCTTCAGCTTCGATGGGAGTAACAATCAACTGGTGCCT
This sequence comes from Dicrurus megarhynchus, assembly GCA_013399195.1. Lineage (NCBI taxonomy): Eukaryota > Metazoa > Chordata > Aves > Passeriformes > Dicruridae > Dicrurus > Dicrurus megarhynchus. The sequence continues at coordinate 967,137 of VXAD01010042.1, read as the reverse complement.
AACTGAGACCAGCGTCCTCGGGTGCCTGGGGCAGGGATTTTGAGTCTCAAAGTGCCTCCTCTGTTGGGGAGCCTTCCAAATACTGTCTCATGGCATATGAACCAACTTTTAAACTTTGCATTCTGGTTAATTTTTTCAGTCCACACTGTACTAACTGATTGTGATCACTGTGTTAGCACTGATGGAAGTGATTTGCCTGCTGAGATTTTAGTCATGATTTCTCCCAGCAAGGGGTGGTGCAAATGTTTAACATAGCTGCTAATATTAAAAAAGGGCTAGGACATCACTCTTTGGTGTTTTTAGTGGGGGGATGAGAAACATCTGTCTTGAATGTTACAAGGAAAAAATACCTCAGCATGCGATTTCATGTGTGACTCTGTGGTGTTCAGCAAGATGGAATGTGAACTCTTGGGGAAGATCATATCATTCTCCAAAATGAGGCAAAAAGGGCAAAATAACTATCATAGGGGTGGGGTGTGAGTTGTGGCTTTGTAAAACCTAATGTATTCCATTTTTCTGTTAGCCTTTGATATATCTTGCTATTTTTCTTTTCTTTTTTTTTTTTTTTTTTTTGGGAGGGGAAATAACTTCATGCCAGAATGTGATTGAATAAAGACTGTCATTCATGTTGCAACACGTTATGAAAATATCCTGGAGAGCCTAAAATAGTCCAGAGAGAGACATAGAATAGCCATGTGTATGGCTTCAAAGCTCTAGTAAAAGTCAGTGGGGTCACTCATTTTGATTTCACTCAGATCTACGGTGGTATTAAAGCCTTGTTTATGCAGTGATAGGTGCTTAGTTAGAATTGGGTGGACCCCCACTTCTCCTGGGCATGCCACTGTTCCTACCCACCGCTGCTGACTAAGAAGAAAATTTTAAAAGCCAGGATTAAATTTACTTTTTATACTTATTTTAACTATCAGGAGTTCTTCTGAAAAGACACGCCTCATCAAGAAAACCAAGAGTTTCCAGCAGAACTGTGCAGTGTGAGATCCCTCCAGAATCCTCAGTGGGAAAAATTATCCTGGTGTTATTGGAGACATCAGCATGCCTTTTCTGCTGTGCTTGAAAAAAAATAAGTCACCTGTGCCTTTAGGCAGGAGTATCTTTCAAAAACACACCCCTCCCATCCAGCAGGACTACCAGGCTTTGCTGGAGTCGTGCTTGAAGAGCAAACGCTTGTTCACAGACGACACCTTCCCTGCTCACATCAGCTCTATTGGAACAGGAGCACTGCTGAAGAAACTGCCCCGAAATTTACAGTGGAGGAGGCCGCACGTAAGTGACTTTCACTGAGCACTGTGTGTAAGAGGATGATTACAGATGATAGCCAGCAAATAGTTTTAGCATTGAACAGACTACTCTTAGACTTTAATTTAGGTGTACTTTAATGTCTCCAGGGATTAAATTTATTGCATCAGGTGTCATTTTGGAAGCTGGGGGTACATGGAGTTTCATAATTGCCTTTGAAGCATTTGTTGCCCAAAATCATAACCAGCCTTGTTCAGTTTATATCCACTTGGAGCAGTCAGGAAGAGGAGGCTAAGGGAGCAGGGAGAATTGGTTTCCTTGGAGCTCACAGCTACAGTGATCTCACCGTGATTCTGTGGTGACAGATGAGATCCTTCTCCCCAGAGTTCAAGATAATGACCTTTTAGAAGATTTCTGAGTTTCTAGCCAGTTCTTAGCCGTGACCCCTCTCTCCCATGGACCACATCCTGTTGTGATGCTGGAGGCTGCTACTTTCCCAGACGGGGCAGGTGCCTTATCCTCTTGCTGGGCTGGGTTTTTTTCCCCTCTGCTTAACTGTTTAGTCTATTGTACTTGGAGTATTCCTTTCCCAGCTCTCAAGGTTGAGCTTCTATCACAGCCAGTGATTGAGCATTAGTCTGTGAGTTGATTTTAGTTTTGGGGCCTTTGTTTTCTACTTGTGCTCGCATTTCCAAGGCCTTTGCTGGTGTTCCAGGCTTAAACTGAACATCACAACAAGAGACACACGGTTGCAAGGGCTGGTCACAGAGAACGTTCTCATAGCAAATGGGGAGATAACAAGTCTGGGAGGCCAGGACAGGGGCCTGGCACAGTTAGATAAGGCCTGTTACTAGCAATGCCACTTCTGCTCTTACTGAGCCACTGAGCAGAGTATTGACAATTAGATCCTTCTGAAACCAGTGTATAGAATTATGTGAGAATTTCTTGTCTGTAGGGAATTCTGCCAGGTAATGGCAGATAGCATCTCCCAGCTAAGTTATTTTCTAGCTGTCATATTTTCTGAGATTTAAACAATTTCTCAGAAGGATCAAGTTTCTGCAAAAAAAAAAAGGCCAACATGAGTCCTGGCCTCTACAAAGCCCTTTAAGTGTCTCTCCACCTCTCAGATATTGGAATGGACTTGAAACCTCTTCTGTCTCTCAGTCCACTGTTCTGCTGCTCTGCTGTGATCTTTGGGGTGTCCTGCATAGGGCCAGGAGTTGGACTTGATGATCCTGATGGGTCCCTTCCAACTGAGCATATTCTGTGATTCTAAAACTGCCTTGTGAAGAAGGCTGCTGTTTGCTCTGGATGCCAAACTCTCTGAGCAAAGACTCTCTGAGAATTGATGCTGTGCATCCTTCAGTCCCTGTGCTGCAGAGGAGAGGCTGAGATTCTGCCATTCACCCTGCAGCTTGTAGCTTGCTGCATCTATGACTGATGGCCTGCAAACTGAACACCCAAACTCACCACGGGCAGGTCTTGGTGTCTAATTACTGTGACTGCCTTCTGAGGGTTTGCTGTTTCTTTGTGACTGCCTGCAGGGGAAGCCAACAGTGTGAAACTTGGCTTGAGCAATTTCTGGGTCATTCAAGTGAAATGTAATTTTGACACTTTGGTTATTAATTTAACCCTAGAGGCACTTGTGAAGGGAAAAAAATCACAACATTATTTCTTTCACAGACCTACTCTTGTCACAGCAACAGGAATTCTGTAGCAGCCATCAGTCTGTAGCTCAATTGTCAGTCAAACTGTGGAGATGCCAGCCAGGTTGGGTGAAAGTTTGAAGAGTTATGCTCTGCCTTCATAACCTCTTTTGGCTGACACTTGTGTGGAGGAGTGGGACTGGGAGGTTTGAAGGGTTGTCTTCTCATCATGGTGTCCATGGAAAGCCATGGTGATGTTTCTGAGCACCAGTGACTTACTCTGGAGACTAAATTCAACGTAGACCAAGCACAAATGTGTGCCCAGCCTGGTGTCAGGTTAGCCAGAACACTAGATTTATACCTGGGCCAGAACAATGTCTGCTGGGACAAAGGGACTCTCAGTATTTTAAAAGCTTTGACTTTCAAGTTAAGTCAGCTCATGTTACTGGCTTAAGTCTCTCCTTCCTTTTTTTCTTTTTCATTTTGTGCTTCCCAGGCTTTGCACAAAAGTCCCGTATTTTACGCTGCAAACAGAAAGCAGCTTGATCTCTGCCAAGGATTGGTGGGTAAGGAAACTCCTTTGTATAAATATCTAAGTATTCTTACACAGGATAACATTTTGCATGGAAGTTTGAATGTATAAAACTTGGCATGGAAATAGAAGGTGTCCATCTCCTCTCTCCACTTGGCATGGTGTGGATGAAGCAATCATTTACTGGCATAGGCTCAGTAAATAAGCTGGCAAGCTTGGAGGTGGGATTTGAGGCATGAGAGGTGTCTCCACAAGCTGAAACCACCACTGTCTGTTGTTTCTGCCCATGCTAATAGGAAGCGGTCCTCTGCTCTTACTGGTCTGTGGTGTTGCTGTCTGACAATTGAACAGAGGCCACAGAAGGACTTTATATTTGTAACTAATGCTCAGTGTGAGTGTGTTCTCTTCTCAGCCTTGCAGTTAGAAAAATAATTTTATGCCTGTGTTGCCTAAAATAAAAGACTATATTGCCACCTACAAAACAGGTAGAGGTGGGACTAAATTAGCTTTTAAGTACTTTATGTCCTTAAAAACAAAGTTTGCTAAGTACAGTCTTGCATGTGAGATCCACTGGAAATTATTTTCTTTTCTGAAAAGATAATGTTTTCAAAGAAAAATGGAAAAGTTTTTCTTAATAGTGTGCCTTTACAGAGAACAGAAAAAACCTCACACAATGTCGGTAAAACCCAGAATGTTTCCATTGACAGTTATTGCTTGCTAAATTTCTTATTTAACCACACAATACCCAAAAGAAAGGATCATGAGAGAACAATTATAAACCAATCATGGTTCGGTTAAGTAAAGCACATGTCTGGATCATCTAATTTAGTGTGTATGATTTGTTGTAATTGTAAAGACATCAGCACAACAGCTCTTCTGCTGGGATCTTGGTGGTGTTGCTGAACTTGGCTGAAAGCTCTCGCTTTTCAGCCAACTGCATGTGTCCGTTTGTCTTGGCGCAGAGAACTGCTGGTTCCTGGCGGCCCTGGAAGCCCTGACGTTCCACCAGGACATCTTGGCTGCAGTTGTGCCACAAAACCAGAGCTTTGAGAGGAAATACGCGGGCATTTTCCACTTCCGGGTACAGCTGCTCCCCCAGATTGCAGGAGATCCTCAGATATCCTTCTGCCATGTTTTGTGTCACACCCTTAGATAATTTGTACGTGGTTCCCTTTGGCCAGGGGCAAGTGGCCAGAGGGTATCCCAGTCTGGAGAGGAGCCCATCACCCCTCCCACAAAGTAGTGCAGGCAGTGAATCAACTGCAAGCCGCTCTGAGGAAACACCTCTGCTTGGCTGCTCTCTCCAGCTGTGTCCTACCCATATTTTAACACAGACAAAACTCTTTTTCAAGAGCGGGAGCAGTCAGCAGGACCCGAGCACATCAGCTCCAATCTTCTACCCCTTTACCCACCTCTTGTTACAACTCTGCTACCCTGCAGTTAGGAATTCCTTCCCCAGAAGGCCACCTGTGGCTAATTTCCCTGCTTACTCCTTTTACACCTGATACATGTTTTGTTTTCTCCTCTGGCTGGGTGGGGCTGAGGACCTGCGAGTGAGTCAGCACATCCCACTGACCCACAGCAGCTTGTTCTGTGCCCACAGCTAGGTTGCATTGCCTTTCCTGTTGTTTCAAGGGGAGGTCCTTTCCAAGGGAAACATCAGCTCATTCCTTTCCCCTGACAGTTCTGGCACTTCGGGGAATGGGTTGACGTGGTGGTTGATGATCGCCTGCCAGTGAATGAGGCAGGGGAGCTGCTCTTTGTTTCCTCGGTCTATAAGAACGTGTTTTGGGGAGCCCTTCTGGAGAAGGCATATGCTAAGTAAGTGACTCATGCCAAGTTATGCAAATAGTCTCTCTGAAATATGTTGGTTGGTGCCTACGCAGTTTGTTCTTGTTTATAAATGCATCTCCTAGGCCTTGCTACATTTGGAGTGTAGTAGATGGATCTCATCTTTCTATAATTACACAGTAAAAGCTGCCATTGCAGTAGCTGTTACCAATCCAAGCCCTTGAGTTTAAATCCAAGGGTTTAGGTGTGAAAACAGCCCTATTGTGGGGGGTTGTCCTCTGAGTATTATCATTGTTTACAGAGTATTGGCTTAGGCTGATGCCTTCCTTGTAAATACCACAGAGGAGTGGAACACCACAGATAGAGATTTTCAAATGTTAATGATTTCCGAAAGTCTCCTTTAATGTATTATCAGTGGGAGAAGCCTCCAAGGATTTTCATTTTGGAGGTCTGCTGAAGCATTGCACTTTGTTTTGGCAGATGTCTTTGCTCTCAGATCCCCAAAGCTGAGGCATGTCACATGGCACGGTGAGAACAGTGCCTTCTCTCCAGGGTGTTTTGTCTACAGCGGTAAACTCTAGTGGTAGTATCAGCACAAAGAAGAAAGCAGCAAGGCCTAACTGATGGAGTTTGTTAATATTTGGCTGAAATAATCTCTGCAGAGCAGGGAAAAATATCCTAGTTTACAATGAGAGAAAGATCACACAAAGGTGAGAATGTTCAGTTATTTCCATTTGGTGTTGGTGTTAGAATGAAAAGACTGGACCGAGTTGCACTGCAGTGATAAAGAAAATCAGATTGGAGACTGAGCTCTCAAGGCACTATACCTTAGATACAGCACAGTGCCCGGTGATAAATTCAGGCAACCTTCTCTAGGGCAGAGTTATTAAAGAGTCATGATGGGCATGTTCTCATTACAGTGCAGTCAGGGATGACAGTGAGTGAAGAGTCCCTTTCAGACTATGGCCAATCTTGGAGGCAATTTTGTAGAGTCCCCTCTTCCCAAATGCCAAAAATTCCCCTAAAATTAAACATGAATTGCAGCCTTCCTTTTGCTTTTTGCACACTTTTTTTTATGCTTTCATTGGCAAGCTGTTCTCAACCTGTCATCTGTGAATATAACCCAAAGAATATATCGATGTCTTTTTTTGCTAGGCTCTACGGCTCCTATGAAGATCTGCAGATTGGGCAAGTTTCAGAAGCCTTGGTAGATTTTACAGGGGGTGTCAATACAAGGATCAAGCTTGCAGAAGCTCCTCGTGATCTGTGGGATATCCTGACAAGAGCCACCTACAGCAGATCTCTCATGGGCTGTCAGACACACTTAGGGGTGAGGCTTGGAGTGACATCAAATGGCTTTACAGCTAAAAGCCTTTCCAGACCTGTTTCCTTCTGGTCAGCTGGTCATTGTGACTCAAAAAGTACCAAAGCTGCCACATGGGGTTTTCTGTAGAAGTCACATTCTTCATGTTAAACTTTGCTCATGGATTGATTCCCTGATGCTCTCAGCTCTCTGTTTTTATGTTTAGGAACTGGTTTATCTGTCAAAGAAATTCTATTAAATAGGTACCTACTGCATTTTCCCATTTTTGTTAAATACATTTTCCATTTTTACAGATGGTGCAGTGAGGTACAGACACACATGGAATAAAGTTACAGCTAAGGTAGAGAGATGTGTAGTTCAGAACATGAATTAAAATCTTGGCTTCCGAGCTTTATGCTACCACCTCAGCTGTTGGGAAACTCTGCTTTTCTGAAAATTCAAACCTAACCTCCTGGACTTCCTTAAAGTGAGATAGTCTCTAGCTTGAAGATGCACAGTTTAGGAAGGGACATTCACAATCAACCTTCCCATTCCAAGCATACTGCAAAATCTGCTCTTAGGAGCTTCCATTTATTTATTTATTTTCAGTTCTCCTTTTACTTTGAAAGTCACTGCTTACATGCATACAGGTCTCTGGTATTGGTATGAGTCTGCTGTATGAGCAGGGATAGAATAAAAGGTTTATTTTCCTTCTGTTTCTCTTTCTTGTGTACAGACAACAAAGGTCCTGAAAAATGGGCTTGTTGCTGGCCATGCCTACACAGTAACTGGTATTAGAAAGGTAAGACCAGCCCAAATGTCCTGGGTCCAGGTTAATTTGGATATCAGCAATTCTTTTTTGCAGTCATATATTCAACCACTGATCAGAGCAACTATAGTATCTCCTCCTAAATACTCTTTTCTTAGTCTAAGGCTAAAAGAAACCGTGTGCTTTGTTAAGATTTGCTTCTAAGTATGTTAATTTTAATTTGGAGGCCTTGATGTAAAGGACAATGGTTATGGATCAGTGTATCTCTAAGGGTGGGATGATTCACAGGGCTCTCCTGAGACCATCACCTAGAAATACATCGTAGCTGTTAAGAATGAAAGGACTGGCCTTCGGGGCTGCTGGGAGGATGTGCTGAAACTTGGGTATGTGCTTTCTACTTGGGGTAAAAAGCCTTCCTCTGAAGCCAGTGGAGAGGCCACAGAGAAGTAAGGATGTAAAGGCCAAAAATACGAAAAACTGCAGATAGAAATGTGAGTAGGGGTAGAGTAAGGGAACTGAACTGTGCTCCTGTGCAGACAGTGCAGGGAGACCCCACTATTCTGCAGAAGTATTGCTGGGAGTCCCCTTAAGATATTTGTCTAGAGATAAAGGAGAGTGAAATAATAGGTCCCAAAGGAGTAGGAGCTTCTTCCTCCTGAATTGGTGGATGACTGTCTTGTCCAGCCTCAAGAGGAGTTTGACTGTGTGGGGCTTTGGCCATGTTGGTGAAAGCATGTTCAGTACCTCTAGCAAGAGATACTAGAAGAGATGAGCTGGATGAGGCATATTTGTGTCTCCCACAGGAGGAGCAGGAGGGCTTTAGGTGTGGAGTTTTTCAGCAACGTGTCTGTCAGTCTGGCTCCTCTGATGAGATGAAGAACCAGGCAGCATTAAGGGACTGACCAAGCATGTGGAAACAGTGTGAAGTCAGCTGTTCTGCTGTGTGCTGCCAACAAAGCCCCTAATTGGCCTGGCTCCCTCTCCTCCCACCACGGCATCCCAGTTCAGGAGGCATTAATCTGTGTGGTCACCCGTGGGGGGCTGCACTGTGCTGTGCCATTGCACTGGGGTAGGACTTGGCTTTCACACGAGTACAAAATGAGCAGATGTTGGAAAGGAAGAGGAATTTACAGTCAAGCCTTTAGATTAGGAATCTGTCATGTCTCTGGTTTCAGTTTAGAATATAAGATGAAGCACCTTAATCTCTTCATTGCTGGAATGCAGAGTTGCATGTTCAAATATTTATATCATCATACTTGCTGTGATCTATGAGAGCAAACAAAATTGTTGTTAATATCTGACATAGTACAATGATATAAACCAGATGAGAACTGCCGAGACCTTGGTAAGCACAGTGTTACTGTTTTCTGCAGGTGACCTGTCAATATGGACCAGAAAACCTAGTGAGACTGAGAAATCCATGGGGAAAAATTGAGTGGAAAGGAGACTGGAGTGACAGGTGAGTTTAAAAAAGGAAAGGTGTAACACTGAGCAGAGGAAAGGTTTCTTGGAGAGAAAGATGCTGCCATCTTCAGGCATGAATTAATGTTGAGGGCAGCAGTAAGATAACAGTTGCTTGCACAGACCTTCTGGTGTCAAAGCAATGACTCCAGGGATTTATATGTCTCCAACAGACAGTGCTTCTGTAGCTGGGCTCACTTCACACATGCAGCCTCAACAAGATCAGTTCTGCTTTTCCTTTCACTAAATGCCTGAGGAAACATAATACGAACACGAGAGGCTGGCCATGTTGCTGTGATCTGGAGAGCATGCAAAGGGACAGATAGCTGTGCAAGAGGCTCTAAAAAACCCCATGTTTCAGGACACAGTCATTTATCACAGGAGGGCCCAGGAAAAATATCCCACAGGCTGCACGGTGTTGGAACTGGGTAGCTATGAAGGAGTCCTCTGTCCTGGCTGCTCGAGGGAAATACAGTTGGGTATGAGATCAGAGGAAGCAGCTAGTGAGGAAAATGGGCCCTATATTTGCATCTACCTGATTTTTTATTATTTTCTTTTTTTTTTTCTTTTAATCTGTACCCATGAAAGACAGTGGTTTGCATTCTAGACCATGGTCAACTGTAAACTTGTGTCCTGTTCCTCTTTGAAATGGAGCATGTTTCTTCTTTCTGAGCTTCACTTCACTCCCTGCACAGGCTGTTTGCTGAGGCTCAGGACGTAGAAAGGAGGGAAGAGTACAGAGGTCATTGGGAATGGGAATGGCTTTCACCTTGTCTGCCGAGCAGTAACTTCTCTGATGCATGTCTGTCACATAATGACAACACACCAGCTGTTCTGTTGAAGAGCATAATGAGCAACATACTGCAGGCCTGCCTTTGAAATGACTCCCAGCTGCCTCTTGTGCTGTCCTAGTCATTCATTCATTATGCCAAACACTCTTCCTATTATGTCTCCTTTGACAGAAAATTAACCAACAAAGCAGGTCTAGATTTTTATAGTTTAAGTACTTGGAAGCTGTATGTTCAAGTGAAGGCACTGGCTGATGGAAATGGAACATTTCTGGCTTCGGCTGGAGAAAACTGGAGGCGTGTAGCTACCTCTCATAGGACCCAGGGTGGTCGTGAAGAGTCTTGTGTGGTTGAAGGCATAGCAGGGGATAAGCATGGAGATATGTAGAAACAGGGATTTGGCCTCTTTTTATAAGGAAGGCTATGTCCTCTGTCTTGAATATGTGGCCATATTTGGTTAGTCACCTCATGTTTTTCTCTTAGTTCTTACAAGTGGGAGCTGCTGAGCCCGAAAGAGAAGATTTTGCTGAGGAAAAAGAAGGAGGATGGAGAATTCTGGTAATGGCGCGGTCTTGCTTCTCCCCTCTCCGCCAGTAGCGCTGCGGCTGCACCTGGAGCCGAAGCAGCACATTGCCACTAAGGCCAAGGCATAGGTGATACCTTTTATAGCAGCCCATGCTCCTCTCAGCTTGATGCTGTGAGAAGCAGTGGCTGTGCTGATGTGGGATGCACTGTTCTTCAATGCAGGAGAGAGGGAGAAGCAGGACATTGCCAGGTGGGGCTGCTAGAGATAAAGGGCAGCCCCAGGAGCTTTTGTCCTGCCTTTTTTTTTTTTTTTAAACATAGCTTCGGGAAGCTCCTGCTTGCCTGTTTGCCCGCGGTTTCTCTACAGCTTTCGCCACGAGGTGGCAATGTTGCCGCCCCTGTAATTTCACTGCATTCCCTTTACTGGCAAGATTATTTTACTCTTTTCTGCTATCCTTTGCTGAAGTTTTAGTCGTGCATTTGCTACTCCTAGATGCTGCTGTTGAAGCAGACGCTCTCTTCTTTACTGCCTAATAAAATATGAGCATTACCATATGTAACACAGAATGGTGCAGCTTCGAAGTTCCCCACTCCCTTTTCTTTTCGTTTTATGAGCCATATGGACTAATCTAAACTGCTGACAAGATGTCTCTTGGCACTCTTTTCCCAGGATGTCTCTGCGAGATTTTAAGATTCATTTTGTAGATCTGGTGATCTGTAAATTAACTCCAGACCTGATGAGCCAGGAGGACGGGAAAAAGTGGATGTACTCCTTGAAGAGTGGGAGATGGGTTAAAGGAAGTACAGCAGGAGGAAGTCTGGGATTCTGTAATGGTGAGGGGTGCTCTTTTGGGTAACTCTGATTTTTGGATGCTCTGCTGACTCAGTTACCAGCTCCTTGTAAACTCTTAACATAAAATTGGTAACAGAAACACGCGCTTCCCGTTTAAGCCTCCGCACAAACATCAGAAATAAGCAGCTGAAGGACTTTGTCTGGCTCCTGCTATCACAGAAGATGCACTGCTTGCAAACATAGGGCAGTGGGCTGATTATAGCATGAAATAAGCTTTAGGATCCCAGGATCAATTGCCAGCACTGATCTGCTCTAAGACATTAAACTTGTCTGCTAAAATTTGCATCCTCAGCACCTCCAGGGAGTGTGTTTTAAGTAAAGTGAATAAAATAGTCAGAGGCTCAGCTCTTCTGGAAGCACAGCAGGTCGAGTCTAAAGTCAGCTAGCCCATACACCAGAGGTGAGAGAGGGATAGTGATACATTTATAAACAAAATGAGCTCTTAGTTGCATGTAAGCAGAAATATAATTCCTTCTCCTGTCTTAGATAGTAGTTGCACTGCTAGACTTGTAAACTGCACCTTAAATTCCTCCAGGGTTTGGAGATCCAGACAACCTGTGACCTATGCAGTCCAATGCCAGGCATCATGTGGAAGCTGGCAATCAATTTTGTGACGGAAAATGACATCAAAACGTTTTTCTTGTTTTACTTAGGCAACTTTTGGATGAACCCTCAGTACTGGCTGAATGTGTTACCAGCTGAAGACAGCAGGAAAAGCCCAAGTTCGTGCAATGTGGTTATATCCCTCATGCAGAAACACAGCAGCAAACACCGCAACCGGGCTCCTCACCTTTTCATTGGATTTTCTCTCTATAAGGTGCGAAGAATTGCTTTGCTTTTCTTGCTCTCACCGAATAGGGGAACTTCCAGCCCCTGCAGATTGTAGTGCTCTGCAGGCCAAGAGTGTGGTTGTGCACAGGGTTATCTGTGCTTTTTCCTCCTGCCTGTGGCCAGTCTCCTCACACATCAGGGCTAGGCTCCCTCGGGCTCTGTGCCCCTCTTGCTGCCTCTCCAGCATGCTGTGTGTCATCCTGCAGAGCAGTGAGAAGTGCCTTTTGCTTCAAAGCACACTGGACTTTATTTTGCTGCCTCTGAGGATTTGTGCAATAGCTGGAAGAGGGTGCCAGGAGTTCCCTTACTTTGGGGCAGGAAGAGCTCTGCCCTCAGGTTATTTCCAACCATGGTAAAATTGTGCCTGAGAAGTGTTCCTAGTATGATGTGGCAGCTGCCCATGTGTGCCTACTGCTAGCTCCCTGTGTATCCAGAGCTAAGTGGATATCACTAGAAGGAGTGAGAGTTTCCTCCCTTCAATTCTCTGCTTATCCAAGTGCCTTGAGAGCCACTCTCCTCCCTTGAACAGAGCCACAGGTCTTGTTGCTGCTGTGAGCTTGCACAATTATGGAGAGGTGGCTGTGGGGGAGGGTTTTTGGGTGGAGGGACTGAGGTTTCTGAAGACAAAGACCCCTTATAGATCTATGTAGCTGCTCTGCTTCCCAGGCGTGACTTGGCTGTGTTTTGTGAGACACAGTGGTCCTGACTAACAGATGCTCTGTTTCTTTTCTTCCTGCAGGTGGGCCTACAGGTGAGTCCCTTGTCACCACTGCTGGCTGTTGTCTGGGGGACCTGGGCTGGTGCAGCTTTTAAGACAACTCTGAATGTGGTGTGTTTGCCTTTGTTCCTTGGCTGACAGCGAGTGAGAGTATTTGAATTCAGTGAGGCACCACAGCAAGGCACTACTAGTGCAGAACTATCCTCTAACTCTTCTGAAAAGCAGCCATATCAGGAGGGCTCATCGGCCTTAAAAGGGGGCATTAGTTGTTCAGCTTCTGTCCTGGGTCTTCATAGGTATTAGAAATGGCATCAGACTTTACCTGATGAGCACTTCATCCCTGCTGCACTTGTAGGATGGTGCCCCAATTCTTGGCTGTGTTGTGGGAGTCAGAGCTGCCTTTCTGCTGCCTTCCAGTCTTGGCCTGAGGTGGGAAAAGAGCCTGTTCCCCATGCAAGTCAGAGATCTCCTAGGGAGCTCAGGTTCTTGGCTGGCTGGGAATGCTCTGGTGTTTTCAGCTTCCTCAGGCCAGCTGTATTTCTAACATTTCCTTTATCAAAAAGCCTTTGGGACCTAAGAAAGGGCCCTGGAAGTAAAATCCTGATGTAAGTCCCAATTTTGGCCCTGACCTCAGACAGCTATTTAAAACAGGGAAAGATTTAGGTCCTTTTGTCTTTAAAGGGCATATCTTCCACTCTGTTACTGCTCAAATGAGAGTACACCTCTTAAATGAGAACTTGGGCTGGTAAAGAACTAGTTTGGGTATATGGTATGGGCAGCACAATTGTGTTCCTAGTTACTGTATTTCCAGCATGGTAACCATGAGGTAATTCCTGACTTAAATATCTTGGGCACCATCAGGGTTACCTTCAAGGAAAACTTTCTGGCAGAGGGGGTTTGAGTGTGGCCCTAGCACAGTGCACTGCCACACCTGAGTGGGAATGGTGGCAGTCAGGACTTTAATTTCAGGTTTGTAGTGGTTGCCAAGATCAATACAGAGAGATGGCAAGCCTAGAGCATCTAAGGTATTGGAACTGCTGTCAACAGAGTATTGACTGGAATATAAAAACTTTGAATTTAACATAAGGGGCATCAGGAGGAGTAACCCTGAACCCTTCATAAGAAAGATTGCTCTATTAGTAAGAAAAATACTGGCAAACAAAGAGGAATAGCATCTCCCCATGAGGCTGCAGAGTAAAATGGCTAAATGCTTTGAGGAACAGCCAAGATCAGAAGGTGACAGTAGTTTTAGCTAGCAGGATTATTTATTGGGCTTGTGTACTGGGCACTCAGTGGCATTAAAATTAGTTCCATTTTGCCTGGATCAACACTTTATCCATCATCTTGTGGCAGAAAAGGGCCTGCAGGGCAAAGAGTGCCAGACAGATGAAGGACACTTGCATGAAGTCAGGAGTAGGGCTTAGGTTGCTTGTGCAGTATGCTCAGATCACAGGTGTTTCAAAAAATCCTCTGCTACCAGATCCCTAGTGCAAAGGACAAGCTGGGGACAAAGTACGTGGTCCCTGTGGGAAAAGAGAGGTGTTCTGGCCAGTGAAGGGCAGTCTCTAGAGCAGTTCCTGCCTGCAGTCATTTTGGCCAGTATGGCAAAGAATTTTGCAGTAGCCACTTTGACAGGAATGGCTTCTCCTTCCCAGTCCTTGCTGCTGTTCCTTACAAGTAGAGTTATTTTTTTTGTAAGTTGCAGGAAGCCCAGTGCTTGGTCATATTAGTACTGGGCAAGGGTGCTGCACAGTGAGAACCACCATGTCCTGGGAGGAGACAGTCCTTTGGGCTCTGTTACCTGCTTGTGCTGTAAAACAGGCTGAGATGTGAAGGCAGGCTGGCTGTGTCCCCGCCTGTGAATCCTCCACACACCTTTTGTCTGTATATTCAGCTGGGGCAGAACACGTTTCTCTTATCTTTCTTCCCTGAACAGTACCAGGAGAGCAACAGAAAGCTGCCCCCAGGTTTCTTCACCCGACATAAGCCTGTGAACAAGCACCAGGTTTTCCTTGATGAGCGGGAAGTGACTCATGACTTCCATCTGGAGCCTTGTGTCTATGTGATTGTCCCATCCACCCTGGAGCCTCAGCAAGAGTCTGAGTTCATCCTGCGGGTCTTCTCCAGGAAGCACATTCTTCGGTGAGATGCTGCTGCCCCTCTGCCAGCACCTAATTCTCTGGGAAAGTCTGGTCTTTCTAGTCTAATGGGGACAGCATAAAGACTTTACTCTGCAAAAAGCAGCACCATCTCTTTGGGAGAGGCTGGCTGTGGGTTTCTCCTGCCTTAGGATTCTTAGTGGTTGGAAGCACTGTTTTTGGCCTTATCCTTTCAAAAAAGGCTGGTGGGCTAGGCCCACATAACCCTTGCAGCATGCTCATGTTTGAGACTGTGAGAACGATAAGAGCTTTTTAGCTTTTTAGCTCAGTTAGCTTGCCAGGAGTCCCTGCTGGCAAAGCTGGGACAGTTGCTTTTACAGAAATGGTGTTTTGGATACTTCAAATGCCAGCAGCTTTTGGGATGCTGTATGGACATGAGGCCTTCCCTTGCTGTAACACCAGAGAATAAAACACGCTGCAAGAGCAGGTTGGAGCCCCATCTGGGGAAGGGGGATGCCACCTGTGGTGAGACAAACACACAGTTCTGAGATCTCTCCTTAATGTGTCTGCTTTTTTGCATCTCCAGGGAAATGGGTGGGAACACGAGCTTCACCCTCTCTAAGGTGAGTGGGTGTGAGGGGAGTGGGAGGTCTGTGGTTCAATCTACACCTCTGAATGTTAGGTTTTTACTGTTGCTCTGCCCTAGAGGAGAGGCTGAGTGAGAATGTCAATGCTTGTGTTGCAGCACTTTTGAAAGCACTGCTTGGGTTTACAGACAGAGTCCTTTGGACCAAGGGGACAGATGCAGTCAAATGTGGGGGACAGGCAAAACTTTAGGCAGCTTAGTTGCCTTTTTGCAAAGATCTTTTAGTGACACCATCTTACTCTGCAGTCTTTCCTGTTCATGGCTTTTTGGAGACTCACGGTCCCTTCTTGCACTTCTCCTCCTCCCTTTCATGCTTTAAAAGTTTTGAAGACATTATGGGACCTTAGCAGTACTATTCCCATGCAGCAGCCTAAAGGTTATTTTCAAAATAACTGGTCTGAGGGCAGTGCATGCACATCTGCAGCTTGTGCCAGGGAATTTATAGCATAGTCTGTTCCCCTGGCATAAACAGGGTCTTTCCTGCTTTCATCTCCTCTGCTGAGCTGTATAAAGGAGGACAGAGACCCTTCTCCTTGGCACAGAGTGGGCCCCATGCTTTGCACAGCTTGGGGTGGGGTGAGGGGAATGTTTCTCCTCACTAAATGTTATCTGAGTATTTCTCTCCACGAAATAGCACTTCTCTGATGTGGGGAGGTGTCTTAGCAGTGGGCTGTGGTAATGATGTAACACTCATTGCAGTGGTGGTGAGAAGGTGGAAGGGGCAAGGAATGGAATGCAATTCTGAGAAAGCATCTTTAATAACTTGGTTGACAATATTTTTCTCCTGCAAGTAAATGATTTCTAACAATTTTTTTAATGCCTTAAAGGAAATTGTTGATAGGTATGAAGGCAAGATTTGGGAGGATTTCTTCACAAAGCATTTTGAACAGGTAAGTGCTTGCATGAGTAAGCTCCTCCAGAGCTATTATGTAGCTCTGTGAACATAAAAGCATGTGGATGTTCAAGGGAGGTTTGTGGAAGTTTGGAGAACAGAGAGGGGCTATGAAGAGGAGGTTGGACTCTGTGTACAGTGATGACTCCACGCAGCAAATTGTGAAGCTTAGCAATATGACAGCATTGAGACAGGCACACTTCTCTGCACAACAGGGTGTCAGTGCCTGGAACTTAATGTGGATGTGACAGTATCAAGAGGCTCAAAAGGTATTAGCAAACTGATGGGTAGAAAGTCCATAAATAAATACTGAAGGACTGGGCAGGGATGTACCCTCTAAGATCACTTTTCCAACGGGGAGACAGCAGAATGGACTGCAGAAACTGACCAGGCTTACATGCTCTCCCTAAACATTAATTCCTATTGCCTGTATTGGGGACAAAGTGATGGGCTATGTGGATCCATCCTCCCCTTTAGGGTTTCTTACATTCATTGGGGAAAGTTACCTATTAGAGAACACCCCCAAAGTATTGAACTTTGCCTCATACATAGTTCATCACAGCTGGATGGCAACCACCTTGCTTTGAGAGGTGAAATAGATACTGGGTGTCCCATCATCTCCTTTTCCCCCTAATTTTCCTAGTGAAATGTGATCCTTACTGTGAAAGATTCTTTTTAGTGATCTCTCTGGCCTGATTTGGGGTGGAGCTGACCATCAGGGATCCCATTAACTATGGTGAGGGATGCAAGTGTTTCACCTTTCAGAAAAGGTCACTGCGTTTATTTAGCATCATACCCTGTATTTGGCAAACACAATTTCACAAAAACAAATTTGCACTTTTCATAGGAATATTTTGAAGGAAGCTGTTACTAAAAACAAGGAATGCTTTCACTTCTTGCCCCTTGTTTAAGATTTTGGTTTTGAGAACAGTGTGGCTTTGATGTGCTAGAAGTTGCCATATACTGTGAGGTGCTGGTCCTTTGCTGTCAGGATGTCCAAGTACACACAGAGGCAGAGGCAGTACTGCCATTTCTGAAGGCTTTACCCTGGCATGTCTCAATGATCTGAAAGCAGGCTTTTATTTTTGAAGAGTGACATTTAAAAAAATCCTCCAAACAAATGATTGTCGCAGCTTCCAAAAGATCTGTAAACTTTAGTATGACAAGGGGAAGGGGGAGTCTCTGCTTTGAAAAGTTTGGGGAGAAGTATTCCAAAGTTTCCTTTTTTTTTTTTTGTAAATGATAAAAGCGGAATGTTTGAAGCAGGTCTTTTGACAGTGTGCTTGATGGGACAGATGGCAGCAGGGCTGGAAGGTTAACGGTCTGCATCCTCACTCAGTGGAAATCTGCACTACTGCATTGATCTGTGGGGAGCCCTGAGAACTTAGCCCAGAGCACACTGCAGCTCTTGCAGGCTCAGAATCTTGTCTTATTCCAAGGGAGTCTCTTCTATCGATTTTCACAGTGGCTGGAGTAGGGCCAGAAAAGCAGAGAATGAAGATGGGACATGCTGGGAAAACAAAAGAGGGGAAAAAAGTGATTTAATACTTAGGAAAAAAAATTAAAATTCTCTTCCATATCACAGAATCCTGAAATAAATGCTGTTCAACTCCAGAGGATCTTGAATAATATATCTTGGAGAAGTAAGTGCTGAGAAATAATGTTTCTGTAAAATAAGCCCTCTCAGAGAAAAGCCTCAGCTTCTGTATCTATTTCTTGAATTCTGGGAAGAGAAACTGGCTTCAGTCTGACTGAACTGACTCTTGTGATGCCGTGTTAGATTTCCAGAGCAAAAGGATTTGCTGGGGTGTGAATCAACATGGCAGAAATTTTATAAGCAGAGCTAATCTAGTTTGAATTTCAACAACTGAAAGAATGAGGGGGGAGACCAAGCATGGATGCAGATTCTTAATTTGACCTCCAAACCCAGCCTGACCTCAGCTTTGATTCTGAAACTGTATCTCATTTTGCCTGTGCCATTGCCGCAGTCTCAGCAGCACCAAATTAGAATATGTGGAAAGCCTGGTCTGTAGGAATTTCTGTGGTGGAGGGGGGTCTTGTCTTTACCTTCATGTGCCTGGGCCATGCTGCTGTTTCTATTTACTCTTCCCTGCTGTGCATGCCTAGGGCTGCTCCTTGCTCTGTGTTTGGGGGGCAGGATGAGGTGCCGGTGGCCTGTGTAACTCATGCTTGTGAGAGCCAGGTGAGCCCTGGGCTCGTCTCTCTCATGTGTGACGTCCACTCTGCTGGGGCCAGCCCGGAGCACTCCACAGGCTCATACTTTGGTCCTTGGTAACGAATAACACTACCTGGACAGCAGTGAGGCATTGCAGTGGCTGTTTTCTCTGAACAATGACAATGAAATTACAGATACAGTGATGAATCCAGATTTTCTTCCCAGTTTCTGCACTGGTGACAGTCAGTATGCAACACAGAAAATGCTCTGCCCAGCCATTACAGGCAACAAAGAAGATAATCAAAAGACTGATGTGATGCCTTTTCCACTTAAACTCAATTAGACATTACTCTCTTTTCTACAAAGGTGGGCAAGGATAGTTCTTCTGTCTTTGTGAACTGACCCACCAGGCACTGTCCTATCTGTGAGAAAACTATATTGAGCAGGGAGTCTTTACTTTTCATAAGTTATTGATTTTAAGACAGTGATTTAAAAATCTTTACAGTACTTGATTCTTATTTACTAAACAGAGAATTACAATATTAAAATTATTAAAGCATCTTGACTTTCTGCAGAGAAGGGACTGGTGAGTTATGATTCTGTTCCTTATTCAGTGGAAGGTACAGACCAACTCTAATCATGATTTGCAGTGGGATTAGAGCTTATTTCTGTTACTCTTCGTGTAATTTATATATGAACCAGGAATGCTAAGCTTCGAGGCAGCATCATGTTTTCAGCAGTGCCTGTACTTTTAATTATATTAACAGAGCTGGCAGTGTGTCTGTTAAAGAGAGGGAGAGAGAGATGCTTAGTACAAGGGTTTCAATTAATTTGCAGTGCTGTTCCCCAAAGCTCTTCAGGTCAAGTGACTTTGCTCAAGGTCATGCAGTAAATTCTGTTTGGGATTAGAGCTTTGGATGTCCTTTTCCTTCCATTTTCTCTAATAGCTGGAGATAGTGTACCATATTTCATTCTATATTACATGCCTGCAGGGAGCTCATATTGGATTTTCTGAGACTAGTAGAATCCATCCTGTTGCCTCATATTTTTATCATCATAAAAGATACATCTTCTCAAGTGGGTGTAAAGTTTCACAAAGGCTTTGGGGCCTGATCCCTCTCAAGTGAGGGGGAATTTTGTTAGAGTCCATTTTTTCTGAGACATGTTCAGTGACTCCCCAAAACAATTTTTTGGGGGTTTTTTTTTTGTTCTCTCTCCAGATTTCCAGAGTTTTCGCCTGAGTTTCAGTCTGGATTCCTGCCAGGGTATCTTGGCACTCCTGGATGTATCCTTTCATGAGTGATATTTCTGACTCATATAATACTTCAGCAGAGCATTATTTCTTAGGGCAGACTGGGTGTTACTGTGATTTCTTTACCACCAGGACATGGCCCTGCTTATTGAACTTCTCACCCTCCATAATAACAGTTCAGCTGTGACAGAATGGAGCTGGTTTGGGAAAGGGTTGATTCCTGCTGCTTCTGCAATCAGCAGCCAGGTTTCCATTTAGTGGGAGGAGGGTCAAGCCTATAAATAGGCACGTGGGCTAGGAAAGCATTAGCCTCATATTATAATTGCATGGATGTTAGAGTGGCTGTAAGTTTTTGGATTCTTCGGGTTTTTGGTTTGGTTTTGTTTTTTCTTTTTTCTCTTTTCATTTTGTAATATATGTAATGGGTGCTCTCTAATGTTTAATTGAGATGTTTTGACCTTAACTCTCCCACTAAGCTGAATGCCACTGGCACACTGAGTATCCAGGAGTTCAGAGTCCTGTGGAAAAGGCTGCTTTTCTATTTGGTATGACAATAATTTTTATGCCTCCCTTCAATATTTTCCTGCTCACAATCCCTTTGGTGTCATCTGTTGGGTTTTGGCTGGTTTGTTTAAAAATACTCCCTCACCCCACAGGAAGTTTTCCAGAAGAGAGACACCAACAGATCAGGAAAGCTTGACCTTGTGGAACTGCATGCAGCTGTACAGGAGACAGGTGAGTCCACAGCATATTTTGGCAAGTCTCATCTTCTTGCTTATGAAAGCTGAAAAAAAGCACAGGGCTGGGAAACATCTTGATAACTGTGTGTAGAGCCCAGGAGAAGTGGAAAACATTATAGTTTGCATGGCCTTGGCTATCTCTTCTTCCTTCTTTAGCTGGGTAAACACTTCTGAAAATTATTTTGCCATGGGATGGGCTGCTCATTCTTTTCTCAGTGTGGTCTCACAATGAGAGTTGTCTGAAACAGAAGTGTCTGCCTATTTCAGACCCAATTTTGAAATCCCTTCCTGTGTGTTGCTAATTTAATTTTAAAAGATTTTGTGGGGTTGTGTGGATGCAGGAAGCCAGATCTAGCTCCTATTAAATTGCTACCTCTGCTGAAGACAACAGCTCAGGGACCAAATCTGGAGGTGTGGGACTTGCACGGAGGCAATACTGGTGCCAGACTTCACTAATGCTGTGTCTGAGGCTTGATCTAGAAATGGAAGATGATACATATGGGTCCAAATACTGGACCAAGCTCTGTTGCTATTGCTGGGCATTGTGTGGGGGCTGGTGCTCAGTCTTGTAGCTTCTTTTGCATGTTTACACCTTAAATATCATTCCTCTTTTTGGTGCATGTTCACCCAGTTCATCTGAGTCAGTGAAAGCACAGTGAGAAACCCAGGCAGACCTCTGCTAAAGCAAACTAAAATCCCAGGCCATGAATAGAAAATGCTTTTATTCCTAGCAAATGCTGCTGCTAGACATTGGGACTGATGCTTTCTGTATGAGCTTCCTCTGGATTTTCTTTTTCATCTCCTTTCCTACGCTCTTGGGAATTCTGCTCTTAAACCCAGCTGCTGCTATTGCCCTCATATCCCATGAGCAAAAGAGGCCTATTTGTATTTTATTCCAATTCTGGAAGGACTGTAAGTATAGGGGAGCAGACCTGAACCCTTTTAAATTTGGAGGAGATATCTTCGTGTAGAGGTCTCATTTGGGCTGGCTAATATTTGATTATCTTAGGCCAGGCTTGAAAAACAAAGCTGTTGGAGAAGAGATGAAGACCACTCAGTTGTGCCATCTCATTCTGTTTTCCTTTTTTCCCTCCCCC